>CM052706.1:5123714-5223714 GCA_028551405.1 Uromys caudimaculatus | reverse complement strand
GTCTGGATACTGACTCAGGGAAGAAGGGAGAAGGGATGGTGGAAGGGAGGAATAAAGAAGGGAAGGGTGGAGGGAGAAATGGGGAGAGAGGAGAAGGAAGAACAACAGGGGTTGGAGGGATGGGGGGAGGAAATGACCCAATCCAGGAAGACTACAAAATGTACGCCCTTGGACGTAGTCATGTGTAAAGCGGCAGTTCACTGAAGTTGTGTCATGTGTTGTATACAGTTACCTTCAAGACCCCAGGAAGTCTATCAAAATTTGCAAATCCTCTTGAATGACTTTGTCCTTGGTGTGGAGAGTACCATGTTAACATATTTGAAGCCATTTCTCTAGTCCAATAAAAGGCTTTTGTTGTCCTTTTTTTCTGTGACATCAAGTGGAAGATGTCAGTGCTGTTCTAGGCAAGTAACAGGACCAAGTTCTCCTACGGTAGATTAGAGAAGACTAGAGAGGTTTGTTGTTGTTGTTTTGTTTCTTGTGAGGTCTTCTTGGAAACATGAGATCATGGTGGCCCTTGAAGCAGAGGCTGTAATTCAGTCCATAGGGTGGGAGTGGCGATGGTGGATGCTGAGCCTCACACATTGCTACACTGAGGTACAGCTGACTCCTCGCAGATGTGGGACTCATCACAAAACAAGTGATGATGGGCTTTTACTCACAAAGCAACAAAGATTTGGCTAGAATGGCATGACTGCTTGTCCCTGCACCCATCTTAGAAAATGGGTGTTTGTCTTGCTCTGTCCCTCTGGGGATGCCACCCACCCTCCCTCCCTTAATCCAACTCCAGTCCCTACCTCGTTACACAGTTCCTAGTGCTGAGCACCTCCCCCCTGTCCTATAGTCAATGCTTTGTGGTTTGGGGTGTCGGATTGGAATTATTTATAAGGAAATCTTGTCTCACCTTAGGAAAAACAAAAAGTGAGGCTTCCATGAGTCTGGCTGACATCTTCCCTGCCCATAGCATATTCTACATGAGTATTTGTTGGGTGACTAGATTGGAGTAGTTTAACAACTGTAACCATGTTGTTGTGTTAAACACAGTGGAGGATACTTGTCAAAGAGAATCGAATGCTCCCCGACCCGTTACACTCTCAAACAAACAAGCCACAAAATATGGAACTTTTGGCTATTTACTACTACTGAGTAACAAGCCACCTCAAAACGGATAGTATGAAACGACAGCCATTTTGCCATGCTCACAAATTCAATGGACGAGCCAGTTAGACAGGTGCTGGAGTCTATGCAATCATCCTTACGGGCAAAGATGTTTTGGATTAGAGCTGGAGAGATGGCTCACCAGTTAAAAGCACTAGCTGCTCTTCCAGGGGACCTGAGTTTGTTTCCCAGCACACATGACAGACTGCTCACAACTGTCTGTAATTCCAACTACATGAGACCTGATACCATAGATCATGGAAATACTGGTCTCTTCTTACTCGCTACTAATTTCTCAGCTTCAGCTAATCGGTATAAGTTGTTCCAGTAAAACGAAGGTTTTACTTTAGTGGTTCTGGGGTCTTGTTAATCACATTCTTCACACAAACAGCCCAATAGAGTCTTTCTTGGCTTTCCTGTGAAACTTCACAAGCCAGGCCTCCATTGCCTGCATTTCTCTCAAAACATTTATCTCCCAAGTGTCCATAGAACAGCTCATCAAGCTTTGAACACTCAATGGTTTTTCTATCCCATCCTCTAGAAAACAACATGATCAGGTCTATTGTGGCAAAACCCCACTCCTTGTACCGATTTCTGTCCTAGTTAGAATTACCATTGCTGAGGTAAACACCATTACCAAAAGAGCACATCAGGTAAGAAAGGGTTTATGGCTTGTGCTTTATATCACTGTTCATCAGTGAAAGATGTCCCAGGACAGGAACTCACACAGGGTAGGAACCTGGAGGCAAGAGCTGATGCAGAGGCCATGGAGGGATGCTGCTTACTGGCTTGCTCTTCATGGAATTCTCAGCCTGCTTTCTTATACAACCCAACCAACCCAGGGATGGCACCACCCACAATGGGCTGGGCCCTCCCCCATTCATAACTAATTAAGAAAATGCCTTACAGGTGTGATTATAGCCTGGATCTTATGGAGGCGTTTTATCAAATGGGGTTCCCTCCTGTCTAATGACTCTAGTTTGTGTCAAGTTGACATAAAACTATCCAGTATACCTGGTAAACCCCCAAGCTGGAGGTAAGTGGGTAATAAATTGTATCTAGCACTTAGTTTACCAAAGGTTTGTGGCTGGGTATGACGTTACCTCTTTGACCTTATTAATTTGCCGAGGTTGCCAAGGAGGGGGGATTTGAATAAAAAAGTAAGGAGGATGTGTGTGAATTTCTCAACTCCAAAAGGAATTTGTATTGGAACCAAGAGATAAAGCTTCAGCTAATGACAAGTAAAACATTTATTAACGTATATTGACCACAAATGTAAGAGCTGTTAACTGTGCCTGTTTCAGGAAGAGTGCTCTCAAAACTTGCCGGTGACTCCCAAGTTGACTACTGCCCACCTCAGCTTGCCTGACCAAATGTTTTTTGAGCCGCCATCTTGTTCTATACACCATGATCAAAGCTGGGCATGCTGAGGGGAATGTGAACCGGTCCTATGTCTGGAGGGGAACTGTACTGAAGTGCCACCCCAGAAGGAGAAGGGGCATCAGGGCAGAAAGAATGACCCATCAGGCACAGTCAGGGAAAGTTGTGCTTGAAGGAGAGCCTCAACTCTGAGAAGGATGGATAAGAATAAAGGCAGACGAGGACAAAGAAAAGAAGGTTGGCTGACTCCTGCAGCATGGCAGCCATTGGTGACTCTGCTAAAGCCCGAGGGAGCAAAGTGACAGAAAAATAGAGCACAGCTCAATGTGCCGAGTTTGATGTGAAGCTTGGAATTTTGATGGCCTTGTTTTATGGCAGGCGTGTGGGGGGGGGGGGGAGGCATACTGCTGTAAGTCTCGCAGAGCGATGGTCCTGGTTCACTGGGCCCCCAAGCTGAGCAGACAGGCCCACCATGTCTTGAGTAACTTAGAAATCCTGTGAAGCCAGTATGACTTCACTCTGCTTTTCAGTCATGGTTCAGCATTTTCTTGCACCACTGAGGTCTAGAGAAACGTTTCTCGGTTACCTTCTCTGGGTTCATGAAACAGCAGGCTTACCCCAGGGGTCAGGATCCCTTCTGTAAAAGATGCGAGTATATTCTGTCCTGCCCCACCCCTCCTGTGGGCTCACACAGTGAAACAGAAGTCTGATCATAATTTCCAGCATCCAAGTGGTTACACTACATCCAGCCCTGAAACAGGACAAAATTCTTAAAACCCCCAGGGATCCAGGGTGATTTTTTCTGCCCAGACCATGAGCCTGTCATTAAATGTAATAGATGGTGTAATTTTAACTGCGGAGACCAGTTTGTTTCTATGTCCCCAGAAGACAGAAACAACATAACACTTGTTTCTGAAACTTGAAAGCATGTTAAGCACATCAAAAGCTACAGGTTGGTCTCTCAGCACCCTGCACTATTTAAGCAGAAGTTCTTAGCTGATTCTATGCACAAGCCACTTGGGGATGGGAGATGCATATAAATCCCTTCCCAGAAGAATGTTTTAAGTCCACTTAAGATACATGGAACCACAGAGAATCTTAGTTATATTGAAAAGCAAATAAAAATGCAAATAAAAATTTATTAGACCATATTTGTAATGTAGTAATCTGGATCCTTTTTATTAATGCACTAATTATATAATGACATCTGAAATTGCTGGTATATTCATGTGGTGGCTGGTGCATGCCAGAGGACCTCGGGTGGTGCTAAGATCTTGGAACGCAGCAAGTAGACTAGGCTGGCCAGCCATTGAGCCATAGGAATCTACCGATCTTGTTTTCCTGGGTGCTAGGATTAGAAATCCCGTGTGACCACATCTTCCTTCCTCCTTCCTTCCTTCCTTCCTCCTTCCTTCCTTCCTTCCTTCCTTCCTTCCTTCCTTCCTTCCTTCCTTCCTCTCTTCTTCCTTCTTTCCTTCCTTCTTCTCTCTCTTTTTCTCTCTTTCTCTTTTTCATCCTTTCTTTCTTTCTTTCTTTCTTTCTTTCTTTCTTTCTTTCTTTCTTTCTTTCTTTCTTTCTTCCTTTTTTCCTCTCTACATGGGTTCTGGGGATCCAGCTCAAGTCCTCATTGCTTACAAAGCCTGACCGAGCGTCTCCCTAGCAAAGCTCTGTGATCTTGGACTGCTAAACTTCTGCAGCGCATTGAAGCACCTGCAGTTATAACTTGATGTGACTATACACTGACTGTGTTCTTTGGGTCTTTATAGTACTTCTCCAGTCGTGTGCATCTTTAATGAAAGATAAAGGATAATTTTTTGTGTGTGAGACATTGATGAAAATGGCTTTTTTCTTCCATTCAGCTTCACAGCCCTGTGAATGCCCTTCTAGGTTAATAATCTCTGATTTAGGATATAACTGCGGTTAACAAAAATGAAACAAAAAGCCCATCATTACTTCATAGGTTGTAAGTCTTCGTTTGTTCATTGTTAGTTCTTGGATAGTTAAAGTCCTGCTGTTTTCATTGCAAGTTTTTCCCTTTGGCAATCTCCACCTTCCCCACCATACACACACACTCACACACACACAGTCACACACTCACACACACAGTCTCTCTCTCACACACACACACTCACACACACAGTCTCTCTCTCTCCCTCTCTCTCTCTCTCACACACACACACACACACAGTCTCACACACACACACACACACACACACACACAGCTAGCTCTAACAAAAGTCGCTCTCACATTTTATCAGCTTTTCTCCCCTCTTTAGGATATTTAACCCAACGAGCTTAGGATGGGACCTATTTCACGGGATTTCACATCCTGTTTCCCGGAAGCAGAGTCTGAGATATGGGGATTTAGGCTGGAGATTTACGGGGAGAGCTGTCAAGGTGAGGGAGACAGAATAGGGAGGAAAGAAAGAGAGAGCTGAGTAAGGATTCTGGGTCAAGCCCCAGCCAAACCCCGGGGGAAGGCTCTGGGGTGCAGTTTATCCTACTCAGTAAAGAGGGGCATAGGCTTTTATTTGTGTGCATCCGGAAGCCGGAGAGCCTGGGCACGCTTATGTTTTCCAGCACACCGTAAAACAACAGGTGCGTTGTCTCCCAGCTTCTATGATCTGGGATCTGGGCACAGCCTCGCTTGATCCTCTGCCTAGGTATTACCAGGCTGCAGTTAAGGTTTGGTACAGATCTTTTGGGAGACTGGGGTCTATCCTCCAGGCTCATGTGGTTGTGGGCGAATTGAATGATGGCCACTGTAGAAACCATGACAACTTTGAGGTCAGCAAGAGACTATGAGGGACCGCCTGAGTAGGTCTACCCAAATTACTATTTAAATCAGTCTAACTGATTCAAGACTTTAATCAGATCTGTGAACCTCCTGCACCCTTGTCATATAATGTGACATGATCACAAGCGTGACACCCACTAATGTCCAGTCATCCCCATGCCCAAGAGGAGCTATTCAAAGGCATAAGCAGTTACATGCAGATGTAATCGAGAGCATGGTTGGGGTGTACAGCTCTGTCCAGAGCTCACCCTCACTCTCTCACCCTTGCCAGTCACTCCGTCCGACTGCCTGTGGGCTTATCCTCTCAGCACTTACCTCGAGCACCTGCGACAGTCTTCAGTGCTGTGGAGTGAGAGGCCACTTTCCCTATGTGTCTGTCTCTCCCTTACTCTCCTCGTCTTGTGGCTTTGCTCTGCAAGGCTCTTCTCAGGGGATCATCAAGGTGCTGTTACTCACTGTTCCTCATCCCAAGCTCCTCCCCAGCCCCCCCCATCATCTTTATTTTTCCAGTCCTGGAGATTGAACCTGCCTAGGGTCTTGCACCTGTCATGCTAGTATCCTACCACTGTGCTTCATCTCCTGACCCCCCTTTTCAAACTCCCAAATACTGTCTTAATGAGTTACCCAGGCTGGCTTTGAAATTTCAATCCTCCTGTCTCAGCTTCCTAAATACCTGGGATTACAAGGCTGTGCTACCAGACCCAGCGGAGTCTCCCTGTCATAAAGCCATGTGAAGTTGATTCTCTCGATCTATTTTACATACACGACAGGCCCAGAGAGAGGAAGCGAGCTGACCCAGATCAAATTTTATGAGAGATGGAGTTGGGGTTCCCTCCAGCCTTGTGCTCCTTGCAAACGTTTAGTTTCCCTTCCAGGAGCAGCTCCTTTCCAAGGATTACCTTATTCATTTGTCGTGTGTGTGTGTGTGTGTGTGTGTGTGTGTGTGTGTGTGTGTGCGCGCGCGCGCATCTGTGTGTGCAGGGAAGGCATGTCCTGAGGAGTGTGAATTAGCAGGTTATGTTGTACCAGAAGTATAGGAATTTGAAGCTCATAAGCTTCAAGACCAATCTCCTCTTCCTCCAGAGAGCCCCGCCCCCCAAACAGCACCACCAGCTGGGAGCCTCCTGTGGAAACACTGGGCAGGTGGGAGCGGGGCACCATAACACAAACAGATCCCCAGATCCCCTGCTACTACAGCTTGGTTTCATCAGTAGAGTTTGTGATTTTCCTCTGTGAGTAGAGCTATGTATGCAAATGTGTGCACTGGAGGTGAGTCAGTACATCCTAGCACTTTCTGGGCACTGGTGAGTGCTGAAGGACTCTCCCACCTATCAGGCCAACGATGCTGTCTGTTAGTGTGATGGATGGACTGCACGCAAGGGGGTAGATGGCTTTCACTAAGACTGTGGGACAGGATTCCTGTGTTCTTTTGAGTCCAGCCATTTTCAGAACTCTGGCTGGCCAATGTTTGTAACTGAGTCCTTCTGGAGATAAAGCTTTATCTCTTCAAAAGGTAAATCTTGCCTCGGGAGACGGTTACAGTCAGAGGTGCCTTTCATCATGTTCTGTTTAAAATTACTTGTAGAATTTCCTCCTTGGTTTGGTTTTGTTTTGTTTTTTGTTTTTTGTTTTTGTTTTTGTCTGTTCGTTCGTCTTCTGATTTATAGGTCTGCAAGTGAAAGCACACGTGGCTTCAGTTTCTTTTCTTATAGAATGGGGAGTAGAGTTTGCTCTGTGCAGGTATCCCAATACTCACTTAGCAGTAGGGCAGGGGGTTGTTGGTACTTTTTTCCCATTAAAATGTTCGGTAGCAGATTTATTGAGATATAATTTATAATGCTGCACAATTTGCTCACTTAAAGCATGTCCTAGTGACTGTAGCAGTTTGAATCAGATGGCCCCCATAAGTCTCAGCCATTTGAATGGTAAGCTCCCATTGGTGGAACTGTTTGGGAAGGATTAGGAGGGGTTGTCTTATTGGAGGAGATGCATCTGTGTGGATGGTCTCTGACACTTCAAAAGACTCACAAGACTCATGCCATTCCCAGGATCCTCTCTGTCCTACTTGAGGATCAAGATGTGAGATCTCAGCTTTTCCTGTTCCCATCTCTTTGCTTCACCATTGTGAACTGTAACTGTAACCATAAGCCCAGTTAAACAATTTCTTTTGTAGGTTGTCCTGGTCATGGTGTTTTGTCACCGCAGTAGAATAACAAGTAAGGCAGAGAGTTACCAAAGACCTGAAAAGAAGCAACTCCTTGAGTAAGGAGTTTGGCTCAGGGCCTGGGACAATATAGTCCATCGCTGCAGAGAAGGTAGTGGCAGGCAGCTCTGTAGTCAAAGGCGCCTGTGGCCAGACTTCTCCTCCTCCTCCTCCTCTTACTGGAGTAGGAAACAGGAAGAGATGAATGCTGACTCTGGATTTGTCTTCTCGTTTTGACCTAGTCTGGATCCCCAGCCTGTGGGATGGCGCCACTCACATTCAGGGTGAATCTTCCCTCCCTCTCACCCCTTAGAGATAAACCTCTCTAGGGTTACTCTCATAGCCATGGCTGGAGGTGTGTTTCTAGATAATTCTAAATCCACCCAAGTAAAATAAGCTGTCACAAAGTGTGTGCGTGCATGTGTGTGTGTGTGTGTGCGTGTGTGTGTGTGTGCCTGTACTCTCCCATGTGTGTGATTTAGTTTCTGTGTATTCGTACTTGTACAGCTATTCCCACAATCAATTTTAGCATACTTTCATTATCCCAGAATGAATTCTGGATTGTTCAGTCACTCTTCTTCCAGTTTCTGTATCTACTCCCGGATCCCCAAGCTTCAATCGACTAGCACTGGTAAAGGAACTTTTACACACATTTTCTTATCAGAGATGCTTTACAAACTAGCACTAACTGCCACTTACTGTTTATGTGCGATGCAGAATTCGTACACTGTCATGCTAGGCATACTACATAACTATTGATGTTACCCCTTGCTGCGTTCTGTGTGCCTCTTGGGCTCCTCTCTGAGCTGTGCGTTCCTTTTCCTTCCCACTCATTCTTGTTGACTTCCCAGGGTCTCAGGTCTCCTGCTGTGTGTACTCTACAGCTGGCTAGCTGTATCCCAGCCACTGGTTGATCTCTTATTCTCAAGCCCTTCTTCTGCGGGGCTTGCCAGCCGCCTAGAGGGGGAGTGAAGTCTTGGGTTCACACTCCTCTCTTTGCTCCTCTCTCTCTTTGGGTCCCTGGGTCCTCATCCTGGCTGCCTCTGAGTAGCCCAAATGGCTGCCAGAAGCTCAGCTCACAGATCCTCATTGCACATGGCTGCAAGTCTGGAAACACGTGAAGGAGAAAGTGCCTATAAATGGTGTGGTTGTGTGTGTGTTCTCTTCCTCTCTGGGGCTCCAGGCTGTCCCAATCCTTTCATAGTTCCCTAATAGTTTTAAACCAATATTGGGGGTGAGTAGAGACTCTCTCTGTCTCTCTGTCTCTGTCTGTCTCTGTCTCTCTGTCTCTCTCTCTCCCTCTGTCTGTCTGTCTGTCTGTCTCTCTCTCTCTCTCTCTCTCTCTCACGCACACACACACACACACACATACACACACACACACCAGCATGTGCTTATGTGTGTCTAACTTTTCCAGTTGTCAGTGGGAGGAAATACTAAGTAGTATTTACTCTTCCTGAATGTGGAAAACCTTTTGTTTCCATCTAAACCAACCTCCCAGCTTATGAGAATTTTAAAATAGCCTACATCTTAGCTGCCATTCTGAGAGCATCTGGAGGAGGAGGCTATTTTCCGAGAGAGGAATTCATAGGCAACTTGGCCATTGCGTGAACACCACAAGTGTTCTCGTGCCCATGAGGATGGCTGTGACGTCACTAGGAGATACCCGGTCTCTGTGGTTTGAGGAAAGTGTCGTTATGCGAGCCGATTGGTTTGTAAGTAGAAGCCTGGGAATGCCATTCCCTGCTTGTGGGGATGTCTGGGAGGCCAACATAGGCAGGAGTCAAGAGGGTTGGGCTCAGAGAACACTTGAGAGAGGATTCAGGATAGAGGGGGCAGAAAGATCACATTTAAAAAAGAAAAAAGAACATTGAGGTTTCAAAAACAGAACAACAACAAACCCACTTAGTGGACTTTCCCCCAAAGCAATATTCTAACTTAGTGATAACTGCTCATTTGCTGAACTTCTGTGTTTTCTGCGAATTTAAAGTGAGGCCAGCCCTTCCTGTTTTTATTTAATTTGCCACTGTGAGCCAAGGAAAGGAAAAACTGTGCGTTGCTCTTTTTTTTTTTCTTTTTTTCTTTTTTTTTTTTCCAGAGGGGAAAAGTAGCTATGGGGTAGATTTCCAAGTCACATGGCTAGCCAGCGGGTGCCACGGTGATCAAGCCCAGCCTGCTTAGGGCCCTGCAGTGAGAAGTGGGACCAGTCACCCTCAGCTCCTCCCAAACAGTAATATGTGTCCTCTTTAGGCCTAGAAAGGGGCTCCTGTCTCTGGCCTACTCTTGAGTCCTGGCTCCAGCCCACCCATGTTGATTTATTTATTATTTTAATTGTCATTTTTAAATTAAATTAATTTTTTCCTTTTCACTTTACATCCCACTCTCTACCCCTCTCCCTGTTACTCCCTCCCACAATCATCCCCCCCTCCTTTGAGCAGGTGGGAGCTCCTCTGGATATCCCCTACCCTGGTACTTTAAGTCTCTGCGAGACTAGGTGCTTCCTCTCCCACTGAGGCCGGACAAGGCAGCCCAGCTAGAAGAACATGTCCTTCCTATAGTCAACAGCTGTTGGGATAGCCCCCGTTCCAGTTGTTCATCCTCTGAGAGACCTCACCCAGCAGCTGACTCTGACAGATGCAGACACAGGAAGGCCAACAGAGTCAACTAATCTGGACCCTTGGGGCTCTCAAAGTCTAAACCACCAACCAAAGAACATACACAAACTGCACAAACTGCACAAACTGGACCTAGGCTTCCCTGCACATATATAGCAGATGTGCGTTTTGGTCTTCATGTGGGTCCTGAACAACTGGAACTGCTATTCCAAAAGAGATCTTTTTTTGTTTGTTTGTTTTTTGTTTTCTGTTTTTTGTTTTTGAGACAGGGTTTCTCTGTGTAGCCCTGGCTGTCCTGGAACTCACTCTGTACACCAGGCTGGCCTCGAACTCAGAAATCCACCTGCCTCTGCCTCCCAAGTGCTGGAATTAAAGGCGTGCACCACCACTGCCAGGCCAAAAGAGATCTTTTTATTTAAACCTCCCCAGCCTCTTCCCAGCCCTACTGCTACCAATACCACTGTGCTACAGCCAGCGAATCTTTCCAGACCCAGCCTGCGGGATCATGCTAACTCTCTCCCTGTGCTCCCTAGCTCTTAGCATGGGGTTCACTCAGCCTTAAGCAGGGACACCAGGGATCTGATTTCTGCATGAGCTGCCCTGGCCCTGCTCATCAGCCTGACTTCTCTGTCTTTGAGTCTATATGATCACGAGCACCTCTAAGCTTCCTGTGCACTGCGGTACCAGCTGAGCCTCACGCCTATTGTCTGGCACAAGTCCTTCTGTCTTACAGCTCAACCCAGGAGTACCTCTTCTGGGAAGCCTGCCAGGCCTTTAAGAATCAGGTGTGATCTTCCTTTGTGTCCTCAAAGTCAGCTCTACCCTAGTGCATGTCGTAGGACATTGTCGTGGCTTGGCTTTTCCCTCCGGAACTATTAATTCCCTCCAGGTCTTTCATGTCTGTCTCCCTGCTGTCCAGCACACTGCCTGGCATAAAGTAAGCACCCAATAAATTTCAAATGGAGCATGTGTTACATTCCCTATTAAAAACCCCCAGCCACCGCCGGCTCTGCCACCAGCCTGGGTGTCCTCCCTCAGCATGTCTTCAGTTTTCAAAGTAGGAAAGTCCTGACGCCTTCAGAAGGAAGGGGTAGATTCTGGCCTCTCTGCGGATGAGGCTTCTTAATATGTGTTCATCCTAAGAGGTTTCTGTTTGTAGCCTTGAATGATGGTGTACACCGTGATCCCAGCACTCTGGGGCAGCAGCAAAATGATCAGAAGTCATCTTTGATTGCATAAAAACTTTAAGCCAGTCTGGGGTGTATGCAACCTTGCATCAAAGGAGAAGAAAAAAAAAATAAAAATAAAAATCAGCTTGTAGTAGCGACTTTTTAAGTAGTAAAATTTGAGCCACTGTGGTGAATGCCAGAGAGCCACAAGCTTCTATTCTGGCCAGTCCCTCTACTTAATGTGGTCCGGAACAGAAGGAAACAGAACTTCCAAAAAATGATGGGGAAGTCCCCAAACAGCCTGCTATTTTCCCTCTGCAGCTTGGAGCAGACCAGTCCAGCAGAAGGAGAGGCTAGGCTTCTGCAGGGCCTGTTTCTAATCCCTGCCCCCTCCTCTGCCCCCACCCACCACGCATTGTGGCTTGAGTTCCTGGCTGCTCCTAGCTACTGCAACGTGAAGTAAGAGGCTGCTTTTCAAACTCATTCATTAAAGTGGGCTCATGGTTGCTGACAGAGAATAGCACCCACCCACCTCGATGTCAGCTTGTATTCATGGTCCAAACTCAGGCACACCATAAGGAAGGTCTCCCTCCTTGGCAGTCACTGTGTATGGTCATAAACTTACAAACACCCTAGCTTCATGCCCTTATTTCCTAGCTACCAATTATTCATTTACTTTTTTTTGGAGGGGGGGAGGGTTGGGAGCTGTGCTGTGTGTGTGTGCTCCCATGTGTGTATGGGGGGTACTCATGAGTGTATGAGAGGGGTACTCACATATGCCTATAGAAGCCAGAGTATCTTCCTCTCTCACCTTCGACCTTTGCTTTTGAGACAGGTTCTCTCAGAGAACCTGCGCTTTGCCATTTTGCCTAGATCAAACCCTTGGGATCTGCCTGTCTGTATCCCCTCCACTAGGGTTACACGTGCACACCAATGTGCCCACCTTTTTAATGTGGATGCTGGGAACCCAGGCTCAGGCTTGCCAGACAGGCACTGTCAACATCAAACCATCTCCCAAGCTCTGGGAGGAGGCATTTTTAAAGAAGTTGCTGGAACATAATGTTATCCGAATGGTTTTTAAATAGCACTTTATGAGCTAGGTGATTGCACACACCCACCTGTGTTTGCAGCATTGGGGCGACTAGGGCAGGAAGGTCCTGAGATTGAGGCCAGCCCGTACTGTGCACAGCACACGCAAGCCAGCCTAACCAGCTACACAGTGGGACCCTCGACACAGCAGCAAGCAAGGTGTTTAATGGACAGCAAGGAAATCACCTTTGCTTTTGGTTCCTAGAGGTCTGGTCCTACCACATATGGAGCTCTGGGATGGAGCTCCTGGGTCTCTGTTAAGCCCCTCTATAAAAGGAGAGCAGAAATCTACCCACTGGGCAGTGTGAGGATTGAGTAAAAAAAAATGGAGGTTAACTCAGACCTTAGGGAAGGCCCTGAAATATGCACAGCAGTCCAGAAATGTGCAGGGACTGCTGCCCCTCCCCCACTCCCATCTTCTCCTGTGTCCAGAGTAACAGTGTCCTTGTGGACTTACTCTGACATGAAATATTCAAATATTAAAGTGCAAGACCTAGAAACAGTTAACCAACCGCAAAGTAACACCAAGAATGCATCCACAAGCGTGCGGATTTGGTATCTGGTCATCCATCTCCCTACGTACGATCAACCAGCTTTGAATTCTGGTTGGAGCCAGCAGGCTGGGGGTGCCTGGATCCTAGGTACATGTCTTGCTCCTGGGAAGATCTTGAGTCTTAAAGATCTGTCCTAAGATGAAGGGTTGCAGAGAACATTCTGGAAACTCTTTATTTAAGATGCTCATGTCCCTTTGCTGGGGAGGCCTTGTATTTTTGTTTAGGCTGAAGAATTGACTCTTTTCCCAGGTGGATATTTTACTGGACACAGATGTGCATCATCTGCTTCTTGTTCAGGCACCTGCCTCTGACGTCACTGTGTCCCTTCGCTCCGCCCCCCATACCCTACGTCTTGGCTACATCTGCCTCCCATCTCACAACACTGATTCCCCTCCAGAGCCACTGCAGGAAATCTTTAGCACCCAACACCTTTGAGTGTGTTCTTCTCAACACCCTATCATGGAGAGATCTGTGAGAAAACATGGGGTGCTGTGGCTCAGCAAACAGGGGGCCACAACCCCCTTCGCAGACACGACTGAAGTAAAACCAGAATTGACAAGCAAAGCAGCAAGATGTTGTTTAACCTTTCTTTATTTTGGTGTGCCTGCCCCCCCCCCCACTTACTAACCAGACTGCCCCACTCTGTAAACCAACTCTGCCACAGGCTAGCCACCTTCCTTCGCCTCTAAAGCATATTTCATCCACAGTGGGGGTCATTTACCGTCCATATAGTCACATAGTGGGCATCCTTACAAAGGACACTGGTATTTCCCAAGGTGCATGCTGAGCATAGAGATGGCAGTGAGGTTGACAGCCAAGCTGCTTGGCCCATGTTCTCTCACATTGAGTGAGAGTCTGTCCCCAGTTGTCCCCAAGGGCAGCCATGGCCACCTCTGTGGGAGGGAACTGGCTGTTGTAAAAAGTTGGAGAATACCCTCTTCTGGGTGCTTCCCGAGACATTTGGAACACTCCACCATTTTGAACACAATAAGACTCCAACCCTAACTCCTCAAGACTTCGCAGAGGATAGTGTGAATTCCTGGGCTGTTTGTTCAAGCCTCCCATCGACAAGCAAGAAACAGTAAGATACTGTTTAACCCTGCTTTACTTTGCGGTGCACCCGCACACTTACTGACCAGACTGCCCAACTCCTAGGAAATCCAAGTTCCATTCTGAGAACCATCTCTCCCTTCCTTGTTCCTTACAAGGCCTTTCTCCGTTCCCCACCCCACACCCCATGTTCTCCGTGGTGGTTACAGAGCAGAAAGCCTGGGCTGTGGTGACAACCTCCTCAGCCTTACCATTAAGGTAGACGACCCTGACCAGCACTACTCTTGCCACTAATTCTCACCTGTGAGCGTGTGGGGCCTAGAGTCACCAGAGTCACCCAGAGTCAGTGCTACTGTGCATAAAGATCATGAACTTAAAAGATGAAAAGGTTCAGGTCTTTAACAGGCCTGTGTCCTGTGGAACTGAGTCTTGGGCCTTCCTTGTTCCTGTCCTGTGTGGTGGTAGGATACAGGAGTGTATTTTTATCTGTAGAAGCCACAGCATGGACCCTGCATCTTCTCTTCCCTCCTGTAGTGACTTGAAGGAGAACTCTCCCCCCATAGGCTCCAGGATTTGAACACTTGGTCTCCAGGCAGTAAAGTTGTTAGGGAAAGTGTAGAAGTTGCAGCCTTGCTTGGCGGAAGTGTGCCACAGGAAGTGGGCTTTGAGATTTGAGAGTCTCCACCACTTGCAGTTCCCCTCCTCCTCCGCATACCCCTTCCAGCTTTCCACTTCCCGTTCCTGCTGCTTGCTTCCATGCTCCCACCTTGACAGACTCAAACCCTCAGGAACCATAACCCCAATAAACTCTTCTAAACTCTTGGTGGTAATGTTTTATCACGGCAACAGAAAAGGTAACTCCTGTCCCACCAGTCCACCATTCCCTTGGGCCTTGAAGTCAGTGAGTTCTAGGGAAATGAACATAAACTTGATCTGACATCACTGATGGCTTCACCACCACAGACACTATTCAGGGCAGTGTTGCTGGGTCCCCTACCCTGACAGAAAACTCTAATGTAAAAGTGCTGTGGTCATCCACACCCCCATGTAAACAAAGAGTTAACAAAGAGAGCGCAGATGCTCTCCCAGCCACCAACTGGCATCTAACTTACCACATGTGGGGGACAAGTTAGGTAATGTCTTCCGTATGCTCTGGAGAAGAGGATTAGCATCACACAGCGTAG
This sequence comes from Uromys caudimaculatus, assembly GCA_028551405.1. Lineage (NCBI taxonomy): Eukaryota > Metazoa > Chordata > Mammalia > Rodentia > Muridae > Uromys > Uromys caudimaculatus. The sequence continues at coordinate 5,208,515 of CM052706.1, read as the reverse complement.
CCTGAGAGATTCCTGCCTGGCAACAGAGACCAAGACAAATTGACCTTTGTCCTGGGCCTCACCTACCTTGCCTATAAGCAAAATCTTAGCTTCTGCAGGTGGTTGTGAGGACCACCAGAGGTGAGGGAGTGGTGTGGTGTGCGGGGCTTCGTACACAGCAGAATGCTGCCCCAACATCCACAGACGTTCACTGCTAATGATCTTGCTTGCTTGCTGTTGCAGCGGAGGGTCCAGGATGTCATCAGCCCAATTGTGTTTGAAGCTGCCTACAGCCTGGGTGAGCATGTGATTGGTGAGGAGGACCAGGAGCTGCCAGCCCTGACACCAGTGCTTCGCTGGAAGAAGGGACAAAGGATCGCCCAGAAGAATCAGGTTGGAACCCGGCTAGTTTTGTTTCTGTCTCTGATAAAATTCCCTGGCAGAAAGCAACTCAGGGGAGCAGGGTTTGCTTTAGCCCTTGACTCTAGGTTACAACCCATCACTGTGCAGAAGTCAAGGCAGGCTCTTGAAGCCATAAGTCATATCACAGCCACCCTGAGCAACATCAACAGGGGGGGGGGGGAGAGGGAGAGAGAGAGGGAGAGAGAGGATGTATTCGTGTTCAGCACTCAACTAGCTTTCTCTACTTACACGCACACACACAAATATGACGGTGGCATTTGAGCCCTACTGGTCACTTAGGCTCATAACAAGGTACAAGGGAGATGAGGGAAGGGTTAGAAGGACACAGGGTTTCTAAGTAAGTGAGGCAGGGCTAGCCTTAATTGACGCACAAAGAAAGCAGGGAGAAGACAGGAAGATGGTTTCCATATTAAGAACCAGACACTGGGGGCTGGAGAGATGGCTCAGCTGTTAAGAGCACTGGCTGCTCTTTCTGAGGACCTGTTTGATTCCTAGCACCCATACGGTAGCTCATAGCTGCCTGTAACTACTGTTCCAGAGGATCTGATACCCTCTTCTGACCTCTACAGGGACGGGCACACAAGGAGCAGATACTCACGAAGGCAAAACATTCATACAATAAATATATAAACTGGGGGGGGAGTGTGTGTGTGTGTGTGTGTGTGTGTGTGTGTGTGTGTGTGTGTGTGTGTATGTGTGTGTAATATGATCAGGTCTTCCATGACCATGAAGCGGTGACAAGAAGTCAGCCTGGACACCTAGTACTATTCAGTAATTCCTAGTAATAAAACCCCAGTCCAGAATAATGGTTCTGTTCTCTAAGGCAAAATCTTGCTAGCTTAAAGAAAAACCCATCCAAGCTTGTGTTGTAGACACAGGAACTCAGTGTATTAGAATTTACCTCAGCACCCTGTGTTTATCAAGCCTCTGTACTGAACAGGGAGACAGCCACTAACTCTAGTCAGTATGTTGCAGCTCTGAGCAGACTTTGCCTGACCCGAACCCTCATTCCTAGAGGTTCACAGAGTACTGAAGCAGATCTTCCTCACTGAAGAGCATCTTAAAACCAGTGTGGACTAGGACAGTCAGTGACCCAATCCAAGCCAGAGATAAGGGAAAGACTGGTAACAAAATATCAATCTTGGTCACTCTGGGTTCATTAATTAGCAGGCATATGAATAAACAGTCAGCCAGACAGTTGATTCATTGTTCTCTGAAGAGTTGAACAAATTGTTTCAGGCACCAGTATGAGCCAGTCTTCACTGACTGAACTCTACTTCCAGAATTTGAAATGCCCACAGTAAGTCCTTGCCTTCTATTCTGCCATCCACCTAAAAGCATCTATGGACCTATCAGTGCCCTACCGTAAGCATGAGTTGGCAACCAAGGAAAACTGGGTTTATAGAACATGCGGGACATGAAAAAGAAAGGCCAATTGACACAAAAATAAACAGAATATTTTACTTAGAAGGCAAAGGTTATTCTGTGAAGAAGAAAGATTATAAACTTTTATTTTGCTTTCTGATACAGGGTCTTGTCATGCAGCCCAGACTGGCCTTGAACTTGTAGTCTCCCTGCCTTAGCCTCCCAAGTGCTGAGATTACAGACAGCTGTCGTCACACCCAATCTGAGATTATAAAAGCTCTCTCACAGTGAAGGAGTTTGGTTCCCAGTGGCCACTCTGTGTGGCTCACAAACTCCTGTAAGGTCAGCTCCAGGGTATCTGTCCCTATTTCCTGGCTTCCAAGAGCACCTGCACACATGTGCACATACATGCACACATACATATGAATAATAAAAATCTTAATAAGCAACATGTTACATAATGATATGGTTCAAACAGGAAGCATGTTAAACTGGGATTTGGGGTGACTGGGTGAACACAAGGAAGAGAAGGGCCTGGACAGAGAATGATTCTCTTAAGTTAAAGCCACATGCTCCCAGCTCGGCCTCTATGGGAAAGGACATGTAGTCAAGACAGTGACCTAGGTTCTAATATGAAATCATGTAGACATAACAACATGAGCAAGCACTACTTACAGATTTTGGTCTCTGCCTCCAAGTCAGTTCATAGCAAAAACAAAGACGTCATCAGATTGACTAGCTAGATTGTAGGTGAATAACAGTTCTCTTACTATCTAAATCTCTCAGTATCTTTTTTAAATTGGTGAGTTGGGAGAGAACTTGATGAAACAAGGAATTGCTGCACATTACCCAAAACTGCAGAGGTCAGCAGTAGAATCCTGGCTTTAATACCCCAGTGCCAGGGGCCCTAGCTGCTTTTGGGGTCATGCAAGAAAATTTGGGGGTAGGGAAGATGGTCTGGTGTCTAAAGGGCGAGCTGGCTAAAGAGACTAGCCATATTGGCAAGCTTTGGATTTGATTAAGATACTCAGTCTCAGCCACTGGAGAGATGGCTCAGTGGCTGAGAACACTGACTGCTCTTCAGAGGATCTGGGCTCAATTCCCAGCACCAACACGACAGCTCACAACTATCTGTAACTCCAGCTCCAAGGGACCTGACATCCTCACACAGACATACATGCAGACAAAATACCAATGCACATAAAGTAAAAATAAATCAATTATTTTTTTAAAAAGTCAATCTAGGTCAGTGAGTAAGGTGGGGGAGAAACCAAGGACGACTCCCGATGTCAACCCTGCGTCTGCACACGCGGGCACTCCTACGCGCCCCATACACGAGTGTGCCTACACACACACACTCATGAGAACTGACATCGACAAAGGAAAAGAAAATTTCTGGACCCACCTCATCACGTGAAATCAGAAACTTACGGGATGGCATGGGTTTTAATAAGTTGACCCCTGATCCTGACACAGCTAGTTTGGGACCTGCAGAGGTAGATGTGCAAAGAGTAGCAATTTGTCTGGGAGACAGGCAGGAGGGGGGAGGGAGCTGTGGTTTGGTCAATCCCTATCCTGTGTCAGGAATTCAGTGGGACAGTGCATTCATCTGCTAAACTGAATCGTCTCATCAGTATGCTTTCTAGAGACACAGAAATAATCACCAAGATAAAGATGAACAGATGTAGGTAATTGCTTTTCCCTTTAGAGAGACTCGGCGTGGAATGTGTGAGGTGGAGAGAGTAGCCTTACTTTTTTTTTTTTTTTCAACCGTGTTATTCTCTGGTTGAAATTAAAATAAAAGAAAAATATTGTTTTTAGATTGGAAGGATTGCCCAGGAGCCTGAGACTTTCTAGGGAAGCTGTTCTTGCTTATTCTTCTTTGCCTGATTATGAAAAACAACAAAATCGAGTTGGCGGCGTAGCCTCTCCACCATCCCTCCATGTGGCTTCCAGATGTTGGCTCTGTCAAAGGGAAGAACAACGGGCAGCTAGCAAGGGCCACTCCAGGAAGCACCGCTCAGGAACTGTCTCTGTCACCCCGAGCTCAAATAGGACACAGTAATACATGAATGTCCCCCCTTCCACCACACCCCCCACCCCATCAGTCCTCTGCCCTCCCAGGCTCAGCCACACAGCTTCTCACCTAGATGGTGTACCACACCTGTGCCCCCGAATAACTCCTCCACAGCTTTCCTCTCAGAGTCAACAAGACCCTGAAGGGTGGTGCCCTGACTCTCCAGCGCTCTCCAGGGTCACCCACACACTACAGTCCAGCCACCCTCAGACTTCCTGTGCTCTTCCAGCCTTGGGTCCTGCTGGCCCCTCTTCTGTGAAGGTTTCTACCCTGTTCTTCTGAAGGCCAGGTATTATGTTTGAGGTTCACCCTGAATGTGACTACCTCAGAGAACCATCTCAGCTCCCCCAACTCAGCTCCCCCAACTCAGCTTCCTGTCTGCTCCTTCTGTGAGCTCCATCACAATGGATTCTGCCCAAAGACTTGATCATCTCCCACCCTAGAGAGAAGCCCAGGGAGTGCAGAGATCTGTCTTCTCTCATTAGCTATTAATCCCCAGCACCTGCCTCCAAACCCGGCCTCATGTGAGTGTCTCCACAGAGCCCTTGGGAAGGAATAAAAACCTACGTCATTCTGCAAGGCTGTTTGATGGCGTAGGATATGCTGCAAGCGAGCGCCCTCTGGAAATCCCTCCTTGACCAGTTTGTGCTGTGATAGCAGTGATTTTTTTTGCCCCAGGGATGTGTGTGTGTGTATATATGTGCATGTGTGTGTGTGTGTGTGTGTGTGTGTGAGTCTATTTTTCAAAGCATAAGGTAGGAGGAGATACATGGTGAAGGAGATGGTGGGTTGACTTTCTGTCCTAAGTTATTTCTCTGTGGCATTTTGTCGTAGCCATGCAAAGGTGGCCAGCACAGGGGGAGGTCAACACTGGGCTTGGTAGCTCAGTAGGCACATATGAGGCCCTAGATTCAACCCCCACCACCATGGAAACCAAGTGTAGTGACTCCATGCCTATAATCCCAGTCTTCAAAAGGTGGAGATAAGAGAATCAGATGCCAAGGTCATCCTTAGCTACATAGCAAGATCAAAGCCGGCCTGGGATATAAAAGATCCTGTCTTTAAAAAAAAAAAAAAAAAATGGTCATGGTGGTAGTGCACACCTTTAATCCCAGCACTCAGTGGATTTCTGTGAGTTCAAAGTCATCCTGGTCTACACAGAGAGTGCCAGGCTGGGCCAGCCTGCTCTACATAGAGTTCCTGGTCAGTCAAGGCTCCAGAGTGAGACCCTGTCTTAAAACAGTGACAGCAAAAGCAACCGTCTTATGTTTCTTCCATCTGGACAAAACTGAAGTAGAGCTGAAATTTCTGAAATCACCATGCATTCTTACCATGGACCTCAAGTGCTATTGGACTTTATTAAAATAAAATAGAAACCAAATTGGGACTGAGAAACCTGTTCTCAGGTTAGGACAATTACACCATTTAAAAAATGCTAAACACCATGCCAGGTGTGGTGGTTTGAATAAGAATGGCCCCCATAAGCAACTGAATGTTTAGTCATCTGGAAGTAGCACTATTTGAGAAGGATTAGGAGGTGTGGCCTTGTTGGAGTGGGCGTGGCCTCGCTGGAGTAGGCGTGGCCTTGCTGGAATAGGTGTGGCCTTGCTGGAGTAGGCATGGCCTTGCTAGAGGAAGCCTGTCACTGAGGCAGCCCTGGTTTCCTCTCTTCCTCTCTGCCCATGAATCAGGATGTAGCTCTCAGCTACTGTTCCAGCACCTGCCGTGTGCCACACCATGCTCCTTGGCACCATGGTAACAGACAAAACTGAGACCGTAAGCAAGCCCCAGTCAAATGCCTTGGTCACGGTGTCTCTTTGCAGCAACAGAACAATGATTAAGACTCCAGATGACAAAGGGCCATATAAGCATTGCACCTAGCTGGGCTTCTCATACCTGGAGTAGTACTGTGGAGGAATCCCAAGTCATAAATGTCGTGTTCCTGGCAAATGCTACAGTATGTGGCAGATCAGACCACATCTTACTTGTTTGCCTTTAGTTAGAGCCTTCTTGATTTGACCCCTTGGGTGGGATTTGAAACACACTTACTCCTACCCAACCCGATCATCCTACTTTTTAAAGGCTTCAGCCTGGGGCTTGGTTGCCTTAGCAACCATATATACAGTGTACCACCCATGTACATAATTGTAGTTTAATTTAAAAGAAGTATTGCCTGTCTAAGACTCTGGCCCTTCTCTGATTCTAACAGACACATTTAATACTGATCCTTCCTGCTACCTGAGAAGGGGGGATTTTTCTCGTATGGATGTGGTAGTAGAAATGGGTCCCTCGAGGCCTGAGCAACTGGAGCCACCCAGTGAGTTCCCAACCCCTCAATCCCATGTCCCGGTTGCTGCTTTGGCACGATGGGAAAAGCTCACAGCCTTGCCTCAGAGGTGGGTGCCATCAGAACCAGATGCATTCGTCCCCAAACACAGCCCAAAGGTGGTAAAGAATTCGTTAGCTACATATTATACAGCGGGAGTCAGCAAGCCCTGGCCTGTGGCCAAGACTATATTTGTAAATAAAGTTTGCATGCCATAGTAGGTGGGGAGGGGCGAATCAGTGGTAGAAAAGCTTGCTGCACAGACGTGAGAAACACATTCAGACCCAAGAGCCCGTATAAATCCTGGATGGGATCGGTGGCCCACTTGTGATTCCAGCCCTCACAAGGCGTGAAGAGACAGGCAATTCTCTGAACAAACTGCCTAGGGAGACCGGTCCCGTATGTGAGCTGTAGGTTTCCTAGGAGACCTTGCCTCAAAGAATAGGAGGAAGAATGATCAAGGATTATTCCCAGCGTCAACCTTTGGCCTCCACATACATGCAAGCATGTATAAACACACGCCTAAAACACACATGAAAACAGAAAAAGGATTGTCGCCATATGCCCTTGCCTATTCACAGACAATATGTGTCTGTCTGTTGAGTCACTGGAAGACATCAAAGGCCACAAACTCAATGATGTCCTGTCTCACTCTTCCCAGCCAAAATTTGCCACCTCCATCTTTTAAATTATCGAGTAAGGATTCAGTGGAGAAATGAGAAAAAAGGATTTTCTGGATGAAAGTGTAATCCCCAGGGGTATCCAAAGAGAAGAGCGGGCTGAGGAAGAAGCCAGAAGAACCTAAGCTGGAGGCTGCTGGGCACACAGCTCCTTGGCCTCAGAAATCTGAGGCAGGAAGCGATTATCTCTGGAGAGAGGTTTTAGCTTCCCGCAACAAGGAGAGATGAGATCAGCCCTCATGGCTAGGAAGGCTGCTTCCAGGGAAGTGAGCAGTCAGGGCCATGCAGACCTGCAGGTAGAGGGTGGAGGGCAAGAGAGAAGAGATTTCAGCCAAGCTGAGTTTTCCCGGGTCTGATGGAAGTGCCACACTTGGGTTTTTCAGAGGACTTTGGGTACAGGTAAAAGGGTTCCTCAGGGACCCAACTTAAAACTGTTGGGATTGCTACCTGAGAGGAGCACTGTAGCTGGGCCATTAGCTTCAAGCCATACTCTGTATGCTTCGTGCTAAGGAGAGATTTTTCATTATTCCTGGAAACTCTGTCCTCATCCAGTGGGTTGAAGCTGGGCTGTGCCAGCCATCTTACCTCCCAGAGATGATTCCTAGGACACAAATTGGCCATTTTCCCAGAAAGGACTGGTCCAGGTCCAGGCATGGGAATCAAATTTCAACCTCAGCATGCAAATGTACAGACATGTGTGGTCAGTGTGTACACACATACACACACACACACACACACACACACACACACACACACACAAGAAAGCACCACTCACTCTGGTGTTGGGTACAGGACTCTTGATTTAATAGTATATCACTGTTTTGACCCTTAAAGCGATTTACTAAGGGGCTTGACTCAGCCCAGGTTCTAAATTATGCATCCTACTCTTGTGTCTAGTGTTCCTGACTTAAGGAAGACTGTTGGGTTGGCAGAGTGTTCAGTGAACACTCTGGTAACAGATTGTTAACTCTATTGCTGCACAAAAAACCACTCAGAAATGTGGCTCCCATTAGGAGTTGAGGATCTTAGATGTTACAAAATTTCTGTTTTAATTTACCTGTTGATGGGCTGTTGCCATATTGTTGCTGTTGGGACCACCCATGTAATAAGCATGAGAATATAGCCATCTCCTGGAGGTGCATGTAACTTCCACATGCACACACATGTGGACATGTATATACCCATGTGCACACATTAATAAAAGACCTTATCCGTAATTACCGTAAATAGACTAAACTCCTGAGAATAAAAACATGTAAAGTGATGGAATAGGTTAAAATAAAGAGAAAATCAAAGTGTTTGCCAGAAATTCACTTCTGGTCCAAGAGTGTACATAGGGTCAGAAAAAAACCTGTGTGAATGTTAACCAAAGAGAAGCGAGCATAGCTCACTCATATAGACTTAAAGTAGACGTTAAGGGCACGAGCTGTCTCTGAAGGCAGTGAAGGCCTTTACATAATAGTAAAAGTGTCAGAGGGGCTATCAACATGTAAATTCCCACATCAGAAAAGCTACATACATAAAACAAATACTGACAGACCTGACAGTAACACAAAACTCAACCCTGGCGCCTTACTCTCAACTGTGGGTAGATAGAGGCTCGACACAGAAGACTTCTGTCTTTGGTACTGTTCTTTTGCTGTAACAAGACAACCTGATCAAGGCAAACATAGAAAATAAAGCATTTGACTAGGGGCTTGCTTACAGTTTCAGAAGGTGAGTCCAGGACCATCATGGCAGAAAGCATAGAGTCAGGTAGGCAGGCAGGCAGGTGCCAAAGGCCAGGTTTATCATCAGAGGGTTAATTGAGGCAGGCAGCGAGAAGGGGTATGGTGTTAGCAATGGGGTCATGCTGATAGCAGCTGACACGTCCGCCAACAGCAATGGGCAATTTTGAGAGTCAGTACTACTGATGGAACAAAACTTAGCTATCTGGGGCTGGCAAGAACACTCAGTGAGAAACTCTGAACTCTTTTAACTCTTAAGTGCCCATTTGTATAGACAGACAGACAGATATACATTTGGTAGATGGGGCTGAGCCCCGAAAAGTCACACACTATTCCTTCTCTCTGGTAATTTATACCTTCTTAGGCAGAAGTTCTTTATGAAGTTACCTCATAGATAAAATGTTACACAAAGGGAGAGTTACAGAAAGATATCAATAGTAAGTTCAAAGCAGTGTTTCATTTTATAGGTTCATTATAAGTTTAAAGCAACAGTTTCACATGCCCTTGCTTTATCATGGTGCACACCTGTGGCTTTATCCTTGGACCTGACCTAGAATGAATGATTTTTCTTGATCACAAATCTGTCCCAAGCCTCTATCTCTTTTTAGTGTAATTTATGAAGGCTCACTGTATTTCTTATATGCAGCCTTTACTTACTGTTCTATGGGGAAGTGGCACATTCTATTCTTGATTCTAACTTTATTACATGTCTGGAAAAACAACTAAAACCATCTCCTTAAGCTTTCTTCTTAAAATTCTTTGAATCAAATTAGAAATTCTATAAAGTCATTAGTTCATCTAAACAGCATTAATTCATGAAAGTTCATCTTCATGTTGATCTGCAGTAAATTTGCCCAATAGTTGTGTGCTGGTACCCAGGAATCATTAGGTTATGTAATACTGGTCGGAAAGGCATGTCAGCAGTGAGAAGCAATCCTGGGATGAAATCTCTGGGACTGTGCCTCTCCAGAACGCACCCATCGTAGCCATGCAAAACCATGGGCCATCTCCAGGAAACTCATTTGCTTGCCATATCCTTTCCTAGATGGCTTCTGTCAGATAGGCAGGCAGGCAGGGCACTAGAGCAGTAGCTAAGGACTTACATCTTCAAGCATAAGGCAGAAAGAGAATGAGACAGGAACTGTTGTGAGCTTTTGAAGCCTCAAAGCCCACCCTCTGTGGCACACCTCCTCCAACAAGGCCACACCTCCTAATCCTTCCTAAACAATCCACTAACTGGGACCCAAACATTCAGATAGCCTATGGGGATTAGGAGGGAGGGATTCTCATTCAAAACACCACAACCAACAAAGGAACAGGAGAGTTAGACAGCACTGTAGGTCGGTAGACCCAATAGACATGCACAGAACACTCTACCCAACAGAAGGTCACCCAATGATCACCCATCTTTTCTACCGCACAAGTAACAGTCTCCACAGTAGACTTCATGTGAAAACACAAATCTCAGCAAAGCTTGAATCATACCAAATGTCTTTTCTGACCACAATGGAATGAAACTAAAAAAATCAATAACAGGGAGAAAAATGGGGGAAATGATGAATTTGCTTATGAATTTGGCAGGACTTGGTCAAGCCACCTCATCTCTCTGTACAGAGTAGGTCCCCACCAGGGACTCTGAAGTCCCTGAGAGCCCTACTCCTATGACAACTCAATCACATGGGAACCTCTTTACAAAAACCCGGGGTTTCCTTGGCTCAGAGTAGCTAAGTTCCAAGAAGGAATAACTAGGAGAAAACTCTGTTGCTTTTTATGTAGTTGTCTTGCAAGTCACATAGTACAGCTTTTATTGTAGCTACAGACCCTGCTGGACAGCAGAGAAGCAGTCGTTAGTGTGTGCTTCTCTGTGGGAGGAACTCTCTTATAGCACTGTAAGGAGCGTGAGGGCAGATATTTCTGACCAGATCCTTGAAAAATACTTTGGTGTACACTGAAGCAGGTTCACATCTACTCACTCTTGTTTCACCATCAATTAGGAGGTCTCATGGCTCCCACTTGTTTACACGGTAAAATTCAAGAGGTCTGTCCAAAGATGGGTGGTGGGGTCCGAGAGCTGGCAGAGCTTAGAAGGACAGGGCCCCAAACTTGAAGCATGTTTGCCACAGACTAGATTGAGATCCTATTCTCTCCTCAGTTCTTACCTCTCCCATCTGACCCCACTCCTCCCATCACCGCCTCTGACCCCACCCCTCCCACTCCCATACTTCATCCCATGTTGTCTACAAAAGGCTCATTTTCAATCAAGGGCACACTGGGGGTTGGAAAGAGTTCATGAGACAAACTGGGGTAGCTCACATGCATCTCAGGGAAAATAGACTGAGTCAGGTCCTGTCACTAGAGACAGGCATTACACAGTTATTTAAAGGTTCCAACCAACAAGCAGACTCCAGGTTTATAATAAATATACACCTGACATTGGACGAGCCCACATCTGTCTCACTTGCCTGTAAAGTTAAAGACATGTGATCAGGAGTAACGGGTTTTAAGGTCTGACGTTATTAAGAATGAGAGGAAGACTCTAGAGGAAAATAAAAAGTAAAATTATCAATGTAAAGTCAGTTGAAAGGCCTCAGCAGTGCCATGCTGACGATGACCACCAAGCTTAACTTCCATCAGCCTGTTAAGGATGCCTTCATCCTCATCCTGTAAAGCTCATGGGGCCACCTTCATCTCACTTAAACATCTGCACACCTCTCCTTTTTTCCCCTTGGTGGTGATGAGATATCACCGAAGTCTTTTATTGAAGCTACTTTGGAATTTGGTTTTCCCCTCGCTTCAGTAGGATCCAAAGGAACACAGGAAGTTGCTCTTTCCCCCAAGACTTCCATGATAATTGAGGAAGGGAATGTTGGCTGGGACACTCTATTCTTTTGGAATGGTGGCATGTGATTATGAATTTCCATGGGCAAAACTACCCTGTCTGGTAGAGTCTAGACTTTCTATTAGCCAAAAGGCTTGCTGGAGTCCATCCTGACACCCTGAGAGGCCATGTGGACTGGTAGTGTGGAAGGAAACAAACCGCCTAGAGCTGTGCTTGGGTAGGAAGGGAAAACCCTCACCAACTTGAGCAGGGTCCGTGAAGGAGGCTGAAGGTTGATAAATCAGAACTAGTGAAGAGCACCAGACTCGCCTTTCCAAGCCCTCCTGAAAGGGTAAAACAGGGGTGCTGTGGAGCACTTCCACTATCTAGCAGGGAGGACGTTCTCCATAGGTCTGAATGTCAGAGAGATGGAGACCACAGTGAGGGAGCAATTCTCACATCCTCCTACTTAGAGGAGTTGGAGTAACCGCAGCCAGCGTTACTCCTCATTGCACGGCTAACCTTCACCGGCAGGCCCACACTCCACAGCATCCCTAGAGCCTGAGCCAGTTTTGACCCACTGAACCTGAGGCCCTGCACTGAGTGGAGCTTTGGCTGCTGAGGGCCAGCCCCAGTGAGAGACACATCATTCTCTGCTTACCTCCGACTGCTAAAATCATCCCTGTCATCTTGTGTTTTGAGCCCTAAGGCCTGAATACCTTTGACATTTCTCTTTGGGACTAATAATTCAACATGGCCCCACTGCTTGTGCAGAAAAATGTTTCAAGGAAAGACTTTGTGTCCCCCCCTCCCCAAGAGAGATCCTAGAAGAAATGAACAGACTGGCGTCTCAGGATACTTTACACAGATGGCTGGTCACTGCTGTCTTAGACCAGCATGTACTGAGAGGCATCTGTCATGCGTGGCCATGGCTGGCTTTTCTAGAGCACTGGGTATGCAAACTGAGGTGCTGAGGCTGGGCACAGAGAAGTGTTCTTACCTACGGAGCCATTTCCCCAGCCCCGCCTGCATGCTTCCAGAAAGGACCACTTGAAGCACTCAGTAATCTGAGCATTAGAACAAGGGATGTGCTCATGGCCTCAGGACCACTGTTGGTGGGGGTTCCCTGAAACCTTGAGGAGTCCCCTCCACACACCAGGAAAGTGCCCGGAGGGGGCTGGTTTGCACATAGATAGTTGGCCATTATTTTTGTTCATTCAAATTCTGTATCAACATCCATATCTTCTCTCCCACAGACAGTTTTTGAAAGGAATTGTCGATCCGAGGACTGTGCTGCCGACCTGCAACTTCAGGGGAAACTGCTGCTTTCCAGGTACCTCATTGCTCCTTCTTGATACTGTCCAAGAACTTGCTCTCTTTTGACTCCGGACCGCAAACCTGGAAGTTCAGATTTCCCCAACAAAAAAGGAATAAGTAGTATTGATGAGTTAGGATATTTTGGAGTTAGTTTTAGAATGTATGCTATAAATACTAATTTAATAGCAGATTACCAGAGGGATTAGCTGAGTCACCGTTTGCAATTTCATCTCATCTCACAATGACTGTTCCTTATAATTTCTGTGTTTATTTATGTGTTGGGGAGGGACTTGACATTTCTTACTTTGTATTGCATTGCACTCTGGGAAACTGCCAACATTTGACCTTTGGGGATGGTTTCATGTGACTTAAGGTAGTATTATTTGAAGGTCCCTTTCATCTTTTTTTCCCTAGCATTTAACAGTGATGTCTGTTTTAGCAGCAAACAGTTTCTGAGGCAGGAAGGGGTGAAGGAAGAGGGCAGCCGGCCCGTCAATGCAAGCAAACAGTCTCTTTATTATTTCAGGCCTTCCTCCCATGGTCTGCAAATCCCCCCTGGCCAGGGATGAACCAGACCAAAGCCTTCTGTTTCCCCTTTGCCAACCCTTTATTTTAGACTTCTCTTAGAATGAGGGCACTTATCCTGAATCAGCCACAGGGCACACAATGGTTTCCTTTTGTAACACACCTTCTGAAAGGTTACAGTAGCTTTGGGGCCAAGAACCCCTCTGCAAGATCTGTAGCCACTTTTCAAACAAGCATCAGTGTGGATAGACCCTGTGTAAAATGTTTCATTGTGTACCCAAAACAATATTTCCCTTACCCAAAACATTGAGAGTTAAGTTTGAATCAGTGATGACGGACAGAGGGCTGGGACCTTTCTTTTTCTTTTTTCCTTTTCTTTTGTTTTCTTCCTTACTTTTTATCCTTTTATTTTTTTTATTTTTTTAAGATAGTCTTACATAGCCCAGGCTGGTCTCTAACCCCCATCTGTTTCAGCCTCTAGAGAGCTGGATTACAAATGATGCGGCACAATGCCTGGATCGAGTGCTACAATGTTTTCCTTTTTCCGTGTGTTTGTGGGTGTAGGTATGTGCACATAGGCATGTGTACATGTGCGGCCAGAGGTCTCCATTAGATAGGATGCTGTCAGGGGGAGGACAGCTTCTCTTCTGAGACAGGGCTCTCTCACTGTCCCTGTGACCATGGAAACGTTTAACATCGGACTGACTAGGCTGGACTGGTTGTCCGGGCGACCTGCAGGATCACCTGCCTCTCTCTCCACAGTGTTAGAATTACTAGTGGCAGCGCCATGCCTGGCTTTTTATACAGACTCTGGGAGCAGACGGAAGGCCTCATACCTGCATGAGGAGCCATCGCCTCAGTCCCACACTCTGATTTTGGGTGTTTAATAATATTTTATTCATCAAAGGGAAATCAAACTGAGATTCCATTTTTTAGTTGGAGTGTACCTGAGAAGGTGGCATAAACCTCAGGGCCCCACCCCCTAAGAAGTGTTCACACACAAATGCTTCTCCTGACGAAGTCTTAGATGCTAATTGGCTTTGATTTTGCTCTGGAAGAAGGGGTGGCTTGAAGTGCCACATGCTTTTCTAAGCTTGGGAAATTGCTTTAGACGCATAAAGTGGATAATGGGGCTGTTGAACAGTAAGAGAGCCTCCTGGGATGGTTAGAGACATCAATTTTAAAGAAGGTTCATAAATTATCAGCTCATTCATTTTAATTTTAGGTGTATCTTCCAAAAAAGTGTTTCGGGGGAAGTACGTGAGTTTCTTCTGATGTTGAGCTGGACCGTAAATGCTGGGGTTTATTTTGGATCGTAGAAGACTCCATGTGGTAGGAAAATAGCCACTCGATCCATGGTTAAACACTGCTAGGAAAGTTCTGGCGCCCTTGCTGGCCATTTGTTAATTGTGCTCTCTGGGTAGCAAGATGGAAAACTCGAGGACTGTGGTCAGCAAGGCACTTTTGGCTGAAGTTGCTTCCGTTGCTGGCCTTTTCCCTTGCTGGCCTTTCGAGCACATTGTTGTCGAAGCATGGCAAGAAATCCCCAAGGCTGGGATGGTAGTCCCTGTGAAGTCTTAAAAATATGCTCACCTAAGCAATGGTGACATCAGTTGACATCCCAGTGTGGGTGCAGACAGTCAGACAAGCTCCTTTCCAGCATGGAGAGCCACAGACAGTTAATGGCTGCTGAGAGAGAGTCAGCCTTCTCCAGGTATGAGTCCCCCAGTAGGTTAGCTAGTCCCAAATGGGGCTAAACACCTACAAGTAACACTAAGTGGATTCCCCAGCAGGCTGGCTCTCTCTCTCTCTCTCTCTCTCTCTCTCTCTTTCTCTCGTGTGTGTGTCTGTCTGAGAGAGAGAGAGAGAGAGAGAGAGAGAGAGAGAGAGAGAGAGAGAGAAACAGAGAAACACGGAGAGAGAAACAGACAGAGAGACAGAGAAAGAAACACCAGAGAAAGAAACATACAGAGAGAGACAGAGAGATAGAAACAGACAGAGACAGAGAGGGAGCATCTCAATGACTCTAGTGGCGACCGTTTCTGTTGTGTGTAGGTCATCTGTAGTTGGTTACATTCAGTGGTACCTTAAGTGATTCTCCCGTGCAGCTGAGTCTGATGAAGGGTAGATCCCAGGCCTGGCTGTCCCAGCTTCCCTCTGCTCTTCCGTTGTTCCTCTGGAACAGGTAGGCTCAGGTGGGCATATTCCTCTCAAAGAATGTCAAACTTGAAGCCAGCACAAACAAGCGATGGCTCCTCAGGCCTGGGCTCAGAACCGGGACACAGTGACTTTGGGTTTGCTCTATTTTCTACTGCCCGTCACATGGCCAAACTCAAACTCAATGGATGGAAAATATTTTCTGCCTCTTTAGTGAGTGAATTTCAAATTTTATGGGAAAGGGCATGAAGGAAGCCAGGGGAAGGGATAGTCACCCATGATGTGATCTGCCATGCTCCCTACAGAGCAGAGTGGCCTCATCTCTCACCCTGAAACCACAACACTTTCAGGGTGAATTTACCCTTTCTTGGAACGTCATCAACTTCAGGACAGAGACATAAGCCCTGACACTGGATGAGATCTCTGAACCTCAGAGTGCTGTTCTTAGGGCCCTGAGCCAATAGTTAGGAATTTGGTATTGTCCTACAGGACCCATGATCTCTTTCCATGGCCAGATCTCCCATGAAAGAAACCTTTGTGATGCTCAGGTTTCCCACAGGAGGTGTCAGGGAAACACACCCATTCATAACTAGGTGAGCGGAGACGTGAAACCAAACCACAGACTCTTCCGAGCCAGGCGTATGAGGGAAGACACAGGCCAGAAAACTGTGATGGGAACCAGGCTCTAGACTGGATTCACTGTAGCTTAGAGCCTTGAGGCACAGGAAGTTTTATTTGTTATTGAATAACCTCTCTCTATCCATTATTGCCTGAGGTGCAATGCACACACATTTCTTGTTTGAGTAACTACTATGAACAGCTGCAGAAATGAATGGGAAATAAACCCTATTCTCCTGGTCTGCAGCCCAGACAGGATGAGGCCAAGAGACTGACTGCTGGTGGAAGGCGTGAGAGGAAAGGTGGAGCGGCTCCAGAAGCCTCATATCATAACTGAGGCACTCTGGATAAAGAGAGGACACCAGCAGAGGTCCTCTCTCCCATGAAGAACTGTGGTGTCTACAGTTGTAGAGCAGGTTAGAAGTGAGATGAGGCAGAAGGAACTGAGGAATTGGGGCTGCATTTCGAAGCCAGGGGAGGGTATGAAAGTCCCAGAAGAGGAGCATAATTCTAACAGGGATTCATCAAGTTATGCTCCAGGGCCTGGGGTGTAGGATATTGGGGTGGTAAGTGTCCTTTGGTCTCCTGCATTCAAAACCAGCATGTTCCACCTGGAGCTTTGAGCCTGTTACTCTTTCCCTCATCCCGGTTCCAACTTGCCTACCAAAGGTCTGAGGCATAGATACCAACTGTCTCAAGAGTATAGGGATAGACCTGTGGGGACTGCTGGGGTTATCACCACTATGGTATTCCTGAAGGTTTCACCAGGAAATTTTAGATAGAGCTTTCTTTGGTCTTTCACGCATTGTTAGAACCTAGCTGTCATATTCTATGCCCTCACTATAGGAAGCTGAAGCACAGTCATATAGGAAGCATGCCTGTGATGTCTGGGCCAACTGTGGAGTTTGTGTCTTATGGAGGTAGATGGATGAGCTACTCACTAAGAGTGTTTATTGCTCTTACAGAGGACCCAAGTTCAGTTCCCAGCTCACAGATGACTGTAACTCGAGCTCCGTGGTATCAGGCACCCTCTTTCTGCCTCTTTGGGCACCTCTGTTCATGCCTGTCCCCCACCCTGTGCCAACACACACACACACAATTATAAATAATGATTTAAAAAGAGAGAGTGATTGGCATTTTCTTTCCCTCAGTGACTCAGATATAGGCCAGATTAGACCAGACTTAAAGCAGATAAAAGCAGATCTGTTGGGAGGCAGCTCTCGGGTGGGCTTACGGATCTCACAGGTGGAGGTCAGTGACGTCACATATCTGGGCTAAAGCAAGGGGGTTTTATAGAGCTTAAGTGAGGAGTGAGGACATACCAGCTAGGACCTGGGATGGTGTCCATATATGGTCAAAAACTGAGCCCCTAGGTAGGAACTCTTAGGTGGGTTGCTGGAAATGTGGAAACAAGGAATGATGATGTGTTAGCCTGGAGTTTTCTCTAAGCGGAGGGGTGGGGATAGGAGGCAGTGGAGTTTTCTCTGTGTGCGCATGCGCGGGGCTAGGGGCAGGGGGAAGATGGGGTTTCCCAGCCTGTGCAGGGGATGAGCAGGGGTTCCAGCCTAACAGAGGAGAAAATGTTGGAATGAGTGGGTTACCTGAATGGCCAGGGATAATGACTTTGTCTGCCCAAGATCATGGATTTAGATTGGCGTTTTT
This sequence comes from Uromys caudimaculatus, assembly GCA_028551405.1. NCBI lineage: Eukaryota > Metazoa > Chordata > Mammalia > Rodentia > Muridae > Uromys > Uromys caudimaculatus. The sequence continues at coordinate 5,190,841 of CM052706.1, read as the reverse complement.
CTTCCATTTCGTCTTTTGAGACAGGGACTCACTAAGGAGCCCAGGCAGGGCTCAACCTGCCAATCTTTCACTTAGACCTCCCCTGTGGCTGGCATTACGTGCTTTTGCCACTGCATCTCGATTGGATGTCACTTTTCTCTGCAGAGGGCATGTGTTCCTGAAAGTCTGTTGTCACTTAGGCATCCAACTCTTGAATTAAAACTCTACGCTTTAATAGGCCTGAGCCTGGTTCTAAGACATGCCATCCACAAATACCCAGGAACAGGGATGAAATTGTTCCGGAGGTTTCCACTAAACAGAGCTGCCAATTCCATCACGTAACAATCCGACTGCCTGTCTGGGTACCCACGGCACCTAAGAGAGCATCAGATGTGAGCACAAGAAAAGAAACAGAAGAACGTAGTTTGTGGCGGTTGAGCTGAAAGCTTTTTCATTTGTTTTTGACACATTCCACCATGGACAGTGGACCGCATTCCACTGTGGACAGTGAACCACCTCAAAACTTTCTTAACAGCCTTGAAAAGACCATGGGCCAGGCAGCCGCAGCATATGCATCTACTCCCAGCACTTGGAAGACAGAGACAGGCTGATCTCTGTGAGTTCAAGGCCAGCCTGGTCTACAGAGTGAGTTCCAGGACAGCCAGAGCTACACAGAGATCCTATCTTGAAATACAAAAAGCGAAACACCTTGGAATATTTGCAAAGTCCAAACCATTTTCAGCCACATAATTACACTCTGGCTGTAACTTTAGTAATGCTGCTTTCATGGTGCTTAGGAGAGTGTGTCTCCCTAAACCACTGGCTGGCTGGAAGATAGGGACCAGCTTGTAGAGAGGACCACCCACCTCAAGAGCATCCAAAGTTGGCAACAAACTGTTCTCCTTCTCAAATGTGGTCAGAATCATCAGCTACACAGTGGAGAACAAACATGAGATTTTCTTCTTTACTGAGCATCTACTATGCACTACTTTATTAATTGAGTGCCTACTATGCACTAGGTACCCTACAAAGCTCAGCCATTAAGTGCACTTACTATTCTTCCAGAGGACCTGGGTTCAGTTCCCAGTATCCGCACAGAGGATCACAACCGTCTGGAACTCCAGTCCTAGGGGATCTAATACCCTCTTCTGGTCTCCATGGGCACCAGCCATGACTGGTTGCAAACACATACACACAGGCATAGCACCCTACTCATAAAATTAAAAAATGACTAAAGGTCTCAGTGTACACAAAGGTTCATGGCGTCCTTAGTGCTACATCACTTTGGATGGGTACTTAGCCTCTACGTGGCTTTGTCTCCTCAGCTTGAAAACGGAGAAATGACTGCAGTCTTGAGAAGGATGAGTAGCTACTGAGTTCATATGTATTTCATTGATTCAAAAAATGTCTGGTGAGCCAGCTGTGGCAGATGGTGCACAACTTTAATTTCAGTACTCAGGAGGCAGAGAAAAGGGAATGTCTGTGAGGTTGGGGCCAGCCTGGTCTACATGATTTCCAGGGTGATCAGAGGCTATATAGGAAGAGATCCTGACTCAAAAAAAAAAAAGTCTGGGATATAGCGAGCAGTCAGCAAGTGAGTTAGAGCCACCATGCCCTCAGAACACTGATGAGAAGTAAATATGGCTGTGCTGCCCCTGGAGAAGCGCTGTGGCTCAGGAAGCATTGTTCGAGAACTCAGGCTTTAGGGAAATTTAAAGCTAGGAGACCCAGGTGTGTGGAAATCACTCACCTGAGGTCACAGCAAAACCTAAATGGCGGAGGCAAGAAAAAAGCTTGGTGGTGGCCCCAAGCCTTGTATTCTGTCGCGTTGACTAACCTCCTTTGTCTTTATGGCCATTGTATCTTGAGGAACCTGGCCTAACTCAAAGCTGAAATGACTTGGAAATTCCTCTTGCATTTTTGTTGTTGTTGTTGTGTGTTTGTTTGTTTGTTTTCATGTGTCTTGTGGTTGGGAATTGGAGGGAGTCTGCTACCCAAAGAACTGACCCCATGACTTGGTTAGATGCACACAAAGCCGTTGAGGGCACCTTTTGTGCACATACACAGCAGACATCCACCCCAATGAAGAACTTCACGGACAGCCCTCCCCACTGCTGAGATCACGATGGATATGTTCCAGCTTCTCCCTGGATGGTAGAGAATAAGGATCCTTGGAAGGGCCCTGAAGGAGAACCGAGGCAGTAACCATAGCAACCACAAGGGTTGATAGCATGCACACACTGAGCCACCCATCCCCCCGAGACTCCCTCAATGCTTGCCTAATAAAATTTTATTTGATGGTATTTTCCTTGGCTTTCAAATACAACCAGCCTTGGGAGGTTTCTGTGTCAGTCTGTCCAGCAGGGATGTGCTGACAGGGACCCTTGTCCTAAGAGCTGGACCGAAGCAAGGGACTGGCTTATCTAGAGAACAGTGCCACTAGAGCCTCTACATCTTTCCATCTCAGCCGCACCTTCACTAAGATTTTTGCAAGTTGTTGCATCTCCTGCCATTAAGCACTAGACTCGCCATGGTGGGGCAGACTTGTCATTGTGAAAAGAGCCAGATTTTGAAGCTGTGCCATAAATTGTTTTCTACAAGCAAGCGCTCTCTCCCCCTCCCCACGCTTTCCCTGATCCTGCATACTCTCTCCCTGCAGGATCTGCCCCCAAGTTTGATGCGAGCCACCCGGGAGAACCAGAGGTGGATGCGGGTGTCCTGCCTGTTCTCACGGGGAGACACGGTCCTTCTTGTTTGTCCCCAGTGGTTAGAGGCTATACCACCCCTACCCTCTGAGTCAAAGGTGAAGCTTGGGTAAAACATGGTGTCCATAATATTCCTACAGGATGGTGGGAACCACCTAACAAGACTCTCAGATTTCATGAACCTTGGTCCTTGACCTACTTCCAGATGGTCTCAGTCTGAGTGTAGCAAGCTGGATGGATGCCATCGGCACCACACCCAAGTCTCTTGTGTGCCAGTGAATAGAGCATACTGCTGTGTTGAACTTACTGCCCTTCTCAGGTTCACAGAATCACTGTGGCCTCCTGCCTAGGTAGTTACTCCCCAATCCTTAGCCAATAGGTGATTGTGGTAGAGTACGGAAGCCCAGCCCCTTGAGTAAAGATTAGCTAGATAACACAGTTGATATTACACGTGTTCTTGTGAGCCAGATCAAGACCTAGGAGCATAAACCTGCTCAGGCTGCATCCCTGGCTCCCATGCAACCATCCAACCACTGAGACCCAGCTTCTACATCCTCAGAGCCTACACTGAGATGCTTAGAAGTTACACATTGTTGTCTACTTGTCTATTCTTTCCTCTCCTGGATAGGCAGGAGAAGTCTCTTGTAGAGCACTGAAGTTCAAAAAGAAATCAAATCCAATTGGCTTATTGATCATAGCGATATGCTGCTCCTGGGCTTTTTATTTGTCTTAGAATTGGAGGGGTGTGGTATGAGAGGCTCCTTCAAGAAGATTCATAAGACTTGAATCTGAGGGACTGCCTTCTGACACTCATTCTCAGGGACTTTGGAACTATCCAGATCCACAGGATACAGGAAGAGGACCAGCCGTGTGGGAGATGCTCCCTCCGTGAGAGAGAGCACAGGTGTCTACTTGGAACCATCAGCTTTGCCCGGAGCCTCAGACATTTTTTTCAGAAAGCTTTCTGTGGTAATGAGGTTTGAATAAGGAGGCTAACAGCACTGTCTCAGTTAACACCTGTTTTTCTTCAATGGGGGAAAAAAAGACAAATTTTTAAAAGTTTCTTTATATCTTTCTTCTGGTATGGAAGCATGCAAACCATCTGGCCTCCTAAACCAAGAGGAAGAGAATTCTCAGCTGTGCCCCTCTTCCTCCCAGGGTTGAGGAAGAGTGAGGCTGGTTAAAGCAGGGGTGTTTGAATTGGGGGAATGGGGGTCAGCTCTGATTGCAGATTCCTTGTTATTACATACCTTTTAGAAATTCCCTTCTCAACCAGAAGCAGTGGCGCACGCCTTTAATCCCAACACTTGGGAGGCAGAAGCAGGCAGATCTCTGTGGGTTGGAGGCCAGCCTGGTCTAGAGCAAGTTGTAGGACAGCCAGGGCTACATGAGAAGCCTTGTTGGGGGTGGGGAGAAAAGAAAAAAAGTCTCTCCCCTTCTCATCTTTTTTCCCAGCATCCAAGGCTGGGCATGTCCTCTCTACCTCCTCTCCCTCTATCACAGCCTAAAAACAGTCCTCACGGTCACTTCCCGTGGAGCAGGAGCTACCTCAGGCCCCATGCCCTGTTGTGATCTGAGCTGGAAGTCCTAGGGTCTGTGAGCCGAGGCAGGAAAACAATCACATCTTGATTTTCATTAACTTCAAAGAGAAGGTTAGGATTTTATCCAAATGTGGCTATGGCCCCGTCAACAGTGACATAAGCAGGAATTGGGACCATGTCACACACAGAAATGGCAGGTGCTCTGAGACAATACTGTAGATATTTTGAAGCGCCGTTTGTCCCTCCCTCAGAGTCGCGGTTGTCAAATCTATTCCCACATCTGATTACTTACTGTTACTTTAGGAAGCATGACATTGCTAGATCACACATTTGTTCAATGTAATTATCATCTTTTTTTGTGTGCTTGACTTCATTATCCCACTTTATATTTCATGGATCATTTTAAGAAGGGCCCCTTTGTGTCACTACACTGCCAACGGGCTGTAGCAGCACAAAACCAGGTTAGAAACGTGTCATAGACGTTCCCCCTGCACATGGGTCAATATTTGATGTAACAAAAGCATGTTCCAGTTAGCTGGGAACAGCCACAATATTGTAATATCTAGAACCGGGTCTTCTTTGGAAGGTTCAGTCATTTCTTAGAAATGTATAACCAAGCTTAAAAGCCACAGTCCCTTCCTGTGGCTCCCAGCAGCACCTATGGTGACATCTATAGTCATTCCCTGTTTTCATTAAGGACACAGGGAATTCCACCAGAGCCTCTGTGGGCTCGGAGAGAATTGCTATGGTGGCATGTGCAAGCAGCCACATTGTGGACATGTGGTGGGGGCCGCCTGTGGGGCTGGAGTTGCCTACCATGTACCTGTTCACACTACAGAGCCTCAGGGACCCAGAGACCAGGGAGAAAGAAAGGGCTTGTGGCTTGAGCTCCCCTGTGGCAACCTCACAGCAAGAAGACATACAATTAGGGAAACTTGTCATTCCAGGGTAGATGTTTTAGCCTGTTGCGACTGACATCATCCATCGGTGACGTCATCTGTTGGTGATGTCATCCATCAGTGACATCATCATGCCCTGAGAGAGTTGCTTGTCAAGGTGCGGCGATCTCTTTAGTCATCAGGCAGCATGCTTAACCCAAGCAGCGCAGGTGTGTGTGACAGTGTGCTGTGACAATGAACCTTTGGCTGAGCCAAGGCACACATCCCTACATGGCCCCCTTCTCCCTCAAGGCAGGAGACTTCCAAACTGCCAGATCTTGGGAACTCCCCTGCCTCTGACCCCTCCCCCCACCAAAGCATTTTAGTTCTTAATCCAGTGGTTACAGGGAGTGAACCTGATTCATCCCAGATGTCCCAAGACTTCACGGTTCCAGAAACTCCTGAGGTAAGGGCTGACGAGGCTCTGAATTCCTCTGAATCAGGGAACCAGCCTTTCTTTCAGCACTTACACAGATTGGACAGGAAGCTCTTGAGCCACCTAGAGGGACCCGGGGACCGGGTGGGTGTGGGTGGGGTCCTCTGGCTTGCTGTGTTTCCTCCCTAGAAGAAACAAGGTTGTTGGTGCAAGTCCTGGCTCTCCCATTACTGAGTTGCTGACTGAGCTGGTGCTAGGGATGTCCTCGGGGACGTGAGCACGTTACAGGAATGTGGACGGGCTGTCCTTCTCTGTCCCTTTCTGGGAAAGCACTGCGTTGATTCATGTCCCCTCAGTAAATGCTTTTACTTTCACTATTCAGGCAATGATGAGTTTATATGAGGAAGGGAAAAGGCATTTCTACCTTTGTATAAACGGATTTTCAGCCCAGATATTCAGCCTTAGGAGCCATCTCCCTGACTTCCTGCCAAGGATCAATGAGATGCTTTACGGAGCCCTCGGTCTCCAGCTGGAGCAAATTACCATGAGGGTCTGTTCCACAAGACTGGAAAGGATTTACAGAGCATGGCCAGATGCACAGCACAGCCCAGTCTGTGCGGCATAGCCCATGGCTGGAGAAAGTTGGCGCTTACATATGGACACGGTATATTCTATTTAATGATAGTGGTTTAGGTTTATGCATTGTTGAGGTCATAAATATGACCAGATGGTGGTGGTGCGTGCCTTCAATCCCAACACTCAGGAGGCAGAGGCAGGCAGATCTCTGGGTTTGAGGCCAGCCTGATCTACAGAGTGAGTTCTAGGACAGCCAGGGCTACACAGAGAAACTCTGTCTCAAAAAAGAAAAACAAATTCATAAATACAAAAGCTGTAGTCATTCTCCATTATCCTTAGAGAATATGTTCCAAAACTAGTAGAAAATACCTGAAACCATAATAAAATAAGGTTTAAAATAAAATTTAAACCTTATAAATCATATATATATATAAATGGTCCAACTATTCCAACAATGGCTATCTCCCGATGGAAAGTCCAAGAATCCAATACTTGTTCAATACACACGTCCAGATGTCTCAGCTGGTCTTTGGTGTATGCCGGAACCTTGAACATGCATGCTCTAATGTCAGTGAAGGAATGAACTTGCCAGGGAGAGAGGGGGCAAGCAAAGAGCAAAGACTTCCTTCTTCTGAGTCCTTTATAGGCATGTTCCAGATCTAAGGTGGCTCTTTCCACCTCAAAAGATCTGGATTTAGGGTATGTTTTCCCACCTCAAGTGATTCAATCAAGAAAGACCCCTCACAGGTATACCCAGATGTTTTGGTTTTAGATAGCTCCAGATGTAGTCAAGTTGACAACCAAGGAGAACCCTCACATAAACCATGTTTACTTTCTATGTGCACAAGTTAGACACAGTTAAATAACTAACAATAGACCAGAATAGCTATAATAATATGCTACAATGAAATGGCTATTATTATAGGATTAGTATTGATATCCTCTTTGAGGTCATTATTATGTAAAACATGAAAATCAACACTTGAAGGCACAGACTCTGACAGTGAAATCCTACCTCCAGCCAGTCATGTTGTGGCTTGAATGTGAAGTGTCCCCTACAGGCCTAAATATTTGAACACTTAGTCTCAGCTGATGCCACTGCTTGGGGAGGTTATGGGAACTCTAGGAGGTATAGCCTTGCACCAGGGGCAAACTTCAGGGATTATAGCCTTATCTTACTTTTGGTTGTTACTCTCTCAGCTCCCAGTGTAATCTCATGCTGGGACATAGAGACAGTCAGATCCCTGGGGCTCAATGGTCAGGCAGACCAGCCAACTCAGTGAGTTCCTGGCCAGGGGAAGAGCCTGTCTCAACAAACACGTTAGATGGCTCCTGAGGGATGGCATCTAAGGTTGACCTCTGACTGCCATCCTACAAACACCCACACATGCACCCACTTGAATATACAAACAAGAGAGAGGAACTATGGTACCTAAGAGGTACCCTTGTGGAAGTCACCCGTGGACCACAAAGGTTAAAGGTTATGTGTTATCCAGAGCCTGGGGCTCCTTCCAGATGAGCCTGGACCGCTCATTTTCAGAAGTAACAGGATTAACTGGCATCCGTATTTCCTGGTAACAGGCTCCACTCTCTGGGCTGTTTCCTGTTGAGAACACTGCAGAGGGCCTTGTGGCAGGCAGAGCCCTTGCTATCTAGATCCCTTTATCCTTGTCCTGAGTTTCTGGCCTTGTTTCTGATACCAGGAACTGCATCTCTTCGGCCCATCAATGATGCTGGGAATGGGTGCCACCTCCCACTACAACAGCCCTCATCCGGTGGCTGCCTGGAGTCGGTGCAGACATTCCTTATCCCAGATGGAATAACTCTGAGGCCGTGTTTTTCAAGGTTCCAGAATGATTAAGTTTCGGGGACCCAAAGATGTCACTGGCTTGATGCCACAGCTCTCACCAGTTGCCTGCTCCTTAGAATGGCCTTCCCGTGTCTTTTTAGGGTATCCCACACTAAGATGTACCTGTTCTCCAAATGCTCGCGGCTCACCTTCTTGTCCCATGTGGCAAGTGGTAGTCACTTGAACATCAGATTTAAGTAAAATTTAAAAATTACGTTGTGGGGGAAATTCACATGGATGTTCTCTCCCTTTGTCATTTCTCAACATTCACAAGGCTATTTATTTTGTAAATTTTTCCTGCAATATACTTTGGTCATATTCTTTCTACCCCTTCAGCCCCCTTCCCTACCCACTCCACTTAATAATTTACAAGTGGATATGAAGAGATCGGCACTGTCACTGTGGCTGTTCTTTTTGGTTGCAGGATTATGCCTGAAGCCTTACATATGCTAGGCAAGCACTCCACCACTCAGCCACACCTCCAGGCTTTCAATCTGGGGGGTGTGTGTGTGTGTGTGTGTGTGTGTGTGTGTGTGTGTGTGTGCGTGTGTGTGCGTGTGTTTAGTAACCAATCTGGTTTAATTTTCCTATAATTGGAGAATTGGAAAACGCTCCCGCAGCAATCATTTTGATGGGTATAATTGACTAGGATGTACTTAGTGGGTGCACAGTTAGCATCTTTCATTTACACCAGTTGATGCTGGTAGCAAGAGGAAAGCATGTTCTGTGGCTTGTAGCTTATACCTCCGGGTAAGGTCACAGCTGAGATCTTTAGGAACATTTAAAAATATCCAGTGGAGGGAAAACTCCATCATCGGATGTCTTTCAGCCACTTCAGTTTCTTCCTGTTGAATCTTTAGAATAATTTATCTGGAAAGAAGGGGAGTTCTCATCCATGAGGATTCAGCATAAATCGTTGATATACGCATCAAGTCCACCTCAGTAAGGAACTTTGCATGGTCTTCATGCTGGATGGAAGGAATGAGGTCAAAGAATAAGTGTAGTGAAGAATCTGGGACCTCACACAACTCCTGTTGGCTAGCAGTGCCACCTGACATTTGGAACGGTGAATGAATTCGTGCTAAAGAATTAGGGACCCCATAATACATTCCAAAGATAGCTGCTTTAACACGAATTAGTAGGGCTGCAGAGAACACTGACTGATCTTCTGGAGGTTCAATTCCAAGCAACCACATGGTCACAACTGTCTGTAACTCTAGTTCCAGGGGATCTGACATCCTCTTCTGGCCCCCATGGTCACTAGACATGCACACAGTATACACAAAGGCAGGCAGGCAACATACCTACACAGAACAAATGACACAAAGATATATTAAAGAGGACTTTTCAATAAAAAAAAGCAATTATGTGTCCAGCAAGCTATGAAAGTGTAGATGAGACTTACGGAAACAGCACAGTTCAAATCTTTTGGTGACTGTTAACGATGCCTTTCATTTGAAAGTACAGCAGAGGGCCTGCGTACAAAGGAACATGACCCCCTTAAAAGGCTGCACAAGCAAATTAGAATTAATGGGAAAATTTATCAGAGGATAAAATTCCTTGAAAATTAGAAAGATTGTTCTTCAATAAATAAACAAGCACCCATGGAATGTCTGGCACACAAACTGTGCACGATTGTTTTAAACTCTTGGCAGGCCTGTCTGAGCAGCGGGTCTTCACAGAGGCCTGTTCTATTCGGATGTCATTAAAAGAACCTTTCTCACCAGAGTCCTTCCTGATGTGATGGGCTTTATTATACAAGAGCCGCACCATGGATGGCTAAGGACATTTGACACTAGTTCTAGCTCAGACCGGGCATAGCTAGGTGACCTCAGATGAGTGGGTCCTCTCAGACTCAGCTTCTCCCTCTGGGAAATGTCAAGGTTGAGCTGACGGTCTACTACCTGCTTGGGGGTGCTTGTCTGCTGTTCAATGGGGGTTCATAGAACTCCCATAGGAGAGGCCAGCCTCTGACGCCCCACGGAAGGGTTAAACGACCGACACACCAGTTCAGACCAAGACCAATATTCCTAATTGTTGGGAAAGTATATTCCCTTAGAAATTTGGTGCTGGAACCAATTCTGCCCCTGGGAGCGCACGGATGAGCAGACCAGAACAAAGACTCCTGGCTCTGCTGTTAGGCCCTGGGGTGGAAACATGGTCCCCTGTCCCAGATTAGTATGCCAGATCTACCAGTAGCCACACATACAAAAGAATGATTCTCCCTCTCCCAGAGCTAGGTATTAACTGCCAACAGCTGGGGAGGCCGCCCCTGACCTATCCTGGAATTTAGGCTGGATTGATCTTGTTCATACAACCACAGCTCGTGTAACATAAGTGCCACACCATGTCAAGTCTGGAAGTTCGTCTTTTACAGCCCCGGCCCCTCGCCTTACACACATGGACAGTGTCAAGTAGGCTTAGTGGATGGAGTGGCTTGGATGCATATGGTTCCCATAGAATCCTATATTTGGATGTTTGGTCCTCAGTTGGTGGAAGTGTTTGGGAAGGATTGGGAAGTGTGGACATTTCTGGAGGAAGTATGTCAGTGGGGCTGGGCTTTGAGGTTTCAAAAACCCATTACCAGTTAGCATCTCTCTATCTCTCTGTCTCTGTCTCTGTCTCTCTGTCTCTCTGACTTTCTCTGTGTCTCTCTATCTCTCTCTGTCTCTCTGTCTCTGTCTCTCTGTCTCTCTGACTTTCTCTGTGTCTCTCTATCTCTCTCTGTCTCTGTCTCTGTCTCTCTCTCTCTCTCTCTGTCTTTCTCCCTCCCTCTGGCTCATGTGTGTGTGTGTGTGTGTGTGTGTGTGTGTGTGTGTGTGTATGTGTGTGTGTGTCTGTGTGTGTGTGTGTGTCTGTGTCTGTGTCTGTGTGTGTGTCTGTGTGTGTCTGTCTGGTCTGTGTGTGTCTGTATCTCTATGTTGTAATTTTGAATTAGATGTAAGCTCTTGGCTACTGCTCTAGTACTATGCCTGCCTGCTACCATGCTCCCTGCCATAATGGTCATGGACTCGAACCCTCTGGAACTATGAGCACCAATTAAAAGCTTTCTTTTACAAGCTGCCTTGGTCATGGTGTTTTGTCATGGCAATACAAAAGTAACTGAGACAGTGAGTTATCAGAGAGATGGGGATGGATTATGAAGTTGGGTGGGGAGTCAGAAGGAAAAAATTGGGGGTATAAATGAATGTGCTTAATTGTATATATGTATGAAAAATCTTTAAAATTAATTTGAAAAATTAGTGTGAGGCCACCTTGGTAAAGTTCCGAGAAGAGCTGGTGAGAATTCATGAGGCTGGTGAGCTCACAATAGGGATGTATGTCATTCACAAGGGGGAGATCAGAAAGGACCTCTGGCACTATGGCAGGCAGGGGACTGAAGGACACTGGTGGCAGTGGGAAGGAGTGGGTTTTGGAGGCAGGGAGGCTCTCGATTCTCCTCCAGCCTCCATCTCTCTGCTTCATGAATTTCTCAGCTCCAAAAGTGGCTCTCCCATCCAGTCCTGGGAGCCCTCAGAAAGGCTAGTTTGACAGTACCCCGTCCCGTGCTAGCAAATTGTATTTTCGTTTCATTTCTAAGAATAACTCAGGGAGCAGCAACCTACTGTTTTGGTTATAGAGTTTTAGCTTTAGAGAAAGAATGAAAACAACTTTGAGGTTTCTTTTTCAAAGTTTTGAGTCCACATTGCACCCTGGAAGGTGCCTGGCTTCCCTTAATCACAGAGCCATGCCAGAATCACTTGACTATGAAAACCCAGGAATGACCTTACTGCATAGTTAAGTGGCAGAGGCCCGTGGTGAGGGACCTGGCAGGGGTTCAGATGTCTCTGGCCTGAATCCTTGGCATTTATACACGAGAGAAAAAGACCAGTCTTGTGAACTACGACACTCAGAAAGAGGCAGCAGCTCTCTAGCCTGTAACTCTGTGCCTACTTGTGTGGTTCTCTGCTTAGTATTCCACAGATACTGGTTACTCTGAGGTGACTGGCATGTGTGCAGGTCCTTCTCCTGATCAAGCTAGGTTAATGCTGTGCCATACTCAAGGTCTGACAATTCTTTCATGTTACAAAAGCAAATGGGGACAGAAATAACCCGTCAATTGTTTAGAACCAGAGTGGCCAACAATAGTAAATCATCAGCACAAAGGCTTGAGGTCAAGGTCTTAAATCATTGGAGTCCATTCAAGAATTCATAACCCTCTTCTCTAAGTTAATTTTTCACATCTTGTTTGGATCCTCAGAGTTCTCGCTTCCAAAGCAAGGCCATCCGATTCCTTGTTGCGCATGTTTTTCTTGTTGGCGTGCCAGACATGCTAGACAGCGGGGCTTCTTTCTGCAGATGGATAATGATGGCTCCTTCCCCCATGCAATTTGTATTTCAAAGAATCATAGCCGGTCGAGAGTTTGAATAGCTCTCCTCTCTTGCACGCTGTATTAGCTATGTTAATTGCTGCAGACAACAAAACATATGCCAGTTAACTTAAATCTAATTTACTGGAAAGATACAAGCTGATTCCGACGAGGCTTAAAAGAGGGTTGGAAGGGGGTAAACAAGTCCAACAGGAAACAAGGGAGGCAAGGTGTAGCTCAAGGAAGTGACTTCTGGGTCTTCAAACCTTCTGTGGCCAAGTCAGATGATCCCAAGATCATAATGTCTTGTGAAACCCTCAAAATCCAGAGCTGTCAATGGGAGCGTTAGTCACCAAAGTAAGGCCACTTGAACATCTGTAGATCATGGGACTCTGTTTAATCAGGTGCCCACAGCATAAAGACCAGGAGGTGTTATCTGCTCCCAATCTGTTGGTGTTCCCTTCTCATCTGTCAGGGAGTCTCCTGAGGCGAAGAGCCAAAAGGAATAACTGTCCATTGCACAAGGTCTCACCGGCTTCTCCACATCTTCCATTACCAGCTGGCCAGTCAGAGACTGGCCACTGGAGTGACTTCATTTTGCCCAGAGCTTAGAAGACTTGGTACTCATCTCTTTTATCACCTTCATCCTCAGCATTATCATCCCCTGCCAATTCACCCCGCCCACTGGCTCTCCTGCCATTGCCACACCCCAAACATCCTCCCTGTCTTTGACTGGTTCACTTTCGATGCCAAGGACAAACCGCTACAGAGGAGTCTGGATTCTCCACCCACACTCAGCGGCTATGCCTCATGCTCTGTTCATTCAGCCACAGCTTTCCATGTGCTCCCCAGGCCCCACCAGCAACTGTTCCCCGTCACGTGTTCATCCATTGTGCCTTCTCTGACGGCACTTTCCCATTCACGCACAGATAGATACACTGTGATAAATCACATCTTTAAAAACAATCACCTCCACAGTCCACTTCCCCAGGAGCACTTATCCTGTTTGTCCACTCTATTTTACTGAAAGAAACACCTCCAGATACCCCTCTGTGCTCACTTCCAGATCCCCCTGTGCTCATCTCCAGATCCCCTGTGCTCCCCTCCAGATGATACCCCTGTGCTCCCCTCCAGATCCCCTGTGCTCCTCTCCAGATCCCCTCTGTGCTCACCTTCAGATTCCCCTGTGCTCACCTCCAGATCCCCTGTGCTCACCTCCAGATCCCCTGTGTTCACCTCCCGATCTCCTCTACTCACCTCCAGATGATACCCCTGTGCTCACCTCCAGATCCTCCTCTGTGCTCACCTCCAGATGATACCTCTGTGCTTACTTCCAGATCCCCTTCTGTGCTCACCTCCAGGTTCCCCCCCCCCCCCGTGCTCACCTCCAGATCCTCCTTTGTGCTCACCTCCAGATCAGGCTTTCAAACCATGACTCGTTCCAGTTACTTATAACAAGGTCATCAATGACCTCTGTCTACATCAAAGTTGCTTCAACTGTGGGTCACAGCTTCAGCTGTGGGTTTACAGCTGAAACGCGGAGGACTGCAAAGCCTGGCAGTGGTGGGTGTCTGAACTCACAATTCCTAAAATCTAACTCGGATGTAAGATATCCCAGCAGTCCTCACCCACACTGTGCCGCCTAACTTCCTCTAGTCCCACCAGGGCGTGGCCTCAGCCTCCCGGTGCGAAATGCTGCCTGAAGCATCCACTCTCACAGGTCCGCTCTTATGGACCGCAGCACTTTTACTGTACACACCATGTTTCCTGCTTTCATGAAAACAAAATGATTTAATTACAGGAAACAACGATTTTTAATAACCTTCTGCCATCACTGTTATGTACCAAATGAGTATGTCTTTTAAGCTGTTTTAAACAGTATTTTTACCCTCTGAGTCTTTCATACTTGCATACAATGTATCAAGTTTCCCCTTCCTTTCTATCAATCATCCTAGACCCACCCATAGCACCCAGCCCCTCCCGATTTTATGTCCTCTTTTTTAATGACCCACTGAATCCAATCTGTGGCAGAACACCCATGAGTTATGGGCAGCACAAATTAGTATATATATGGATTGTTGTGTTGCACAGATAATCACATCCATGTCATAAGTAGACAGACTTGCTTCAGCTTTCAAAAAATATTCAATTTATATGTATACCTTAAAATGTAGCTATCATTTGTTACCAATAAATATTTGATCTATATACTTGTTTTAAATACTTATTTCTCCAGGGTCATGTAACACCCCACACAGGTGTGTCCAGAGGCCATCTCCCAGGCAATTCTAGATTCTGTCACATGGACAATTAACACTAACCTTCTTATCCAGCACAGGATGAGAAAAACATGGGGTCTGCTCAAAAGAACAGAATGGATGAACTTTACATAAAGCTTTTTAAATGTCTTCAGCTTTCCGAGTTTGATGTCTAGACTTTCTTATTAGCCATGGGACAATCTAGTAAGTTCAAAAGGTAGAACCCCCTTGTTTTAGGGGGGAAAAAAGCCCACAGGTGCTGATACCCTGTGGCCATGTGCCTAGTGAACAGGGCTCCTGAGTGTCACAGCTGTGTTCCCATTTCTCAACACCTCCAAACTACCGCCTGGCGCCCCCTGTCACATTACTATAAGGGTAAGAATAGTAATTGACGTTTGGTGTTCTTTGCAGTGTTGATGAGAAGACCCCACACCTGGCTTTGGGGGCTGTGAAGAATATCTCTCTAAACATCTCCATCTCCAACCTTGGGGACGATGCCTATGATGCCAACGTGTCTTTCAATGTCTCCAGGGAACTCTTCTTCATCAACATGTGGCAGAAGGTAAGGCGTGCTCCCCCGAGAGGGAGGGAACCATTTCTCATCTGACCCGCTTGCTGACATGTTTCATAGCACAAAGTAGGCAATGAGTCTGCAAACATCCTTCCTTCATAAGAGCTTGGAAGTACTTCAGATTGGCTTTCATCCTGGCCTAAGAAGGTTGCTGGTACAGCCAAGCAGCAGCCATAAATACGTACCTTGGAGAATATCTATCCTATGTCCTATTCCATCACTTTTCTCTTATGGACTGACCCTCTCTGAGCAGCTACAACTGTTAGCTCCATCACACACATGTTCTATAAAACCTCAGTTCTGTGTCAGTGGTTGTTAAAAATAATTATAAGCTGATCCCTGATCGTCGCGATTGCTATCACTAACAACACACTCCGTGCTCTCTGTCACATGGTCGTCCGTGTCAACTGATACCTTGCTGTTTCATATGTGTATCCCTGCTGTATTCAAGGGGATTGAGGAAATTCAAAGATTTACATGACTGAGTGAGCTTTTGTAGAGCCAGTTAGTTTATTCAAATGATAGCGTGATTCCAAAAGAAAGGGGGAGCTGAGCTATTGCTTTCTCTTTTTTTTTTTTTTTTAAAGATTTATTTATTTATTATATGTAAGTACACTGTAGCTGACCAGAAAAGGGCATCAGATCTCATTACAGATGGTTGTGAGCCACCGTGTGGTTGCTAGGATTTGAACTCAGAACCTTCAGAAGAGCAGTCGGTGCTCTTAACCGTGGAGCCATTTCTCCAGCCCCAGCTATTGCTTTCTCTTTCCCCTGATTCCCCTCAATGCAACCACCTCTGTGAGAGAGGACAGGCCCTGGCAGGATAGACCCTGTTCTAAGACCCAGGGCAGGATAGACCCTGTTCTAGGACCCAGGGCAGGATAGATCCTGTTCTAGAACCCAGGGCAGGATAGACCCTGTTCTAAGACCCAGGGCAGGATAGACCCTGTTCTAGGACCCAGGGCAGGATAGACCCTGTTCTAGAACCCAGGGCAGGATAGACCCTGTTTTAAGACCCAGAGCAGGAGAGACCCTGTTTTAAGACCCAGGGCAGGATAGACCCTGTTCTTAGACCCAGGGCAGGATAGACCCTGTTCTAAGACCTAAAGCAGGATAGACCCTGTTCTAAGACCTAAGGCAGGATAGACCCTGTTCTAAGGCTTTGTCAGGATAGACCCTGTTCCAAGGCTCTGGGCAGGTTAGACCCCACTCGACCCAGTTGTTGCAACCAGGGTTATTTGTTTTTCCCTGTGAGTGGTGCTGAGCTCACTGAGCTGGTGTTCACGTGGAACTTAGTCACTTTCTGATGAAAGCCTTCACCCTGCTCCTCAGCACATGGGCACCCCAAGGTACACATACGAGCAGGTGGGCTGCCCATTGAGGTTGTGGAAGACAGAGTGGAGTTAGCCATGAATTCTAGTCAAAGGCTGTGGTCACTTGAGGACAGAGTACTTGAGAAGGTTACAGGAATGAGTTCACAGCTATCGTAGTAGCCATGGGGACAGTGGATGTGCATTGCGTTGATCTCTTTACCGTAACCTATAACCTTTAAAACCTATGGTCTAGAGAACCTTGGGTTTCATCCTGGCAGAAAACTGGCAAGATATCGTGGTGCCTCATGGTTGTGAGCAAGAGTGTGTGGGACCGGACATAGAGACACAATGCGGCTCTGGACCAGCCTGAAGAATAGAGCAGTGACAGAAGCAAAGATGCCCCTCCCCCCATGCCAATCATACTTCAAGGTTCTACTGGGGATATAAACAGTCTGGCCCAGTTCTAACTGCACCTAGGGGTAGGTAGTGATTGGTGACCAAGGGACCTTGCCCATACTGTCACATGGGCAATTCATGGACTGTATGAATCTTACAAAAAGGTTCTAAAGCACAAAACCAAGAAAAGCCTAATTCAAGATGAAATAACGTCTAAGATATTATTATCAGAGAAAAAAATAAAATTGTCCGGAGTATCCCCTTTTACCGAGAGGGTAACCCTCAGGAGACCCTTGTGAGGCAGTGCGGAGCTGAGCAAAGAAGAAAGGGTGTTCTGATGAGCAGGGGCCATGGGGGAGGGGCTGCTTGGTCTTCTCAGGTCTCTGAGAACCTGAGGTGACACACTTCAGATCTGTTCCTCTCAAGGCTGAGGGGGGTGCTAGAGAATTTTCCCACAAGCTTCTGTCACTCACTGCTGAAAAAAAAAAAAAAAAGTTCAGAAATTAGCTCTCGAGCACACTATCCTTCCATAGCTATGTCCCTACTTCCTGTCCAAAAAACAAGTATAGTAATAAGAAATAAACACTGGCTGAGACAGGGCTGGGGGGACTGAGCTCTGGAGACTGCTTACTGCTCTTGTAGAGCATACTCATGGCGGCTCAACCATCCGGAGCACCAGTTCCAGAAGATTCCTCTTCTGACTCCCTGAGACTATACACACATATGCATATACTCAGATATGCACACATACCCAGAAAATAAAATATTTTTTAAACTGTAGACTTAAACAAAAACAATTTTATAGATACCTCACTTCAATTAAACTTGAGTATAGAACAATTACCAGCACAGTAGATACGTCATTCAGAAGAATAATTAAAAGTAAGCCTTCTGGGGCAGGAGAGATGGCCAGCAGTTAGAGCATCGGGTATCCCTCCAGATGACCCAAGTTCAATTCCCAGCACCCCCATGTTGGCTCACAACCACCTGAATCCCAGTCCTAGCCAATCTGTTGCCCTTTTCTGGTCTCTGTGGGCACCAAGCGTGCATGCAGTACACAGACAGCCCATGTATAAAAAATAAAATCTAAAAAAATATTTAAGCCTTCTGATCTCAGCTATAGCAATAACAATTTAAGAATGAGCTAGATTGTGTCCCTCCTCCTGCCTCACAGTCTTCAAGATGGAGTTAAGACTCCTCAGCTATGCCCACAAGGCTTTCCCAAGCTTGATCCTTCATGGGTACCCCCTTCCCCAGACCCGTAGCTCACTGTGCCTGTCACATACACACACACTTGAAACAGTACTGGTTCATGACTGAAGCCACTACTACAGGGTCATCCCTTCCTCCCACAGCCATTCAGAGAACACTGCCCTGAAATCTCAGCTCGACTCATCTTCTCAGGCTTCTTGCCTGGCTGCACAGGATTTGTTTGGGTATCAGTTACTAAGTGACAGTAACGGTCACTACAGGTGACAGCAATGAATAAGGTATCATTCCTGTTCCTGGAATGCTCCCAGCAAAATGGGAATGTCATCAAATAATTAATAATTAAGGTACAGGATACCAACTGCCCTGCAGACATGCTGACAAGACCCTGTGAAGCATTGGTGTGCCCAGGTGAAGCAGTCATGGCTGTAATAGCTGGTCTCAGGTTGGCAAGATCCTTGGGAGGTCGTGTGCCTTTGAAGGTGTGATCCGGTCCCCTCTCACTTCCTTCCTCTCTGCTTCTCGTCTGTCATGAGGGTTGACCACACCCTATGCCCCATGCTCCTGATGCCATCGTGTTCAGCCCAAGTACAAGGAAACAAGCAGCCACATGCTGAACAGGCTCGGGGTTGGCTCAGAAGAATCTTCTGTGAGCAGGGCTGACATGGTGCATCAAGAAGCTGGCCTGGAGCGGGAGAGGAGGTAGAGAGAGCAAAGGGATAAGCCGACAGGAGACTATGACAGAAGAGGGCTACCCTGTGGAGCACTGAGCAAGTAGCAGTCATGGTCACCGCTTGACATAAGAACATTCTAGAAGTTGCCTTGTAGTATCGTAAGCTTGTCAGGACTCCTGGCCTCTTAGTGCCTCACGTGATGGTAAGACATTGCATAGGAAGAATAAATGAGTCTTGAATTCAAAGAATGGCCTTGGCTCATGTGTACCTCTTCAGAGGCAGCTGTACCAAGAGCAAAGAACACCATAGCAGAGAAGCTTCCTGCTTCAGTGCCAGTCACTGTGACCAAATGCTTAAGATCTCAACTCGAAGGGAGGAATTCCTTAGGTTGGTGCAGTGTCTCAGACAGCTCAGCCCATAGTTGGTTGTTTCCATGTAATTGGGCTGAATAGGTTGGTATTAGGATCATGTGGCCTAGAAAGTTGTCAACCCTCATGACAGACACGAAACAGAGAGTAAGGAGGTGAGAAGGAACCAGATACCACCTTCAAAGCTACCTTCAATGGCACGCCCACTCACAACAGCCTTCCTCCAGCTAAGTATCACCTCCAAATTTTCTACCCCCTCACAAAATCATTACCAGCTGGGTGCCAGTCCTTCAACACACAAGTCTGAGGAGGACATTTTTATCTTCCAGTCATGTGGTAGTTTGAATGAGAAATGTCCCCCATAAGGCTCAGGTATTTGAACACTTTGGTCTTCAGTGGGCGGTGGCATTTGGGGAGGTGGTGGAGTTTTTAGGAAGTCCAGCCTTACTGAAGAAAGTGTGCCACTGGGGGCAAGATTTGAAGGTTTATATCCTCGTCCCATTTCCTGTTTGTTTTCTCCACTTGCTGTGTGGGGGTGCAATGAGATGAGCCAGCTCCCTGTTCCTGCTTCCTGTTGCTAATTCTTCCCCCCCACCTGCCATGATGGACTGTCTCCCTCTGGAACCATACGTCAGAATTAACCCTTTCTTCCTTAAGTTGCTTGAAGCCATAACATTTTACCTGCAAGGGAAGAGTGACCGATACAAGCCCTGACTGACACTCATAGATGCAAGGCTTGCAAGCCTGAGATGCCATCTTGCTCTGTGTCTCCAGATGCCCACCCGGAGGCAAGGAGCTGAGGACATTTAGTTTATTTGGAAATTGAGAGATAACAAAGGAAAAGTAAGCTTCAAGACCAGCTACCATGGTGGGGGAGGAGCTTAGCCATGCCGCTCCGGAAACGGTACAGAAATAAATATACCCAAGGGATGAAGAAACCGAAGTTCATAGGCTCTCTAAGGCAGCGATTCTCAACCTCTGGCTCACGAGGCCTTTAGGGTCCAATTACTCTTTCACGGGGGTCACCTAAGACCATCGGGAAGGACAGATATTTACATTACAATTCATAGCAGTAGCAAAATTACAGTTACAAAATATCAATGAAAGAATCTTACGGTCGGGGTCACCACAACATGAGGAACTGTATTAAAGAGTTGCAGCATTAGAAGGTTGAGAACCATTGCTCTAAGGCTTAGGGTGGGGCCCTCCTGGGAGGCCATTCCCCAACGTGTCTGACCTACCATGAACATGCCAGCAGGACCCCTGTGGTTCCAGAAACTGTCCCTCAGGTGAAGAGATCGAGGCGCTGGCATCGGGAAGCTGGCTGGCGGAGCACCCCGACAGATGTGAGCCCATGTGGGCAGGCTCCTTAGTACCTGCCACTGAGCCTCTCACTTTCTAGGCTCCCAGAAGTTGTAACTTAGAGTTCTGGTTGAAGACCACTTCACAGTTCCAGGAGCTGGGCAAGGCAGACGTGTGCACAGATGAGGGTGTCCAGATGTGAGACAGAAGATGGTAGATTCTATGGGAGATGGGGGTTCTGATGTCACCCGGGGGTCAGCCACCTCAGCGGCCCAGGGACTGAAGCAGAAGTATGAACTGGGTGCTGCCAGATTTTATTTTTCAATAAAAACCAGAATTTTTGTGTTACTTTGGCAGCTAATTAAAATGTCTTCCGAGTGTCATATAAGCCAAACAAAACTTCTTCCCTGATCACATCCAGCCTGTAGCCACTGGTCTAGCCTTCTAGCCTAGCTATTCCCCATGTGTGCTAGCTCCATGTGAGCAAGCTCCGTGCTCTAACCTGCCTGTCTATCACATGACTCTGCGTTTCTGGTCAAACTTTTTCCACATCCTTGGTGTATCTCATATCCTCCCCTTGGCTGCAGATAAACTAGCTAAATATATTAGCATTTGGACATTTTGTGTGTGGCTGTGTATGTGTGATTGTGTATTGTGATTATGTGTGTAATTGTGTGTGTGATTGTATGTGTGAGTGTGTGTGGTTGTGTGTGAGTGTGTATGTGTGTGTGTATATGTGAGTGTGTGATTCTGTGTATGATTGTGTCTGTGTGTATGTGATTGTGTGTGTGAGTGTGTGTGTGAATGTGTGTGTGTGATTATGTATATGTGATCATGTTATGTAATTGTGTGTGTGATTGTGTGTGTGTGTGTGTGATTGTGTATGTGTGAGTATGTGTGTTTATGTGTGATTGTGTGTGTGTGTGATTGTCTATATGTTTTTAGGGTATGGAAAGGAATGGAAAATCAACCCCAATGTAGCATCCATGTCATTTTTAATGCTAGTGACTTTTAGGCTAAAGTTTGTTCTCCAGAATGACGGTAGAAGCAGCTGGGGCAGCATTTACATTCAGACAAAGAGTAAAATAATAGGCATGGAGTGGAGTGTGGCGTGGAGGGGAGTGAGCTGTGGAGGTTAGCACATGCTGAGATGACATTCCAGCTTTCTCTCTGGTGGTCAGTGTGCCCTGGGTTCAGGGTACCAGCGTCTTCACTAATGTCAGGGTGTGCTAAGAATCGAACGAGGCCTATGCCAAGTGTGTCATAATGTGCTCCTCCTGTGATAGACCCCCGACTCCCACCATATGCCAGGACACACTGTAGAGATCCACCCCATCCTCAGTGTTCTGCTGGGCCCCACCTTACAATAGTTCGGCTTACAATTTATCCAACTTTGTGATGGTGCAAAAACCATACACTTTTAGCAGAAACTGTGCCTCTGGGTTTGAACTTGAATCTTTTATTGGGATGCTGCAGTGACATCTTACAGGAAGGGCCATCAGGCCAGAGACATTGGGAGATAAGATTTGGTGACAGGAATGTTGGAAGACGGAGGCACGTGAAGGAGGACGGCTCATGGGAGAGAGCCAGACTTCACCTGACACACTCCATGCTGCTTGCCGGCAGGATCAAGCCGCCTGGAGCTGTAGTTCACAACGGGCTGTCATCTGTCACTGAGCTTGGCTGTGGGGTTAGTAATGGCTCTAATCTAATCACCTCGAGAGACTGAGATGAGGGGATGGACCCTTCGTCCTTTATTCCTCCTTGACAGACCCGATGAGGGCCACAGAGGCATATCAGGGAAGCTCATTTTTGTGGTTTCTGAGAAGTGAATGTTTTGAATTTCTAATCAAGCTGAGTCTCCAAGTTGGGCTTTGGGGGCTTTGTAAACTACCAGCTCGGCTTGCTTTTTTATAACGAGTAGCATCAAGGAGTGGAGAGTTTGTTTTTGCTGTAAAGTGAGTCTGCCCACTAATGTCTACCTCTACCACAGAATGGGTATTCTGTCTCTCTCAGGAATCTCTCTTCTCACTTTCAAGGCAAGCCGCTGAAGACGGCGCCAGATGATAAAACCGGTCAGCTTTCTAATCTGATCTGAGGGAGGATTTGGACACTTGATGTGTTTTCATAGCTTTAAACTTGAGGGGGTAGCTGACCTTTCCTCGGGCAGAAGGCTCAGTGCAGGAACCTGCGTGTCTGTGCGTGCGAACACAGAGAGATGTGTCAGTGGAGCTGAGCAGTCAGGCATCACCAGGGCTGGAGTACACCCATCCTTCTGTATGTAAGCAAAACACAAATGGCTTTCCTTGATCAGTAGCCTCTCCCACAGCAGCAGACTTTGTTCCCATTGTGCTCTGCCATCTCCGGTGTCTCTTATCAAGTTAATAGAAGCCCCGAGTAAAAACGCAATCCTCAGATGTTTATAGTCATCATGGCCTGGCCATTAAGATGATGAATGAACTCACTGCTCACCCTTGTAAGAGAGCCCTGCAGGGGAAATCAATACTTAGAAAATAATAAGTCTTTTCCGCCCCTCTCCTGCCTTTAATCTCATGCCCTGAGCACCCTGGTGACTTTACCTTGAACTTCCTGCGTGATGCCAGGCAGCGGTTCTCACCTGGCCCTGGTCCAGGTACTGCTCCTAACCTGCATCCTCCCCTGCTCACTTCCTGTTGCAGTTGCTTCTGAAGGCCCTACTCTTTATCCATGATAGGCTAAGAGAAAGTGGAGAGGAGCAGGTACCACGCCCTACCCCCACCCCTGAGGCCATGAGGGTAATCTGTCACGGGCAGTATACCTGTCACTCCTTCCTGAGTGCTGGCACCAGAGACACAGCAACTAGACTGAAGGCCCCTGAGACTGCTGGCTCTTCTGGCAGCCATGGACACCAGGAAGTGATGGAGAACCCCAGATGTCCGCTTCTAATCACAGTGTGGCCTGTGTTCTGAGGCAGAGCTCAGCCTTCATTGGCAGGAGAAGCTTCGTTTGTGTATTCACAGCGTTTGAAGGGAAGGCTGCAGTCTAGCTTAGGAGATATCGATAAAGCTGTAATTTCGACAAGAGTCGATTAAGAGTGTTTCCCACCACCATGCCACACGCATATCTGTGAGAGGGATTTAAAACGTGCCCACTAAAACTTCCGGACCCTGCCTTCAGGGTCTAGATGTTTCTTCTTCTAAAAGGGAAAGAAGGAGCCTGCCTAGGTTTTACATCTTTTTCTCCAGACAACAAAGTACCTAAGGAGGGAGAGAAGGAAGGAAGGAGAGAGGGAGGGAGAGAGGGATGGAGGAAAGCAAGCCATGAAAGTAAATTGCTAAACTGAGACATAAGACTACATAAAAAATAAATAAATAAAACATTAAAAACTAAATCTGGGAGATGGCCCGGTGGGTAAAGCACTTGCTGAGCAATCCTGGTGACCTAGTTTGGACCTCCAGAGCTGGAATATCAGTGGAAAGAAAGAGCAAGTTAGCGTCTGACTTCACATCGCAAACACAATAATGAGGAATAGAGAGACTGGATAGATGGCCTCGTACTTAAGAGAGCTTGCTGTTCTTGCAGAGGACGAAAGTTCTGTTTCCAGCACCCTGCAGACAGCCCCCAAGGACCTGTAACTCCAGCTCCAGGGGCTCTAGCTCCCTCTGCTGGCCTGCAAGTGCATCTACACTCATGTGTTCACACACAATTTGTAAATAATACATTTTTGGAAGTCAGAAAAAAAAAATTGGTGGTTCCTGAGAGGTGTGTCTGTCCCCGGGGGAGATGCTCATGGTGAAGCAGGGCAGGACATAATCTCAAGCAAAGGCCCCAGACCTGGCCCTCAGCTTGGTCTTACAGGGAAGTCCCAGCTCCATTCTATCCTGTCTTAAAGGAAGTTACACTTCTGACCTACAAACAGCAGACACTGGTTTAGAGCCACTTTGGAAGCTGTTAAAACACACAGTCCTTTCTACCCCAGAGGATGAGATATGGACAGAGTGGGTCCAGCCTCAAAAGATGAGGGCCATTGTGGCCAACAGGAAGCCCACATAAACTTGCTGGTGGGAATAATAACTAGCTAGCCCAACCTCTATGGATATCAGTGTGGAAGTTTCCCAGAAAGCAGACAGAGGTCCACTAGGTCTAATATATAACTCAGGTCTACAACTCCTTGTGTTCACCCAAAGGTGTCCACATCAACACATCTCAGGAATAGCACATCAACGTTTACTACAGCCTTATTCATAATAGACAAGATACTGAGCCAGCTTAGCTGTCCAGCAAGAGAGAAACAGACAGAGAAAATGTGGTTTTTATACACAGTGGAATGTTTGTCAGCCATAAGAATGAAGTCATGTCATTTGCAAGAAACTGGATGCAACTGGAAACAATAATATTAAGCAAATTAAGCCAATATGAGAAGAAGAAAAAAAGCTTCTCTCTCACTTGTGGTTCTTGTGTTTTTTATAGTCACAGGGAATGGTGTATGTATATTAAATAAAAGTGGAAGTGATACTGTCAAAGGGAACAAAGGGGCTGAGGGCTGAGGGCAGGAAAACAGGGGAAGTGAGGAGAACGTCCAACAACTACATGGAAGAAAACTAAATTTAAAATAATGTTTTTTGAAACAGAGACCTTGTAGCAGCTTAACCTGTGGGAAGGAAGCGGTAATCCAAGCTCTTGATAATGGGCACAAAGCAAAGTTGTATACATGCTGGAAAAACACAAGAAATCTGAACCTGAGAGAGATTTTTGGGACTTGAGATAAACCTCTCAGGACCCACTTGAGGCAGACAAGGCAGGGCTTGGGGTGTGGTAGAGCACTTACTGAGCATGCTCAAGAGCTCGAGACCATGCTCAACACTTCAGATGAAATATTTCAAATGAAGCACTTCAGCGTGTTTAAAATATGGGAACTATTTCTGGGGCCGCGGGCCCACGCCGCCCTGCCTATCCAAATTTTCTTCCAATTTAGACCCAGTGTCTAATTTCTTCCTGGAGCTGGTCTTGCTTCAACTTTCCCTGAAGAGTTAGAGTTGCCCTCTTCAGCCAGAGGTAGGAAGATGGATCGCTGGAAGGAGGTGCCATTATCCAAGAGGCCAGGGAAGTCAAACATATTGGTATCCCCTGATCTCCTTCAGTTCCTTCCCTCTTCCCACCAGGTTTTGCCCCCCCATACCCTGCACCTTGAACCCTGCATACCTGAGCCCAACTCTGATTTGCTTGTGTGTGTGTGTGTGTCCACGTTTGTGCATGTGTGTGCCTGTGTGTATGTGTGTACATGTGCGTGTGTGTGCATGTGTGTGTGTGTGTGTGCATGTCCACGCTTGTGCATATGTGTGCCTGTGTGCATGTGTGTGCAAGTATGGAGTGTGTGTGTGTGTGTGTGTGTGTGTGTGTGCATGTCCACGCTTGTGCATGTGTGTACCTGTGTGCATGTGTGTGCATGTATGGTGTGTGTGTGTGTGTGTGTGTGTGTGTGTGTGTGCGCGCGCAAGTATGGAGTGTGTGTGTGTGTGTGCATGTCCACGCTTGTGCATGTGTGTGCATGTATGGTGTGTGTGTGTGTGTGTGTGTGTGTGTGTGTGTGTGTGTGTGCGCAGATACAGAAGCCTGAGGTTGGTGTCAGTATTCTTCCTCCACCTTACCCATTGAGTCAGAGTCTCTCAAGTGAACCCAGAGCTCATGGATATGGATTTCTAACTATTAACCAGGATCCTGTTTCTGCCTTCTGTGTGCTAGGATTACAAAGGGCCACGCCTACCTTGCATTTATGTAGATTCTGGGAGTCTAGACCCAAGCCCTCATGCTCCCTAGGCAATTGCTTTATCCACTAAGGCATCCCCCAATGCCGCATTGTTATTTTATTTATATTTACTACCTGTGGCTCTTTAGAAGACTGACTAGCCTCAGTTGCTGGAGCTTAGTTAGCCATGGTCATAAATAGCCACAAGGCCAGGACAAGGACAGCAACCTCAGACTGCTGGTGCTGAGGTATCAAAGCCCAACACACAACACAAGCCACCTCTGAGGTGCGGTCTCTCTCTGGGCTTTGTAACACACACACACACACACACACACACACACACACACACACACCTGTATCCCCCCTCCTTTACTATCCTTCCTGGTGACAGTTTCACACAGGTTAGATTTTTTCATTCTTTTGCTTGGCTTCTTGTGGTATTTTTTGGTTTTTGTTTTTTTATATCTCCCATGTCAGAGTCAGCTTCTGGGTACCCAACCCTAAAGCAGATCCTCCTCTCTCCATTTGAAAAAAGACAGGTTTAATTCATTTCAACAGACACATCGAAGAACCTGACCAGTCAGAATGTTTTGGGGGGTTTGTGTGTAACTTCGATTTTTTCCCTCAGATGATGCTATTCGGTGTGTCTTGTCTTTGTACTGTAGCCTCCTGTACGTCTGTAGGTCCAACCTGTTGATATTTAGCCTGTGAGGTTTGACTAGAATCCAATCTCGTTAAGTCTGAGGTTTTTGATCAATTATTGCTTTCTTTTTTTCACAAACTATTTATATTTGAAATTGTGATGTGTTTGTGTAAGTTTTCTTTTGATCTTTTAAGGAAATGAACTCTATTTTAAAAATTTCACCCCCTGAGCTTAAGGAATGAAATGCGCTGCTGCTTTAATTTCTAATCGTTTGCTCAGTGTGTTGGTCTCTATCATCATAAGCAAGATGTATCTCTTAATTTGCTCTCCTGTGCGGTCTTTATCAGGTTTTGATATTGGACTTTTGCTAGAATTTTCTAAAAGATAGCCTGCGTCCTTTTTGGTAGTCTGAAGACGTGTATCTGACATTGCTTCAACAGCAGGCAATGGGAAGGACAGCCCTACTGCGTGCTCAGTTTTACACCACACACTCCACTCCGCACTAATTTTTTTTTTTTTTAACACGTTTTAACCCCGCAATAGCTCATGTCCACTTGTGGACTTTGCTTTCCTGAGGAGACCAACGCTTAAGCCAGGCATAGCTGCTAAAACTGCTCATTGGGATCCAGGCACTGACGGGCTGACTTCAGAGGTCTCCAATACATCTTCTTTGCATAAAGAGGCTAATTTGCATGTCTGATGGTCCCGCTGGCTGCCCACCTGGCTTGTAACGGTTACCCTCTGGAGAGCCAGGTGCTTAGTGAATGACATCTTTCAGATTACATCATCTCCCATTTTTCTTGTGTAGGGGGTAGCAGACAGGAAGCACTGATGCATTTTCTGGGGCAGCTGTGTTTTGTCTAAACAAGACTCTCTTTAGTACCCCCTGGGTTACTGGCACACAGACCTAACCCCTACCAGGCTCCCACTAGAGGAAGCTTTCCTGTGGTGCCCACATGTTGCAATGCTGGATTCTGGGAGCTGGCACGGCTTCCCTGCCTTTTTGAATGTCTTCTCTGGAATTGATTTGTCCCAAGGTGAACTCAGCTAAAAGAATATCATACTTAAGAGCTTTGCCTCTGAATGGGCCAGGAAGGTGGAAAAAACACACAATCTGTCCATTTCCCCTTCTGCCTGTTAAGTACTGGACAGCTGAAAAAAGTCCTAAGAGGTAGAGTCACTCGGCCCTTAGTGTGTCAGACGCTGGACTGTCTTGCTCAGTCTCCAAGCCAGCCGTCATTTTCCCAACTCAGGTCCAAATATTGTTAGGGAAAGGGGAAAAAAAAGCTCCTAGCCCAAGTCACCTGTAAGAGGTTAGTGGCACAACACCAAGGGCATAGGTACCTGATGACACGGGTCATGGGACAAGCAGAGTCCTATTACTGATACATAGCAGCATCTGGGGGCTCTGCTAGGTATAGACAACAGGGATTTTCATAGGATAGCAGTTCATGCTTCCTATATATAGGAACATATACCCAATAGTCAAAAGCAGTTTCAACAAAGAAAAGACGGAGTGGATCTGGCTTTAAGCGCTGAGTTTGAGAATGGAAACTGTCTGGTTTGGTCTGACTGCCGTCGTCGCCGCTGTGTGTGCTCATTTATTCAGAAAGAGTGAACTGTACCTTTGATGAGTATTTAAGGTGTGAGATGTGTATGCAGAGCCCTGTGGCCACCTCCTCAGAGTGGGGAATGGGTCTGAAGAGGTGTCCAGGAGTTGTGACTGTGGTAACTGGAACAGGCTTGGGGGCCTGGAAAGGTGCCCCAGTGCATCCTGGGAGATGTTCAGGAAAAGGGGAGGCACTGGGACTAGGAGGGCTGTGGGCCACTGTAGAAAGGGTGGCACAATAAAGTGAGCAAGGAGAGCTGAGACATGGCTGGCAGGGGTCAAAGCACATGGGTCTTAGGGGATCACAGTGCAGCATCCACCAAAAAATGGAAGAAGGTGTCGTGTGTGGGTGACAACCTTTGTTTTGTCTGAATGTGGAATCCCATCATATACTTACAAAATGCCTTCAAAATGCCCTGGGACATATTTATTATAAAATCCTGGTCCAATTATTAGCTCTGGACAAGGAAGGGCAGAAAAAAAGAAGCCAACCCTAAGACATCTTTTATACAGGTCTTCAAATGGAAGCCAGGGTGAATATCCTCAGAAAATGAACATTAACTATTAAATGAATCCAAGCTTTAAATCACAGCAGAGTACACGTTCAGTCCAAGCTGAGAAAGGCTAATAGGTCACATCTCACAGAGGGAACAGCCGCTCATAAAGGGAACGGTCTAGTGTGATCGCAAAGCCACAGGTGTGTCAAAGTTCACATCCTCCTTGGAGGAACCCCAGTCTATAAAGCATTCTCTTATTGGTTATTGAGGATTGATGTGGAAGGGCCTATCTCACTGTGAACAGGGCCAGCCCTGGGCAGTGGTCCTGGATGAAATAGGAGAACAGGCTGACTACTCTCCGCTTGCTTGCTTGCTTTCTCTTTCTTTCTTACTTACTTACTTTCTTTCTTTTGAAGGGAAACAGAGGAGGAGTTGATCTGGGTGAGGGAGGGGAGGGAGAGGAAGGGACTGGGAGGGATATAGGGAGGGGAAGCTGCAGTCAGGCTATAACATATGGAAAGGAGTAAAAGTTAAAAGAAAAGGGAAGAAAGAAAGAAAGAAAGAAACAAACAAACAAAAAGAAACAAAAAGGAAACAAACAAAAAGAAACAAAGAAAGAAAAGAAACAGGCTGAGTAAGTAACCCACAGGAAGCTGGCCAGTAAGCAGCCCTCCTCTGTGGCTTCAGTTCCTGCCTCTGGGTTCCTGCCCCCCTTGAGTTCCTGCTCTGCCTGCCTTCCTTTGGTGAGGGACTATGATGTGGAGATGTGAGCTGAAGTTAACCCTTTCCTCCCCGTGTTGCTTTTGGTCATGGTGTTTATCACAGCAACAGAAACAGACAGGCATGCACCACCAGGTCTGGCTCATGCTAAAAAATTTTAAAGAGGAAAAAAAAACTCTATTTCATAGAGTTTTATTTACTTCAAATAAAAATAAATAGGCGTGCTTCAGTAATTTACAAATATTTAGTAAAGGAGGAATTTCCTGACAAGCTCCCTTCTGTCCAAGTGGCCTCTCCCTCACCCTCACACCTTCCTGAGTGCCACAAAGTGCTTCTTTGAAGGTCTTTATGAAGTGCCTTCCTTGTTTTTCTTTTATTTAATAGTGTTTATCCTCTACTTGGTATGTCTTTTTATTTGCAGTACCCTCAAGTACATTAAAGATTCAGGCACACTAAATACAGCTGATGGTCAGTTCCGCCATCTGTCTTCTGAGGTGCAGTGTTTTTCCACGTTCGAAGGTCCATTCCTCAGTCCCTAGGAGACATGGGGACAAGGTGAATATGGGGTGTGATCTATTTCTTGGTCCTTCTGTGAATAAAAGTGGGCAAGCCCAAGCCCAGGTGGCCTCCTTAGCAGACAGCCCAGGCAGAGGTTCGGGAGACCACATGGTTGAAAGATCTTGGATGCGGGTTCGAAGAAGTAGTGAGATGAATTGTTGGAGGTAAGGAGTTTATTACAAGGGTTGCTTATGCCATGGACAAACTGACAGATAACAGGATGGTGGGGGCTCTGAAGAGAGTTTAGTCCCCCACACCAGAGACAGATAGATGGTGAGGTTTCTGAAGAGAGCAAATCAGATCCTCATAGAGAAGATTGGAACCTCTTCTTACACCTTTCTACGGATGAAGCCATTGTCACAGCCTATCTCAGGCTGACTCACAGGATACAGGGAAGAAGGTTGGAGGGAGGATGGCCACCAATATTTCCTTTGACTTAAACTGTCTTCCCCAAGTGTGCACTCCTAGCACCTGGGAGTATGTAAGCTAGAGATTCATAATGTCTCAGTAGCCTTGGATATCTGTAGGAGAGGAAGGGCTGCTGTAGGTACTGTGACTTGAACAGCGGCTACATTGTAGCATTGGAGTCTTGCAGCCCTGTGTGGGACCCACAGGGCTCCAAGATGCTCACACTCTCCTCCGAGAATTTGTACCTATTAGTGTAACAAACCACCCTAATTTCACTGACTTAGTACAATAATCATTTATTATTGCTCCTAACTATAGACATTATCTAGACCATTTCTAAGCTCTGGACCAGGTTTGGCTTCTTGGCTGACCTTTCTTGGGAGTTTGTGGTTACCTGGCAGATCAGCTGGAATCTAGTTGCTGTCTGGAGTGAAGGACCAGCTGAGTTGTGTAGCTGGCGTTGCTCAGGAAGCTAGCTCTTGCTCACATAATCTTGACAGGGTTCCAAAAAGAGCAAATGGAAGCCCCAAGGCCTCCTGGATAGGGACTTGGATGCTATAGCATCACTTCAACTGCATTCGGGTGGTTGGATTCAGTCACAAATCCTGCTCAGATTCAAAGTGGAAAAACCAAGCTGACCTTGTGATGGGAGCAGCCCAAAAGTCAAGCTGCAGAGAAGTAAGCATACAAGGAAGGATGAAAAAGTCAGGGCCACTTTTACAAACCATCTACCCCTGCTCCTGAGACATAGGTGTGTTTGTAACAACGTCTTCCAGAGGGCAACTTATTCCCCAAGTGACATGTGACAACTTTAATTATCACAGATAAGATGGTTCTACAGGTAGCTAGCTGATAGTATTGTGTTTTATAAAAATAAAGAGGAGAGAGGGAATATGCTTGGTGGATGTATAGTCAGGTGTGGGGGGAAGGGTGCCTCTGTGGCCTTCCCCCTGAGGGACCTGCCACATGACAGTGTAGTATAGAATAGAGTTTATTCAGGCCATGCGGAGGGGAGCTGAGAGGGTAGTAGAGGCGGGGGGGGGGGGTGTGTGTGAAGAAGTTAAGTGGAGGCTAGTCATGAGCACATGGAGAGGAGGGACAGAAATGGGGCGAGGGGGTAAGGAGCAAGAGGACAGAGCCAGAGCAAGAAGACAAGAGGGAGAGGAGGGGCAAGCAGCCCCTTTTATAGTGAGTCAGGCACACCTGGCTGTTGCCAGGTAACATGGGGCGGAGCCTAGGCAAAATGCCAATAGATAGGAACAGAGCTCGAAGCTAGGGATGCAGGGATGCTGAGGTGCTTTGAGACTTCTCTCTTAGCTGTAGAGTTGGGGAAAGCTACTGGTAGGAGGGCTGTTATTTCCCATCAGGTCCTCCAACAGGTGACTTGAGTGTCACATGACCAGCTTCCTCTCTAGCAACCCATCCAAGAGAGTGAAAACCAGGCAGGAGCTGGCCTTGGATGACCCCATCTCAGAGGCCAGACTGCAATTCTCCCGCTGATGCATCCATCCTTCAGGGGAAGCCAGACTCCTCCTTGAAGGAGCATCAAATAGTTCCTGGGAGCTATTTAAAGCCACTGTACTATAAAAGCTAACAGTCACGACTTACAAATCAAGCACCATGTATAAAGCACAACAGTAGCTATCCATCATTAGAAACAGAATCTCGGTCCGAATCATATTCAGCAACTGATGGCCTGAGGGCACAGGCCACCTCCATGGTCTCCTCTGACTTAGGCTTGCCCTCAGAGCGTTCTGGAAGGCCACAGAGGCTCCTGTTATGTTCATGCCTTCACATGTTCCACTCTGAAGTGTTCTAGCGAGTACCCCTAAATACCCTTGTGCTTGGAGCATCTTGACCTTTCCTTTCTACAAGGAGGAACTGGGTCTCAGTGCTGCAGTAGTGGGGCTGGTTGCTACCTCTGCTGCATACTTACACAGGCCTCAGAACCCAGTGAGGCATTTGCACCTGCTTTAGCTTTTTGTTCCAAACAATAGAAGAGCCAATCTCCCCTCCCACTGAGTGAACAGAGAAATTGGCGTTCTTCAAAGTGAAAGTCTGAGGTTTGCTTGGGCTCCCGTTTCCTGTCCGACCTTTGAGCTTTCTTACAATGTGTCCTGTTTGGGCTCCAGGTTCAGAGGAGTCTGTCCCCTTAGGGTACTGAGATCATTGCCAGGTCACCATGAAGAAGTGCTTTAATGTCACTAAGTTCTAGGGAAGTTTCAGAGTTTCACTGGGATGACTGGCATAACAACCCCGGTCACGTGGTTCTATGTTAGTGGGCTGCAAATGAGATCCAGTGCCCCTTATGCTGGTGGGCTGAGCATGGTGGGTGGGGTGTCTGCCACAGCATCATTCTCCCGTTTACCAGGAAAAAAATTGGGTCTCAGAGCTGACAACACAGTTAAAGTCTCACAGCCAGTAGCTGGTGAGCTCTTCGCTCCCTCAGCTCCTGCTCTGCATGTTGGTAAAGGAAGACTTGGTTTCCACCCAGCCCGCACCTCATCTTAAGCCCGCTGTCCCATCTTAAGTGTCTGCCTAGCCCTGTCCTATCTGACCATCAGCTTTGGAAGTGATAGGATAGGAGCAAGGGCCACCACAGACAGGAGAGAGACTGTCTGCCTCTCTGCTAAGACAGAAACCCTGTGTGGAACTCTGGTCTCCAGACATGGCAGCTGGGGCAATCTGAAAGTTTGCATCGCCTCTCCTCATCCTGTGCTGCTTGTGCATGAGGTTTAAACACTGAGTGCTTTCATGGGGTCATTATGGAGAGGAGGTAAATTTCTTCTGCTGAGCACGTGTTGGTGAGGAGCTCCCCCAAGGTCCCGCTCTTACCAGAGGACCTGTTGGCAGCTGAAGGCTGCTGAGAGAGGGAGGGTCACTCTCCTTTGTGGCTGCTAGTAGGTTTCTTATGGATGGCCACAGGCCATGCACATGTGAGCAGCACCAAGTAATAGCAAAACGGTCCAAATAAAGGCATGGAGCTGCGAGGAAGATGTGGTGAGGGGCAGTAGAGGGAGCTGGCTGAGGAGGATGGATATGAACAATATATACTATATAAGGGTATGGAACTTAGAGAGAATAAAAATATTGGGTTGTTGTTGTTGTTGTTTTAATTACCTGCTGAGCTGTGTTGAGACCTGAAGGCCCTCATCTAGAAGGTTGCAGATGAAGGAGCTGCCTTCTGGCTCCAAAGACAACAGAAGGCAGTGGTTGGAGCCCCATAGGGAGGTGGAACTCAAAGAGACAAAAACAAAACCCTCTCCTCAGATAAACAGGCCTTCAGAATGGGGGAGCCGGGACCTCCAGAGGGGGCGATGCTTTCAGCCCTTATTCATGAAGCCTTGGCAGGGGAAGAGGTTAGACCTTGTGCCAAGGAACCATGGCAGGGGAAGAGGTTAGACCTTATGCCAAGGAAAACTCTCCCTGGTTTTTCTAGAAAGCTTATAGAGCGTTTCTGATGACGGAGCTGATGGTTGGGACCCAGAGGTGCACAGATCGGTTCATAGCTATGGCCTCCTGCCAACTGCACAGACCTTGGTCTCTCCACACACAGTCACACTGCAGTTCCCTCTGGGTAAAAGATGAGCCAGGTGGACGCTGACCTGGTCCTGCACCCAGACCAGGGTCTGTTCCATGGATTCAAACATGTGCTTGAAATGGTGTCTGGCAGATGGCACTCTGAGCCTCAGGCAACTCTGCAGCCTCCACAGTGCCAAGGTGGAAGGTGGCTGTGCAGGGGTGTCCTGGGCAGCATATCCACTGCCAAGGCGGTCTCAAAAGACAGCCCAGGCCAGAACACACTCAGGGTATGGAGCCAAGCTAGGCTGGATTGGAATCTTGGTCTCAGGCAATTAATCACCATTGCGGCAAGCTACCGCGCTTCTTGATTCCTCCTTTTCTTTATCTGGGCAGTGGAGGCCATGAGACTTACCTCACAGCATCCAGACTAAATAAAAATGGCTTGGCTTCAAGACGTTACAAGCTGAACATCCTTACCCAACATCCTTAGTTTGGAGTGTTTCAGATGTCAAATGCTTTAGACTCGGGATTCCCAACTTGGACCTGCAAATGTCAATCCATCCCCTTCTCCTCTGGTCCCCTGGCATGTCCTCACTGCAGAGCACTGTAAAGTCCACTTTCCAGCCTCAGGTTTTTATGAGGAGGCTGGAAGCAACCTGGGGAAAAGCGAGTGCTGGTGGTCCAGGAGAGATTTTACCCACCAGAGGTAGGTAGTCCTCCAGACTTCCCCAAAACCCCTACTCTGAGCTACAAAGAGGCACTTAGGCATCCAGTAGATCAGCAGATCAAGGCTCACTCTTGCCTGTGATTTGCCTCAGAGGTCTAGCCTGGGAAGACACTTCTCATCCAAGGGCAGGAAGCATCACAAACATCTCGCAGCACCTGGTAGATATAGACTTGTTGAGAAGCTCATTGTGACGTTCAAAGACAGAACCAGCATGAAAGGAAGTTTCAGTGGGTAATATCTATATTAGTGTGGCCTGTGAATATCTGGGAGGTTGTTTGATTGCCTTGGCTGATTGGAAGAGACAGCCTGAAAGTGGGCAGCACCAGTCACTAGCTGGGGGCCCTAGACTGTATAAGAACAGAGAAAGCTGGTTGAGCACCAAGCATGCATGCATGTATCCATTCTCTCAGCTCTTGATTAAGCTGGCTGAGCACTAAGCATGCATGCATGCATCCATTCTCTCTGCTCTTAATTAAGCTGGCTGAGCACTAAGCATGCAGGCCTCCTTTCTCTCTGCTCTCGACTATCCATGTGATGACACTACCTGCCTTGAGTTCTTGAAATGATGAATAGTACCCTGGAATTTTAAACTGAATAAACATTCTTCCCTAAGTTTCTTTTCACAAGATTTTTTTTTAAACACTGCCACAGAAATAAAACCAGCAAAGATGCTCAGCGTAGTGCCCACCTCAAATATGGTCAAAGCTCAGTGTACATTAGCTCTGTCCTCTTGGTTTCCGGGCAGTCCAAGCAGGTTGGGACTCTCTCTGAGGCAGCATGAGCACCATAAGCATCTATGAACATCTTTGGATGAAAGAGCCAAAAATTTTTGAGAACAATTTTCTGGGTCCTCTCTGGATCCTGATAGCCACCATGAGAACCTTGAATATTCAACCCAGGACTTTCCAAGTTCCCAATTCCTCCCCCTGAGAAATGCTGTAGAGAAAAAGGGGGCCTGAGCCTGCTCTTCAGTGCCCCAGCTATCAGTCCATGGAGATTTGCATGGGCCGTGCCTCTCTCCTCCTCTGAGCGTACAAAGAAAACACTCAGAAACAATAACGGAATGAGTCGTGTTTTAAGAGGCACTTAAGTGAATTAAAATCAATATGCAGGCAAGCATGCCATGGGAGCTGGCATCTGGAATGTTTTACTGGTAGAATTCTCTGTTTTAGAAGATACTGGGGCAGGAAGGTTATGAGGAAGTGTCTCTGCCCTGCAATGTGTTCTAGGATGTGAGGATAAGAAACCCTGTGAACCCATTCCCTTGGAGTACGACATCAAGTGACTGTCTCCAGGGCTAAGGCACAGAGAGAAGAGGGAGGGTAGGTGTTTGTGTGTCGTTTGTTTCTCACTATCTTAGGTTGAGGTCCTGCCCTACTTTGACTCTGTCACTCTGACAAATACCACAACCAAAAGCAATTTAGAGACAGAGTTTCTTATTTGCCTTTCACTTCCAGGTCACAGGCCATCACTGAGAGAAGTCAGGACAGGGAGTCAAGCAAGAGCTTGAAGCAGAAACCATGGGCGAATGCTTCTTGCTGGCTCACTCCTAGGCTCTGGTTTCTTTATACAGCCCAGGACCAGCTGCCTAGGGAATGATGCTGCCCACAGTGGGCCAGGCTCTCCTCCAGCAATTAACAATCAAGACAATCAATCCCGTACAGGTATACCCACAGGCTAGTTCCATCTAGGCAATTCCTCAATGAATGATTTTACACTTTCCTCTCCGCTGTGTCAAGTTGACGAAGCTCACTAGGACAGTTCTCTACACAAAATCCTGTCCAAAAATATCATGTAATAATGATTCCCTAAGTAGTGCGCATAGGGGAATGAGGCAGTAAGCCTGGGAAGGGACAGGTATCAAATAACATACTCATCAGGGCAAAGATGAGTGATTGATTCTAGTACAGTCCAAGGTATAATTCACACCTGAGAACACTCTGGTCTGAGACAAGGGACCGTGAGTAAATGCTCTCTTAAAGGAGTTCTCAAGCATGACAATCTCCTTATATACCAAGGCAAAGATGGTTTTAGAAACTAATGGTGATCCTCAGACACACTGGTGCTAGCAGAATGCATTGTAAAACCTGTGAAGACATGACAAGCTATTGCAGCCTAGACAGCCTCCTTCTTTCCACAGCCTGTTCTTAGAGAGCTGTCATGTGGTCAGACCTGCCATATAGAGCAGGACCAACAACAAACAACAAACAAACAATCCAGCATTGAAAAAGCAAGACACTGGGAAACACTTGGAAAATGAAGACAAATAGGAATGAACAAAACTGCCCAGAGTGGGAAAGACACCTAGAAAATGCTGGTCATTCAATTCCCTCTGCAGCATCAGTGGCAGGACATAACAACCCAGTCCATTCAACTCAGCCCAGCCACTGAGGCAGCTCCTAACATACTCAAGTCTATTGTGTTACAAGCAGTGCAAACATGCTGCACCTTAGACCAGTTCATAACCATGTGGCTTGGACTCCCCCCACCCCCAAGGACCAGGAAAAGTCATTAAGTTCTACACAGATCTCTAACAAGATAGAATTTGAAACCTGGTCATTAAAACAGCCTAAAACAATCCTTATTATGTATATGGGCCAGTCATTCCAAACAACTGGCTAGTTAGCCAAAAGCAGAAGACCAAGAAAAACCTAGAAAACAGAACCTATCTCCCAGGGCATGCTAACTCCAGCATTTAACTATATTCGTAGATTTTTTTAGTACTTTTTAAAAAGTGTGTAATGAATGCTTTGCCAGCTTGTATCTAGATGCACCATATAGATGCCTTGTGCCCCAGGAGGCCAGAAAAGGGCATCAGATCCCCTGGACCTGAAGTTCAGGCTTCAGTTATAAGCTACCATGTGAGTACTAAGAAGTAAACCCAGGCCCTCTGCAAGAGCAGTCAGTGCTCTTAACCACCGAGCCATCTCTTCTGTCCCGTTTGTCGGTATGTCTTAGCTTGGTGCTCCTGCAGAAGAGCCTTTCAATTGTTCTAATAATGGAACAATCATCGAAGTTCTTGGCTTTGGCCTTTTAGGCAATATGCCCATAATTGCACACCCTGAAATATGGCCCGTGTTCCCTTCTCTGCCCTATGAGAAACTTTTAAAGTGTAATCCTTGGCTGCTGTGTGATTCAATATTGAACCATCTGCCAAGACAATGGCTCTGTGTCTGTGTTACATCAGGGTAGCTCTGGAAGTCCCCTCCCTGCATGCTGCTGTTGGGAAGTGGTAGACTCTAGGAGATAGGACTTCATAGAGGAATATTAGATCACTGTGGGCCTGCCCCTGAAGATGATATTGGGACCTGGATCCCTTCCTCACTCCCATCTCCTTGACATTGTGAGGTAAACACACTTCCACACATAAGGCACACTGAGATGCCATGTCTCGCCACCAGCTGAAACCATGAGCCAAAGCCATTTCTACTTTCACGTTGGGTTTCTTGGGTATTTGTCACAGTGACAAAGCTGATTAGAATGCAGGTTTAATACCAGAAGAGTTCTAAGGAGAGGCTTACATCTATGCACCTCCAATTCTGACCCATGAGATAGGGCACAATAACATCTTCCAAATAAATCCATAACAGCACAAATGCTCTGCTAGGCACGGGGCCCCAGGCCAGCCCTTGCGTCCACCAGGTAAAGCTCTGGGTGAGAGCTCTCTCTGCTACACAGTGCAGCTTCTATGTGGTGATTGTGGTTGTTGCCCTTCACGATGGTATTGACCCACACATTGAAATGGCAGGCTCCTCTCCACCATGACATGAGAATCTGTATGACTCTGGTAGACCTAGCACATCCAGTTTTGGGTGCTATAATCTTAAAGAACTTACAATTCCATAGCTCGTGACAAAGGAAGATAAAATTACAGTAGTAATGCTGAATAGTAGTAATAGAGTAGGGAAGCTTGGTGCTTTTCTTGTAAAGAGCTAGCCATCTCGTCTTGTGTGCAGATTGCCCAGATACTCAGAGAGTAAGCACTCTTTATTCTTAGAACCAGCCGTTCCTCCTCCCTTCTGCCAGGCATCCCCCTTAGAATCAACAACGACAGGATTGCAAAGGCATATGATCCAATAAAGAGCATTGTGGATACTCTATGAATAATTATTATTAAACAAGAAATTAAACAAAGGCATGTAAGAATGGAAAACAAACCTGTTTCATATGTAAGAATTAGTTCACCATAGCTGCTTCCTGCTGTAGCAACATAAAAGAAATAGGATGGACAGATGGATGGATGCATGGATGGATGGATGAAGGATGGGTGGATGGATGGATGATGGATGGATAGATAGATGGATAGATAGATGGGTGGATGGAGGATGGATGCCGGATGGATGGATGCTGGATGAATGATGGATGGATGGATGGATGGATGGATGGATGGATGGATGGATGGATGGATGGATGGGCAGATTTCTCTGGAACAACCAGGAGCCCTGAGATTAGAGTTCAGTTCTCTGAGTTGCCTACAGTGTTATGCTCTGAATGCACCCAAGCTCATCTGACTCCCTGCCATCAGGGCGTGGTATACAGGGAACTTGTTACCCAAGACCTCCTTCTGAGGACTCACCGTCTGGGATGACCATCATTGCACAGGGGCGGAGTCACCACCATAGTTACCTGCCACCAAAAGTTCCAGTGTTTCCTCGTCTACTGGGTAGCATATGCAATAACCTTCAAGTTGGTAGTTCCTGCATTAGTCTTGAGAGTAGGAGTCTCATGGATGATTCCTTCCCATAGAGTGAACTCACACTCAGGACTCTTCCTAAAAAGTCTTGTGTTGAGTGGGTGTGGTAAAATCTGGAGATTCAGGAGACAGAGGCACAGAAGTTTGAGTTCAGGTCTAGCCTTGGCTACATAGTGAGACCCTCCTTGAGGAAACAAGAATCCTGCACTAGAGAAGAGGTCCTGAGGTCCACTGGAGAACCTTAACATTATCTGACTTTCCAAGGTTCTTAGCTTGAGAGCCCAAAAGGACCATGCAGTGAGCTTTCTGTCAATGCATACCCAGGCTGCCTGCTTTGGTTTAGTGGGGTCACACAGCCACCAACATGTGGTTAACAAAGCCCTCTCTGGACCACCATCACCATCATCTGCCCTATAGCCTCAAATAGATTAGAGAGGTACTCCTGTCTGGTGAGTCACAGCTCTCCACCAGAGCCTGGGGCTTGGTGAGAGCAGCATGCACTTATTGTCTTCATCATGCCCTTAGGCAGGACCTGTATGCAGCTGGTCCTCCCAGAGAGTCCACTCCTGGTTAGGAATCAGTGAGAGGCCTTCAGGTTCATCGCCTCTGAATGCTGTTAAGCAAAAGGAAATCGGGGTGCTCAGAGGCCACAAACAGAGTGGGAGGGGTGATTGCAGGAATTTCAGAGCCTCCCCTCAAGACGAATCCCACGGCTTGTGCACCTTTCACCATCTCTCTCTTCCCAGCAAGAGGCAGACACTGATGTGTTCTCCTCTGTGTTTACCTATTCTGCTTACCTCACATAAACGGAGCAACTTATGGGACATGGACCCCATGACTGATTCCTTTCACTTAACCTTTGAATCTCAAGCAACACCTATGCCGTGATATGTGTCAGCACTTTCTCAGGGTCGAATGCTATCCCATTCCATGAAAACTCCAAAATTTGTCAACTTGTTTGATCAGCTGGTAGAGCCTAGATTGTTTCCTTTTGCATTAAAAAGTAGTAATGCTGTTCCCTTAAAGGCAGGCATCCCTTCTCAGCCATCAGTCATGGGGCCTCTGTTCTGTGCTTGGTGTTTGTAGGCATTTGCTAGAAGAACAATGAGTGAGCTTGTGAATGAATGCATGAATTAATGAATTAATGAATGATGATTTGATGGATGCAAAGACAGAGCATAAGGCAATAGCAGAGAACAAGACACCATGTGCGTATTACCTGTGACATATGTCAGAGCCTAAGTCTCACCAACAAAATGTTCCAATGAGAAGTCTCTCCTCACACCCTTGCTGTGCCCTGTACTAGATCCACGGGGCTGGGGTTGTATCAGGACACGGGAATTTACATTTAAAGAGACAGACAGTGCAGAGAGGCAGGTCTGAGCATGGACATTTGGCGTCCATATGCCCACTCAGCCTTCCAGCACCTGATAGAACGCCTTTGCACTCCAGGTTCTTTCTTGTAAACAGAACTGAGAGGGAATCAAAGTCCTTAGACAATGGAGTTTATACACTGCCTGGCATGTTTGCGAGACAGTGCTGAGCAGAGCTCGTCACTGAAAACCACCCACACCCTTCAGCCCTGGTTGGGACACCAGGGGATCCTCCGGCAGGTGATAAAATTCAGGCTTCCAGAAAGTGTATTTATTTACATGATGACACACATAGCTATTGCATATCTGAACCAACAGTCAAAGCCTACCCGTGATTGCCAAATCATGCTGGCTTTCTAAGCTGCAGGCCCACATGTGTCTCACCAACAGGAGTTTCTCAGGCCCTGTCAGGAGAATGGACCTCTCAGCTGACTTGTCACTGAAGAGAGCTGCTGCTGTCTTCTCCAGGAGTGACCCCTCTTTCCGTTGAGCCAGGTTGCTAGGAGCTTTGCTTGCCTCTGGCTCCTCTGTTAATTAGGAAGTTTGGGCTGAGACACCTCCAAACAGAACCCCCATCAAAGGCTGCTAAGAAAAGGATCTTAGAGGAACATCAAACCGATAGCCAGACATGGAGACTTGAGGGTCGTTTTCAGTTTGGCAAACACATGTACAACTAGAAAATGCTTAAAACTCCAAGTTCAACCTGACTTTTAGTGTAATCCCACCGTGGAACTCACAGACATTCTGTTTCCACAGACTGCTACATTGGTGGCCGAGTAAGACCCTTCTCTAAGTCTAAAATCAAACCCTCCTGTGAATGAGAGGAAGGAGGCCAAAAGGCCAGAGAGGCTCACTGGCTTCATTGTCTGAACTTCCAAACACCCCCATGTTGTTACAGAGTCTGGAACCTGGCTCTGCTGGCTGTGTGCCCAGAACTGGGACAGCCAAGGTATGTCTGGAAAAGGTTTCTTCAAGGCAAGCATCTCTCATGCCAGGCAGGCCAGCAAAAGGAGCTGCTGTTTGCAATCCCCTCACACGAGGCTTCCACAAGCCAAGCCCGCTCACTCATAAATGCAAAGTCAAGAGCTACTGAGTGCCAGGCACTAAGAGCACGTGTGTGCACACTACAGTGCTTCC
The DNA here is from genome assembly GCA_028551405.1 of Uromys caudimaculatus. Lineage (NCBI taxonomy): Eukaryota > Metazoa > Chordata > Mammalia > Rodentia > Muridae > Uromys > Uromys caudimaculatus. Next base: position 5,148,825 of record CM052706.1, on the reverse strand, counting down.
TGTCGTCCTGTTGTAGTCCTGTCGTTGTTTGTTTTACGTTCATTGATGACATCCTAGCTCGAGTGCAATGTGTATTGCTATGAAATGTCAATTGGATCACAGTTCCCTGTGATATCCAGAGAGGAACCTTGTCAGCTTCCCTTGCTAGCTCAAGAAAAGCGAGGCTGGGAGAAGAGCCAGTTAGTCAGTCGGCCTCAAGTCCAGTCCAAACTCTCATAGTCAAAATATTTTCAAACGATTTTGTTGGGACTTTGCTTGCAAAATAAATAAGAAACATGTGAAAATAAGTTGGCTTTATGCTACATTTAAAATCATTTGGTATTATCACTATGACTTTCAAAGATACCGAGGTACAAGCTTCACAGTGTGACTAACCCCTTTAAAACAGCACTGCTGGGGCCGCAGAGATGGCAAATAGCGACTGAGTGGGAATTTTCTTAATATGTGATGCCCTATACCCCTGCCTTTTAAAAGTTAGTGTGTGTGTGTGTGTGTGTGTGTGTGTGTGTGTGTGTGTGCGCACGCACATGCTATCGTACGCATGTGAATGTCAAGGACAACCTGTAGCAGTCAGCTCCCTCCTTCCATCAGGTGGGTCCTGGGGGTTAAACTCTTGGTTGTCAGGCTTGGCAGCAAGCGCCTTCACTCACTGAACCATCCTACCAGCCCAGTCTTTTTTGCCTGGAATACATGAGACCCAGTTTCAAAACACATTCCTACATGCAGAGAATCAGGGAAGAAAGAAAGAGAGAGAGAGAGAGAGAGAGAGAGAGAGAGAGAGAGAGAGAGAGAGATTGAACATTCATCCAGGTCCCATGATCCAAGTCTCCTCAGAGACCATGCATTCAATAGAATGTAGTTTCCTGTGTGAGTCCAAATCCAGAGAAATTAACAGTGATGGTTAAGACCTCAAGCATTAGTTTAGAATCATCTCTAGTTCTGTCCTCGGCAGCTGTCGCAGGGAACCCTGGGAAAGTGGGCCGGCAGAGAAGAATGGAGATTTGGTCTCAGAGCTCCTTAGCCTACCACAGCTGGGGATGACTAAATGCTTCTGAGGACTCGATGGCCTCTCTGAGGCCCTCCCTTGCCTCTGTCTTTCACGCAGTCCTGCCATCTGTTGACATTTTCTTTTTTAGGAGGAGATGGGCATTTCCTGTGAACTGCTGGAGTCGGACTTCCTCAAGTGCAGTGTGGGATTTCCTTTCATGAGGTCCAAGTCTAAGGTAAGGCCCTTGGCCAAGAGGGCAGCTTCCTAGACCATAGTACCCCCGGTTCTTCCCATTAGTCGCCTATTGCTACACACACACACACACACACACACACACACACACACACACTCACACACACATGCATACACACATGTGCACTCACATATGCACACATGCATGCACACACACATTTGCATACGTACACATACCACTTCGTGTACATTTTTTGAGTAACAGAAAACAGACTTCATTGAAAAACCCATGCCTTTTCTTGAACATGCTACTCTGCTGAAAAAAATCTAACCATGTGACAAATCAAACCCAAAGTGTATCTGGTTGTCTCTCCTAGTGGAATGTGGGTTTCACCAACATGTATCAACTCTGAAAATGTCATAAAGTCAATAGAATAATGACCATCGGAGTATTGAGTTCCTGTTTCTGCTGCAGAGGTCATAAACATAAGTAACCATATTATATTTCATTTTTTAAAAAAAAAATCCACATACAGATGTCAAAACCATAGGCAATACTAAAAACTCAGAGGTGAGGGGATGGAGAGGAGGGTAGAAAACCCAGCAAGTTACATGAGGACTGAGCTCCCCCTAGCTATGGCCCCCTTATATTCTGCTGTCCTCAAACCCTGGGGTCATCAGGTGCCAGGATACATGCTCAGCGGCGGGATTACACTTCAGTCTCATTCTGATTGGCAGTGGGCTTCTGTCACTCACTTCTAGCTCTCACTCTGATTGGCAGTGGGCTTCTGTCACTCACTTCTAGCTCTCACGCTGATTGGCAGTGGGCTTCTGTCACTCACTTCCAGCTCTCACTCTGATTGGCAGTGGGCTTGTGTCACTCACTTCCAGCTCTCATTCTGATTGGCAGTGGGCTTCTGTCACTCACAGATCTCACTCTGATTAGCAGTGCCCTTGTCTCACTTCAGCCTTTAGTATGTTGACTTGACTCAGCTGGGACAAGACCCTTGGCCATTTGCATTTCTCATAAACCAAGTTCCTGTGCCCCAGAGATCTCTGCCTAGAAAGGGGGTGCCTCTGCCCATCATAGACAGAGGTTTGATTTAAGGGTCTGTGCCTAATGCTCTCAACTAGCGTTCAGTTTCACAGAATTCGACATCTCAGAAAAGCACGCAGTTACCTAGAATTTATTTGAGGGGAAACCAAATAATTGAGATGCAATCCACAATCTTTCAGCCTTTGCTGGAACTGAAGACCATCTTGTAAACATCATGGCTGCTGAGAAATGTAAACTTGGCAAAGGCTGGGAAGGTGGTGGAGTTGAGTGAGAGACTCCTGGCTTTACAGTTTCAATGTGCAGCTTGCTCTAAGACTTCCTGTGGCTGAAAGGGGTGATGTGCACTTCCCTGGGGCAGGGGGAGTTCTGCTGAGGAACCCTCCTGCCACCCGAAAATCAGATATATGTTAAAAAGTAACACTTACTATGCAGATGAGCCTCCAAAGGTTATAAACTGCAAACCATCCTAGAAAACACAGTTTTAAAAATGTAGAATGCTTGTGGGTGCCAAATATGCTTTCTTTCTTTCTCCCTAGTATGAATTCAGTGTCATCTTTGATACAAGTCACCTGTCTGGGGAAGAGGAAACTCTCAGCTTCATCGTGACTGCTCAGAGGTAAAAGGGCCTTAAATAGACTTTTTTTTTCTCCAGAAATAAAAATCATTAGGGGATGGGGAAAGGACATGCCTTGGGCGTCCCTGGGATGCAAAGGATTTGGAAATGACTGCTCAGTGATAAATCCCCATAGCACGGGTGAGATCAGATCTCTGGGGGTGCTCACTAGGTTCTGCTCACTACTGTGACCAAATAAGAAAGCTCAAGGGAGGAGAGATTTGTGTTGGCTCACAGATAAAGGGGATACAGTCTACTGGGACTGGGAACTCATGGAAGGGGGCTGCTCTGGGCAGAAGGTGGTTGCTTACTCACAGCTAAGTGGTCCAGGGATCAGAGACCTGGGAACGAAGACAGATGCCTGCACACTGGGAGCACCCTCACAAGACAGGCCCAGAGGTACGGCTCCTGGGTGATCAGAAATCTACTCAAGCTTAGATCAAGTCCAGTTAGAACGGTTATCCCTGGTCACCACTTCTAACCAAACCTTGGAGGCCTGAGGATCAGCTTGTCATGGGGAAGTCTACAACTGAGGAGAGGCAGGCCTGCTGAGGTGACACTGTAGTTCAAGGTCATATAGTTAACTGGTCAGTTCCTGCTTGACCATGTTTTCCAAATCAGACAGATGTTCTCTGTGGTTTGTTAGGCTAGGTCATCTGATTCTTGGGGATACATGTTTAATATTTGGCAGAGTAGGGAAAGCCACCTATAGCCTGGGGGCTTGGTGAAGCTAGCTGGCAGAAGCACTCAAATAGTGTACCTAGAAAACAGAACTGTCCCAGAAGCCAGGTGGACAGACAGTGAAGGGAAGGGGGTGGGGATGGTCACTTTTCCCCTTAGGAGTGTGTGTAGCTCCGAGTGCCTGAGCTAGCCCATGGGTTTATGAGCTACCTCCTTGAGCCACAACCTACACTTGAATTGAAGCAGCACCTAGGTAACAAATGGCTAACCTCACCAATGAAGGAAGTACCATTAGGTCAGTGAGTATGGACGGACAGACTTTGATGAAGTTCAGGCAGGTGTGGTTGGACACACAAAACAACATTCATTTACATTTCTAGGGCTGGAGAAATGGCTCAGCAGTTATGAGACTATGCTACTCTTGCTGAGGACCTGAGCTCGGCTCCCAGCACCCAGGCTGGTCAACATACAACTGTCTGTAGGTCAGGCTTCTGTGTATCTGACACTCTCTTATAGCTCATATTCACACACACACTCATACACACTCACACACACACACTCACACACAATATATACACTCACACACACACTCACATACTCACACACACACACACATTCACACACATATACACACACACTCAACACAATGCACACAAATAGACACACACATACACACACATCCAGGCACACGTATACACACACACTTTAAGATAATTTTAAAGTTTCTAGTTGATAATACGTTGTAACAACAGTCCCAAGAGTCCCGTGTGCCATTTACTCAGCCCATGCTGACATTCTGACTCATGGATTTTACCCTTCTTTCTGTATAGATCTTCTTTTCTTGGCTGTCTGAAAACAAGGTTTAGAAACCATGTCCCTCAACCCATAAATGCTCCCTGCGAATTCCCCAAGAGCAAAGCCACATGTGACTCTCAAACTCTGGAATTCAGCCTTGGCGCATCTGATCCACAGGCTGTGGTCCAGTTTCACCACGTGTCTCGGTGGCGTCTTCCCAGATATTTCCCATGGATTCCCAGGAATGAGTTATTTTCTTTCGCCTTATTTTCAAAATCACATGATCCCCACTGCGATCGTAAGAACAGGCGGGTTCCATTACCGGAACGAGAAGGCAAGAGAGATTCCAGGGTGATGGCAGTGGGGTGTTTCCATGCTGAAGTACAAAGCATGTCAGTGAAGGTCCACAGTGCACCCTGCTGTGCCATGCCCATGTGAGCCGTAGACATGGGAATGAGTGGTACGTGGGCATCCCTACATGGCAATGAGAGATGGAGTTGAAAGTGGAGCAGGTCAGAGGCCAGAAGCAGGCTCAGAAAATCTGAACTACATTCTGACAACCGTGAGGAGTCGCTAAGTTTTTGAAGAGTTCAGCAGCCCCGGTTTCATTTCTATGGCTGTGATGAAGTACCCTGACAGAGAGCAATTTAGGGGAGAGAGGGACATATTTGGTTGATGATTCCAGGTTACAATTCATTGTGGCAGGGAAGTCACATTTTGGGCACTTGAAGCATTAGTCCTATAGCCAAGAGCAGAGAGGAAGGAAGGCATGCGTGCTCACTTGCTGGGCTGTGTTCATCTGGATTTCTCCACTCTTAGACGGCTCAAAACCTCCTGCCTAAGGATTGTTGATGCCCACAGTGGGCTGTCTTCACACACTACTTTAAGACATGCCCCACACACACACACACATTCACAGGCCAACATGGTGTAGACTATCCCTTACTGAAACCTTTCCAGGTGAGTCTAGGTTGTCTCATATCTAAACGTAAAGCTGACAGTCACACTGACACAATGTAACAGCTCAACACATCACGAGATTGCTGCGTAGAATACAGGGAGGTAGATGCCCACTGAAACCGGAATCTGACTGCTATTTCTTAGAGCCTCAGAAAACAAAGCATTGCTGGACAGATCCAGCACTGTGCTGTCTGTCCTTCAACACCTAGCCCAGGTAATGGTCATGAGAAGGAACAGGACATGGAAAGGATTTCCTTGTCAAAAGAAAATGACACAATCTGCCTCTAGCCCCATTCCCAGAGAGAACAGAGAGAGCAGGGGTCAGAAGCCCAGCAGAGAAAGCTTCCTTCCTCTCCGAATGACATGCCCTCTAGCTAGTGCTGTGCTGGGCACAGTGGAAACACCTGGGAGCTTTGCAATCCGCAGATGCCTGATGCAACCCCACCCACTCCTGGGGTTTGGATCTAGTTGGTCTGGAGTAAGAACTGAACATTGGAGTTTCGGGGAAGACTCAATGATTCTAATTAATGCACAAGATCCACTATCTGTGTAGTCCTGAATTCTCCTGAGCACATCACTGCTCAGCAAACACCTGTTAGGTGCCTGCCATTTGCCAGTTACAGTGCTAAATGTAGGTTATAATTTAAAATGCCCAATGCCTACTAAAGCTAAAAGAAAACATCACAAACATTGGTATAAGAATTTCCAGTTAATTCCTTAGATCATAAATGTGTATAACCTTTTCCTGGATTATTCCACATCCTTCCTTCTCTTGTAGATTTTGTGGAAATCTTGTCTGGCCGACCCAAAGGGCTCTCCTAACACTTGGCTCCCCGCTACAACAGGCAGATCTCTAGAGCTCCTTATCTCGAGTCTGACAGTTAAAACATCACTCATCCCTCTCCTCCATCACCACCCTTTGAAGGGCTCTTGCCTACTTACAGCTTTCAGGGACCATCAAACTGAGACTAAACAGTGTTTGCTGACCCCTCATCTCCACATCGGCAGCCCGACCTGGCAACCCTCTTCGGGACGTTCCAGCACATCAGAGCTTGAGGAATGGCAGAAAGTCGTTTGAAGTTCAGTCTCTTTATCTTAGCTTTTCAACTTGGCTCATTCCGAGCCGTTACTTGATGACAGATCAAACCGTTACTGGGTGCGAGCTGCCAGCAGCCCCAAGTGGCTGGACAGATGACAGGGCAAGAGATGACTCTTCCATCAAGAGCGACCTACTCAGGCCTGGAAGGATGCTGCATGGAGGGAGGGTGGGGACCAGAATTGTACCAACTGCACTGACAGGGATGTCACCTCTGGACTGCCCCTGGCACTGATTCCAAAGCTTAGATACTCCCTGGGAAAGGCAGGGTAAGGAATGCAGTCATGTGGGTACCTGCTCCTGCTGTCATGTACTGTGACCACCGTGGGAGGTTCTGATGTCATCTCATGGGTGGAAGACAGATGTGGATCCAGGGACAGGGGCAGTGGCCCTGCATGGTCAGAGTCACGGAGCACCATTGTCTCAGAACAATGGGAGAGAGGGGAAGGGATGTGAGAGCTATTTTTGTACTGTTGCCATCCAACACTTGCTGGTGGAAGAGGAAGACATGGGGCCAAGGGGAGGACAGCAGAGCAGCCGAGGTCAGCAGATGTTTGGGAGCTATGTCTAGGGCAGTGGGTAAGACAAGCCCTGCCCAAACCTCAGCGGGTCTGGGACCTCCCAGGTTCCATTCAGAGAGGGCAAGCTTCACTTTCAGCTAGGACCCCCGTTCATTCCGTGTGACAGAGCCAACCTTCAGTGTTCCGTCGATTTTATAAATCATACCCAAGAGCTATGTCTCCTCCCAAGGCAGCCGCTTGCTATAAGCATCCCAGTCCCGACTGAGGTTTAAAGAACTAGTGAGTAGAGCCCTGGCTTGGAATTCCATCACGCTATCTAAGAAGGTCGGCTCCCTCTGGCTCATAGCAGAGCTGTAAGATGTCTGAGCTGCTCCTGTAGGTCCAAAGTGGTGATCCCTCTGCCCCTGGACTCATGGGTGAGGTCCACAAACCTTCTTCCTGGCAACCATGTCCTAACTTTGATGGTCACTGTTCATGCTGGCTAGTTTTAAAGGTCAACTTGCCACAACTTACCACCTGAGAAAGGTGAGGGATTCCCTTGATCAGATTAGCCTATGGGCATGTCTTTGTTGATTGATATGGGAAGGGCTAGCCCACTGTGGGCACAGCCTTCTCTGGGCAGGGCAGCCTGACCCATGTAAGACAGGAGAAAGCTTCATGATAGTGGGTAGGTAATGTGGGTGTGTTCATGCCTCTGCTCTTCACTGTGGGTGTGACGTGTTAGGTTCCTACCTTGACTCCCCCAGTGACGGACTGTAACCTGAAAGTGTACCCCTTTGCTCCCTGAGTTGTTTTTGTCTGGAGTGTCTTATCCTGGCAGCAGAAATGTAACTAGAGAACTATTTAGGGAGCAGACACTTCAAGAGACCCCATATGCAGCCAGGTGTTCACCTGTAGCTCATCACCACAGAGTCATCAGGAGTTAAATCATGGCTCCTACTCCCCCCACCCCAGGTCGGGGCTTCCTCTGGGGGAAGCCTACTCACCTGTGTGACTGACCGGGAGGTGCCAGAGAATTTGTGTCCTCTCTCTCTTCCACCACAGTAGTTCTCAGGAGTCTCTATGCCCTCAGGTAGGGCATCCAAGATACATGTCCTGTCCTGCCTTCCAAAGTCCTCCCCAGTGAGCCCAAGTCCCAGCTGCCTCCAGCATGCGCCTGCTGGGTAAGCCTTGGGTGACTCCTCTCTTCCCTGGTCTCTTTACTACCTGTTGATGTTTCCTGGGGTTACGTCCAATGTGTATTACTTGCCCCGCCCCTTTGTACAGGCCGAATGGGGACAAATTAGGTAAGTCCAAAGAATGTAAAGATTGATGTGCGCCACGGGGCAGGCGAACCAGCGGCTAAGTGGCTTGCACTGACCACTGCCCCATCCTTCTTCTTCTCTCCTCCACACAGCGGCAACATGGAGCGCTCTGAAGCCCTGCATGACAACACTCTCACACTGACAGTGCCATTGGTGCATGAAGTAGACACATCTATCACTGGGTAAGTCTTCAGAACACAGGGCGCCTTGCAATGGAAGCTACGCCGCTCCTAATTTGTATATGTCGTAGCCAAGAACAAGTGGCCTTGCCACCTCCCTGTCTGCCAGCCTGAGGAAGCAGGAAGAGAGTTTGTCTGCAGTGGCCCATATCCACTTCCCACCTGCTTTTGTCTTCTGTCAGTTCCAGCTACCAGGACACATGGCTAGTAGCATAGGAAGTATGCTGCTAAGTTCTCTGAACATTCTATGTATCTTAATATGCACCTATGCCTAGCCCCTGGCACACACTGTCACTCCAGAATGCTGTGTGGTGGCAGGAACTGTGGTTACGGGAGTAAAATACCAGCTACAAGCTGCAGGGCTGACCGTTGCACCCAAGTGTTCTCACACCCTACATCACAGAAAGGCCACCCTTCTGATCAGCTCCATAGCTCCTGCTTTTTGTATTTCTGTTACATCCTTGAGCATAGCCAGAAAGGGCTCTGCCTCATGTTTGTGGTGGTCTGGAATGGACAAGGAGCCATCACAGCAGCAATAGTAACCCATCCAGGTGAAGTGCGCAGCCATTCGGTGCCACTGGTTTTGTTGGGAAGCTGGGCTGTTGGCTGTGCCTGCAGGGACATGAAGTGACCTGGGGCAGCTTTCAGCCAGAGCTTAGAAAACTGAGAATTCGGTTCTTGTCTCCAGCTTCAGCAAACGGATTATGCTTACCTCTCTGAGAGCAGCGAGGCTGTGGGGAGGGGAGGTGTCACACAGTTGGTTTAGATCAAATGGGAACTCAAGGAATTCTTAACCCAAATGCAAGCTGAACTCTCTGAAAGTTCAGTTTCTTGTGTCTCAGTTTTCAAGTGCTCTGGATCTAAGCCTTGGTCCAGAAGAGAAATGTTGCTCTTAGAGAGAGGGGCCGCCCCTGCAGTAGCTGGACTCTGCTGGGAGCCAGCAGAGTGAGCACCCTGTATTCCTCTTTGCCATTCCATAGCATGGCTCGGAGACATGAGGCGTTGGTGGAATGTATCTGCAAAAATGTCATATATTGCCTGTGTTCACAGCTCTGTTTTTAGCCCTATGCTTTATTTATCCATCCTGTCTAAGGGATAGTATAAAACACCCAGGACCAGGCCTTGTTCTTAGGGATGAAGTAAAAACACCTCCCACACACACTTGATCATGTTGTCAGAACCTCAGGAGACCTCAATGTGAGGTGCTAACTGTTCCCGTGAAACCATCCGTTAAACAAATGAGTGGGCCTCTGATCTTTCCAGGGGTGGGAAATGGGGCGAGTTTATTATCCATAAAATGTTTGTTTCTTTTAACCTTTTTAGTACATTTAGTGTGTGTGTGTGCAGGCATGAGCATGCACAGGGACCATGGTGGGTGGAGGTCAGAGGTCAACTTGCAGGAGTCAGCTCTCTCCTTCCACCATGTGGGTCCCAGGGATTGAACTCAGGTCGTCAGGCTCTGTGGCAAGTACTGTCACCCCCGCGACCGTCTTGCAAGCCCTTGAAATACCCAATTTCTAATAAGCATGGGAGTCTGACAGATATAAATAGCTTTAAAAATGAATTTGCTACAGTTCCAGTTGCCAAATGCATAATTTACTTACATTTATTTCTCAAAAGCTTGTTATCAGAATAATCTATAGAAATGTCTTTCAAATGACAAGCAAAATGTATGATTTTATAATTAAGGGATTTTTTTTGTTTGTTTGTTTGGTTTTTTTTTGCTGTTTGGGGGAGTTTTTTAGTTTTAGATTTTGCTTTGGTTTTACTTTCTGTAGCTTTTGATTTTTAAAACCTTGTTTTAGAAACGTAATGGGGAGGGTGGCTGGAGAGATGGCTCATTCAGCAAAGTGCTTGTGAAATAAGAGCATAAAGAACTGAATTCTCACCCCCAGAGCCCTGTAAGAAGCTGGGGTTAGCCATGAACATCTGGAGCCCTAGAGCAGGCAGATCCTTAAAGCTCTTGTTCAGTGATGGTCCCTGCCTCAGAAATTAAGGTGGAGAGAGGAGACACCTGATGTTGACCTCTGACCTCTACACCTATGTGTTCACACATGAGACCCAACACACACACACACACACACACACACATACACAGGCCTAAGGTAAGAAGACGTCTGTTAGGAAGTCATGGGCAGCTTGTCTGTTCATAGGAGAGAGAAATGACTGTCAGCAAGGAAGAATACCTGGCTGGAGACACAGGTGGAAGAGAGAGATTTGAGTTCTTGGTCCAGTATTGACCTGGGAGCCTGGCCTCAGGGTGACAGATTTCACGCTTTCCTCTTCCAGAATCGTGTCCCCCACCTCCTTCGTGTACGGCGAGTCTGTGGACGCCTCCAACTTCATGCAGCTGGATGACCAGGAGTGTCAGTTCCAACCAGTCAACATCACTCTCCAGGTACTGACGGGGGTGTGGCTGCAGAGGAGAGGGGTGTGGCCACTGATGAGAGGACCAACTTTTTCTTTGTTTTCAGAGGGAACTACTCTGGTCTGTTTTTCTGGGTATGGGGGTTGGGGACAGAGATATTGAGGAGGTGTTAACCACACACCTGCAGACCTCAGTGTCAGTCAGAATTTAGAACAGGCACCAAAGAGCAGCGGCTCTCAACCTTCCTAACACTGTGACCCTTTAATACAGCTCCTCATGTTGTGGTGACCCCAACCATATGTTGTTACTTCATAACTGTAATTTTGCTACTGTTATGAGTCATAATGTAAATATCTGATATGCAGGGCATCTGATATGTAGGACATCTGATATGCGACCCTGTGGGGGTTGGGACCCATGGGTTGAGAACCATCGCCAAAGAACAAGAGTTTTATCAGGAAGGCTTATCCTGGCCACGATCCCCATTAGCTTAAGGGCTTCAGGAGATCCTCCAGGGCCTTGCTACATCTGTTTCCTCCAGGATTTCCATGCTGACCCCACTAAAGTTTTCTTCCCCTGGGAAAAGTAGTTTTCTGAAAGCAAAACTCTGTGAGCCCACGCACCTCGGAAAGCGTGCTGGCTCCTCACTGGGCTAGGGCTGACTCGGGTTCTTAAGTATCAGCTTCCCAGGTCTGCTGGCTGTGTGGTCTGCAGACATCCAGAAGACCATGGTTCCGTCTTTTAGAGGTTGCAGATCTTTTTCTGAAACATCCAGAAAGTAACTATTTGAGGCCTTGTGGGCTACATAGTGGCAGCTGTTGGGCTATGGGGCTGTAGAGAGAAGGTACTGAGAGAGCTACTGATCTTTAACTGTGTGCCTTCCTTCGCATGTGTCTCTTATGGGCCATGGAATGTTACTCTTTAGGTTCCCCCCCCCCCCCCGAAATGTAATGATGTAACTATTCTTAGTTTGCTGGAGGAACCCGGTCAGATTTGGTCCGTATTTTCAAAATAGGAGTATGTGGGTGCGAAGCTGGAAGGGCCTGGGCATTGGCTGGTCTGTGTCCTTTAAGGGCAAGTACAGAAAAATGTGACCCCGTGAGAAAGGATGTACAGGGTGCTCCAGAACTGGGTGCGGCAAACCTGGGCCAGGACTGGAAAACACAAGAAGAAATTACCCCTCTTGTTTAATAAAGACTACATCTCACAGTCCTGGGTTCTGCCCCCCAAAGCATCCCCTGCCTGCCCATCCTCCTCCATGGAGACAATGGTCTCCCTGTGTGATATTCACTATGGGGACCAAATAATGATGATCTTCACAGAAGACGATCTTCCTCCATCCATAGTGTCCTCAGGCCAGAAGAGTTCTGCCCCTGTGATGGGTAACACATGTTTCCACCTTAGAGAGGAGGGTTCTTGACTCACTGAGCCCAGCTGTCATGCCCGCCCTTGATTTACAGAGGAGACTAGGAAAGAGTTCAGAGAGACTGTGGGGTGACAGCTATGGGGTGACAGCTGTGGACACACCTCTCAGGCACCTCTCAGGGTCCACTCATTGTTTCCCTTTGGGTCTCTCAGTTGGATAGGAAACAAACACCAGGTAGATTTATTTTGGTTTTGTGATTTATATCCTTTCTTCTCTTGAAATACAGGATGCAGACAAGAGAATTATTCAGAAAGGTTCAAATGACCCAGACAGTGTCATAAAAAAAGAGGGGGCAAGAGGAGTGCTTGCTATATAAAATACCAGATTTATAACAGATACTTAATATTAGTGCCTGCTCAGAGGATAGACGGAAAACAGATGGGTGGATGGATGGATGGGTGGATGGATAGAACAATAGATGGGTGGATGGATTCTGAGAGCATGCAGCTTACTCTTCCAGTTGGTTCTCTGAAGATATTTTTAAAGGGAACTTAAAGTTTGGTGTCCAAGAACATAGCTAATTTCACACGTGACCTGAAGCAAAGAACCCAGCTGAGACTGTGTCCCTGGGGAATTCGTGGTTGGCATCGGCCTTACACAAAACATAGAACCTGAGGGAGCTTCACTCATCAGTTCAAGTTTGAGGCAGCAGGCTGCTAGTGAGCTCTTACACATATACACGCATGAGAGTGCACATACACACACACACACACACACACACGGCCATGTTAGCAAAGGCTACGTTTCCTGAAACCTTATGTACTGACTCACTTTCCTGGCACAACCACTGTTAAGTACAGTTGTCCAGCTGAAAGGTCACAGAAATTGATAATGACCAGGAGTGAGGCTGCCGTGGGGAGAGGGAAGGAAGATGGAGAAACCTCTTGAGTGTTTCCTTGATCAGAGCTATCATTCACAAAGCAGAGAAGGAAAGGGGGTAAAGTTTTACCCTGATCTGATACAGAGCTCAAGAAGAGATATGCATATGTCATCAAACTGTGTCATCAGAATGACCTAGATAGCTCCTGTGACAGCCCTTTGTAGGAATCAGAAAAGTTCATTTTGGGACCAGCCCCTTAGTCACTGAAGGTCATCATTATCCCAAACTATGCAAAAAATAAGTTTGGACCAGGCCACTAGGTCTCAGAGATTATTTCTGGGTGCAGTGTATCCTGGGAAATGTAGATGTACTACCTCCACCCATCCCAACTGCTTCAGAAACACCAGCCCTCCCCACACTACCCTCCTGTGTTTGATTACGCCCCATAGATCCTTCTGATTTCATTCTAGAGCTCTGAGAACCCCTGAACTTCATGTTGAAATCTGAGTTCCCACCAAATATTATCAATGAATAAATTTCTAGGTATGTAGAATTAAATACAATTTTTAGCAAGAAGAGGACAAGAAAATGCTCAAATTTGTTAGACCTTCCCATTATTTAGTATTTCATTTTAAAGTCAGATCCGAGTGATATAGTTGTATTTCAAGTCAAAGCATATCTAGATAAAATAAAATCACATCCTAGATTCACACTGTCACGAGTCTATGTAGGGCCCAGAGACTCTGAAGGCATGTGATGTAGCACATGACTTGAAGGTCTTGTGTGTCACTGCCACTTGCCATGTGCTTCGCCCCACAGATCTACAACACGGGCCCCAGCACTCTTCCTGGATCATCCATCAGCATCTCCTTCCCCAGCCGGCTGTCACCTGGTGGCGCAGAGATGTTTCACGTCCAGGACATGGTGGTGAGTCCTCCATTTGTGTCCTATATTGGTTTCAGTTTTGAGCTGCCTGTTTGAAATTCGTATCCACTTGACCCGGGATCTTCTCAGGCGGCTCAGGAAGTCAAATTGACTTCACACTTAGGAGACATCCCAGGGGAAGCCTGAAGAAAGACATTTATCTCTATGTTGAGGCAATTTGATTGATGCTACAAGACCTTGGAAGGAGCAAGGATGGGATGGTTGTAAATTCGTCCCCTAGGGTGGCTTGTGGTAACTCTGGGAACTCCTGACGATTATTTGCAGTCTTGTCTGCATGTATGAATTTCTTTGAGAAGAGCATCAACATTCATAAAGATTCTCAAAGGAAACAGATACCCAGGGATTAAAGATCAGTGGAGTAAGACACGTGCATGAAGAGACTGAAACCAAGTTCATGTGCAGAATGTGAGGCCACCTGATCCTGTGTCACCTGTAGCTGACTTTGTCTGAAGGGATGTTTTATAAGCCATGTGTGGTCAGGGCTACACACATGTTTGAAAGCATACTCCTTAGCTCCAAGGATCTCATCCATCAGCTTTCATCCTTATCTTCTCAACTGCTAAAGGACTCAAGCCTTCCTTGGTTTACACTTCTTCCCTGGGGCTCGGCAAGACCCATGGATCAAAATCTAGCCTGTGCTGATGACACACCACCAGTGTCTCTCCAGTCCAGATCCCATCTGGGAATTTCAGGATTTACTAACAACCACATCAGTGCCTAATGGACAGCTTGGTTTTACTTAAACTCCAGTGTCACCCCTCCTGGTCAGCTTGACGTTGTTGTTGTTGTTGTTGTTGCTTATGACACAATACCGTTGCTGGGGTAGATTATAAAGAAAGTAGATTTGTTTTGGCTTATAGTACTGACCACAGTCTAGGGGGTAGGTCTCATATAGTGAGGACCATGTCAACAGTATCCCAAGGTGGTACAGATCACCATGTGGCAGGAAGTTTGTGCATGTGTCTTTGTGTATGTGTGTGTGTTTCTGTATGTGTGTGTGTGTGTGTGTGTGTGTGTGTGTAGACATGTCTATGTATCAGTGTGTGTCTTGTGTGTCTGTGTGTGTGCTGAAAATATTTAAAAAAGAAGGAATAAATAGCATGTTCCTGCACTATGCCCTGGTTCTCTCATCCCCAGCAGGCTGGCCAGCCATGCACTGGCGGGCAATAGCGGAGCTGCTTTTATCTCATGGAGACTCTGACTCAGAGCTCCACGATCTCTCCACCCAGTTCACTAGGTTACCACTCCAGCCCCATGCTTCAAATCTCCCATGGCCTCTGTGGTACACATCAGTGTGGGCCACACTTTGCCACTGTACCTTTCTCTCTGGAACCCAGACGAGCCGCTGCATGAAGGAAAACACAACACAAACTTAGCTCAGAAACAATAATAACTCAATCTCTGGGTGCATCAACTAAAACCTAATCTTGTAAACCTTATCAAAATCTGATTCCTCTGGTGGCGAATTCTTGTGGATCCGCCATACCAGAAGACTCTAGTAGCTACATCTTACCTATCTGCTGTCCCCATTCCAAAAGGACCCCCTCTCTCTCCTGCTTCCTCTCTTCCTCTCTCCAACCCAGAAGTCTCTCCTATATGCCCAGTGATTGGCTCCTTTATTCATTAGGGGATTGGTTCACAAGAAGTCACATAGTATGTAACTCACTCCTTGTTTGAAACCCCTCCCAGGAGGGCAGAATTAGCAGAATACATAAAGCCCCAGGGCTATCCACAATATGTGTGTCTGTATGTGTGAGTGTGTGTGTGTGTGTGTGTGTGTGTGTGTGTGTGTGTGTGTGTGTGTGTGTGTGTAGAGAGTAAACCGCATCCACACCACAGCACCTTTCAGCCCTGCTTCTCTACCTCAGCAAGCAGCCACTCTGTCCTTCAGCCCAGGACAAAGGCCTTGCATCATCCTAAATTCCTTTTTTCATACATGTCACATCCAGCACACAAGCAAACCTAACATGTGCTTCTCCATGAAAATCCCAGTGTTAGCGCAGTTTGTGTCTTTGCTCCTAGAGCCCAAGTCTAAATGCTGCCATCTGTCACTCGGGTTGTGGTAAATGGCCCCTCACTAGGGTCCCTGTCTTTGCACTGGTCTCTTACAGCCCATGTTGGGTCTTGACCCACTTCTGTGTAAAAACTGCCCATGGCTCTCTTTCCCCATAACATCCTCAGCAGCCTTGCTGTCCCCATGCTCTATTGCCTGTCACCCATCCCAGCCTCCTTGCTGTTTGCAGATGGTGCTCCACCTCCAGCATCCAGCCTTCCTCCCCTTCCCACCAGAGTGCTCTTTTCCCAGATGTCCATGGAGCCTCCTCCTTCAGGTTCTGTCAGTGAGCCCCTCCTTCAGCCTCTGTCTTGACACTTCTTACCCCTCTTGCCTGCTCACATGTCACCTTGTCACCAAGCTGACACCCTACATCTATTTTCTTATCAGGCCACTTAAGCTGCCTTCTCTCAGTTCCCTATAACATAAGGACAGAAATCAATCTCTCTCTCTCTCTCTCTCTCTCTCTCTCTCTCTCTCTCTCTCTCTCTCTCTCTCTGTGTGTGTGTGTGTGTGTGTGTGTATCTGTGTCTTTCTCGCTCCATGTGTGTCTTTCTCTCTCTGTCTTTCTCTGTATTCCCTCCATTCTCTCTCTCTCTCTCTCTCTCTGTCTCTCACTCCATGTGTCTGTGTGTTTCTCCTCTCTCTCTTTCTTTCTCTGTGTGTGTCACTCTGTCTCTCTCTCTTGCTCTGTGTGTGTCTGTCTCTCTCGGTCCTCTCTTCTCTCTCTCTCTCTCTCTCTCTCTCTCTCTCTCTCTCTCTCTGACCTAATGCAGTGCTCAGACTATAATACAAATGTTCAGAAAACATCTGTGGAGCATGAGAACATTTCCATATTCTAACGCGCTTGCCAACTCTGTGAGCTCAGGGAAACATGGACAACACTCTGGACAGAGCCCCTCTGCCCGTGACTTGCTTTGTAGTTGAGGGGTGGTCTAATCTTCAGGGAGACAGCGTGTAAGGCATCCACTCTCTCTGAACCCCTGGAAAGGAGAGCTCAGAGTTGTCACCACACAGGAAAGCACATGCAAGCCAGGTTGAGAGGGATCAGAAAAGCATGGGGGGGATAGACAGACCGCCAGAGAGGTGGTCTCTCCATACATGGTTTGAAAATTGGGGCAGCAAGCCCACGGCCTGTGACATATTTAAGCCTCGAGTCAAAAAGACACTGCCACGGGGTGGAAGTCTGGGAAGCTCTGTGGGATGCTGTCATGGTTTCTGGCATCAGCGTCCTCTTGGCTCACATGGGCCAGAGACTAAAACCATGTGAGTGTTATAAGTACTGAGCAGGTCTTGGTCCCTGAGGTGCCTGCTCAGTTGCTTGCTTGCCTCATACTATGCTATGTGTGCCTGTGTGCCCTGTGCTGTGTCCTTGTCTGTGTGTCCTGCTAAACCCACACGAGACAATCCCACACTATGGCATACCAATGGGGTGACACTGTTTGACCTTAGCTTGAGCTCAGCAAAGCACATACTTCTGTCTTCTTGCTTTTTACTTTTAGTGCTGATGATTGAGCCCAAGGCCTCATACATGCAAAGCACACATTCTACCATTGAACTGCCCCCACTCCTCTCCTTCTTAACTGTAATTAACTATAGTAACCAAAGCCTTGCCTGTCCTCAATATCTGGAAGAATAGTGTTTCATTCTATTCTATACAGCACAGCGGTATTCTGTAAGAGCTGATCATATGAACATCTATAGTGTTATAAAGAGACACAAGCCCCACTCACCCCACCACATGAGCAGAAGTAACTATGGATCAAATCAGAGCTTTAAGTCACTTGGATACTCAAGGAATTTCAGAACCACATGTATATGTACTCTTTTTCGTCTTTTCTGGTCTATTGTCCATGGATACATGTAAGGTTTTCTCAAGGGTTTTCAGAGTGGCTTGTCTGTGAGTCTAGCTGGTGACCCTGAAACTCCCAAGAAGAAAGAGGAGCTGGCTTCTGGTTTTTGAGAAGCACAAACCCTTAGGTTTTTTTCCAAACCATATTTAGGGCATGATCAGTCACAGAATTCTCAGTGGCTAACCCCAGTGAAAAGACCAGCCGTGAGCATTAGCATGAGATAGGACAGCCACTCCCAGACAGCAAATGTTGAGCACTGTGTTCCTGTGAAGAGCCTTCACTGCGTGACTGAGGAGGAGTCTGGAAGCAGTCACGTGGGTGGCATGTTACAGTGACAAGCAAGGATCCCAGACACTTGTCTCAGAGGCCTGAAGCTAGCTCACCTTAGAGCTCGTGTTTTCTCAAAGTGGAGGTAGCACCCAGCCCAGCCCAGCCCTCTCTTGCTCTGTGGAGCCTGAGACCCCTCAGCAGATGAGTAATGACTGGCTAAGGTCATGATGTTCCTACCTCCTCCTTGATGACTTTGAATGGAATCAGGGTTTCATTCAGGGGACTTGGGTAGTCTTCTAGTTTCCTTTCTGTTCCTGGGATAAAAACAATCTGACCAAAATCAACTTGGATTGAAAAATGGGTTTATTTAGTTTATACTTCCAGGTCACAGTCCATCACTGAGGAAATTCAGGACAGGAAGTCAAACAAGGACCTTGAAATAAGAACCATGGAGAAATGCTGCTTGCTGGCTCGCCCTCCAGGTTCATGCTTACTTAGCTTTCTTATGCAACCCAGGACCAACATTTCTGGAATGGTGGTGCCCACAGTGAGCTGGAGCCTCTTGCATCAATTACTAATCAGGACAGTTCCCTATAGACTGTATTCCTCGACTGAGACTCCCTTTTAGGATGACTCCAGACTGTATCTAGTTAACAATTAAAACTAGCAAGAACAGTTAGCTTAGTACTAATCACACCTGCACCTCTTAGGAGTACTCATTATTAAAGCCTCCAAGACCCTGGGTGCTTTCTGGAAGACTTGCATCAAGCATGCAACTCCTGCAGAAGGAAAGGACATGGAGAAGGGGAAGAAGAGGAAGAGGAAGAGGAGCAGGAGGAAAAGAGAACAAGAAAAAGAAGAAGAAGAACAAGAATGAGGAAGAGGAAGAACAAGAACAGGAAAAAGAAGAATGAGAAGGATGAGGAGGAGAAGAACAAGAACAAGAAGAAGGAGGAGAAGGAGAAGAACAAGAAGAAGAATGAGAAGAACAAGAAGAAGGAGAAGAAGGAAGAGAAGGAGAAGAACAAGAACAAGAAGAAGAACGAGAAGAACAAGAAGAAGAAGGAGAAGGAGGAGGAGAAGAAGGAGAAGAAAGAGGAGAAAAAGAAGAAGGAGAAAGATAGCTCCCAAAGGTGGAAGTTGTATGCAGACCATTCAGCAAATGATGTAGAGATTTGGGAAGAACTCACAGAAAACCTGTACGGTGCAGACAAAAAGTAAATAAATTCAAGCTATTTGGTTGGTTTTTCTTTTTAAAGCATGAAAAAAAAGTACTGAATATTCTCGTAACCTTTGGATGGGAAGCCTATCTCCTAAGCCAGTCACAAATCCCCGAAGAACAGACTGACAGATGTATCAGTCACTTCTCTGTTGGGACAATGCCATGGCCAAAGGCAGCTGAGGGAAGAAAGAACTTATTTGGGTCCAAATTCTAGAGTCCATAATGGGGCAGCAGGCAGGAAAGCAGGACGCTGACTCAGCATATCCTCAACTGCAAACACAGAGGAGGGAGAGAACAGACGTGGGGCAAGCCTGCGGACTGGCAAAGTCAGCCCCTGGTGATGCACTTCCGCCAAGTCTGGGCCACCAACAGGAGGTAAGTGCTCAAATGCCTCAACTACGGGAAACATTTCTCATTCACACCACCAGCACAGATATAAATCTATAAAAATGTTAACCGTTTGTAGCATCAAAATACTTCACGGAGTTCAAAACTGTTTGGGAAGAGATATTTGCAACACAGGGAAGTGACCTATTATTTGTTTTTCAAAATAACAAGGAAAGGCCAAATAATCATACAAACGGGGGTGGGCAGAAAATCCACAGGAGAAGTCTAAGTGGGAAATGAGCAAACCCAGGCTCCCCATAATGAGAGCATCCACCGCAAGCTAACAGTGAGGTTTAATCTTTGAACACGTTGATGGCTAAGATCAAGAACAATGAGTATGCCCACAAATACAACAGGTATAAAAGACAGAAAGAGAAACCGTTGGAACTTAAACATGAGTCCTAACACCCCACTCTGGGAATCAGTTCCAAGAGACTGTAATCTACTCAGCTAAAAGTCTGACTTTCTGAGAAGAGATTTGCACTATAACTTCATGTATTCCATTCCTATCCTGAGAGGGGGCTGTTAGAGTCAAGATAAGAATTAATACTGTTTATATTATCAGGAACTTATTACGAGCTGGGGAGGTGACTCGGAAAAGAGTTAGAGGGACATCTAAGGTAAGAGTTCATAAGAACCTGGATTGGTAGTCACTCTTGACCACTGGACTACACAGCCACCTGCAAGGCCTCATGACATCATTCTGTCTGTCAATCATGACGTCACCCAGCTGCAGCAACACCATCTAGAAGACAGACTCAAGCCGAACCTGAACTTCTGACTCCAGATCTACATGCCCTGCATGGTTCACACGTAGGCCCCTGTTTGAGAAGTCCTGTCCACATTGTATTTTCACCAATGTGCTTCTGCGTTCCTGTCTGCCACAGTTTCCTGTCTAATGACAGTTGTTGCTAAACTAGGCTGTCAGGAGGATTTGGTTTAAAGCCACAAGTCCTTTCATTCATTCAATGTGTACTTTACACCCAGCACATGTCACGGGCCAGGTTATGGCAGAAAATAAAAGACAGAAAGACAGAGCCGTAATCATTCCCAGGCCACATGTAGTTCACCTTCTGGTGAGGGAAGACAAAAATCAGGAAAACCTACAGCTCATCACTTGGTGCTAATGCCGTGGAGACAAACTGAGGCGGTAGAAGACAGTCAGAAGACAGGGGGCGTGGTCAGCAACATCTGAGTCCTCTTGTCAGGGCAGGTAACTAAGCAACCCAGGAGAATATGTAATGAGATCTTTCTGCTTGATAGCCTTGACATGTTTACGGATCGTCTGTCTGCCTTGTCATTACTTGGCTTGATTTTTCTCATCAAAAGTGCCAGCCCCTGACCCCTAGAGGCTACCTCAACATGGTGTTCAGATCAGACTCCCAGAAGTCTATTGTGTCCGCTCACTGGTGCTCACACTGGGGTAGTTCCCTATCACCACAAGTCACTCACTTTTCTGGCAGTGGCTGTCCACGGTGACATTGATGCCGGAAATTATGTTTCTCCAAGTGAGAAAAGTTCTGGGTTTTACAGTTTGGCTAGCCTTGGATGCTAATTGCAACAAGAAGTCTTCCTTGCAGCCGGCTTCCAAGAGGCTGAGGCTCAACTTGTACACCGACCAGGCCTGGGTTTTCATGCACCAGCAGATAACGCAAATCAGAACGGAGCAACTCAGTTCTGTCTTAATCCCTACTACTCTACCCAGCATGGGCTCATGCTGCTTCTCCGACCCCCTCCTCCCTCAGATTTCCTCTGGAGGAATTCAATGGCTTGCCCTGTTCCTGGGTGAGAGGGTCTTTCTGGGGAGAACGAACACTAGGCTTAAAGCCCTCCCGCCCCCAGCATCGAGAGATGGCTTTACTGCCCCAGAGTGGCTTAGGGGATCACATGATCTAGCTGTCTATCTTTGGGCAGAATGTAGTCAAGGTCTTGTCAGTACAGCAGAAGCATATTTCCAGTGAGTTCTCTCTGCTAAGCCATCCCAGCATCCCTCAAATCCCACCGTTATGGCTAGCCTTGGTCTCTGAAGCTCACTTCCCTCCTGACCTTTTCTTAGCTAAAATGGAAAACAGTTGCCTCGTTCCCTCGTAGAGAAGTTGGGCTCTTGCCTCATCATTCTCACCCCCTTCTTTTCCAAAAAAAGATGAGAGCCATTTTCTCTCTTTCCTATACCGGGGCATTGCCTTCATTTGCTCTGTGGCCTCCAAAAGTAAGGACAAAAATTCAAAAGTAACCAGCATGCACTGCGATTTTTACTCAATCTTTCCCACCAGGAGCCGTCGTGGCTCCAATGGTGAGAACCTGCTTTGCAGTTGGTGAACTTCATCTGGCCATGATTGCTTCTCTGTGTAATTCCCAGACACTCTTTAGGGTCTCTGTAAAAAAGATCAAACAGGACAGTCCAGTGATAGACCCTTGTGATTCCGGCGCTAGGGAGGCAAAGATCTCTGGAGTGTGCTAGCCGGCCAGTCTAGCCTAATCGGATAGCTCCAGATTTAGTAAGAGACTGCATCTCAAGAAAATATGGTAGAGAATGATTGAGGAAAATACCTAACATCAACCTCGAGTCTATATGCCCCCACACACACAATACACACAATACATACACACACATACAATATACACATATATACACATATACACATACACACACCAACAAGAAGGTTGTATTGGCTCAACCACAAGGTCTGAAACCCTCCATACATCCCCCCAAACCTTCTGGCCATATTGTTCATTAACCCGCCCTAACCTCCCTCTGACTTGCCTTCCAGCCTGCTGGCCCTTTAAGGCCGCTGAGCAAACCACTGTGTACTTCCCTGGGACCCTTTCCTTGCTTATAGCTCCTTCTCCTTTTCTGCTCATCCCCCCATATCCAATTCTCAGGCCCTCTCTCCCATCATGCCTTCCTGGGTTTCATGAAGACGATGCTTCAGAATGTAGGTCCAAGTCCAGAGCCCGCCCTCTCAGGGAGAATGCCCAGGCCCCCAGCCCCAAATCTGTGAGCCCCACTCTTGGTTCCATGTCACTGCGGTATTTCCTTCCCAACTTTGTCACTCACTAAAGTCACTATACTTGATGTCTATCACCTCCTCTCATGAGAGCAAAAGGACATGGCCCTGTTTTCTGTAAATGTCCACATTCTGTGCCTGGGTGAGAGCATGAGCTGGGAGAAATCAAATTTTCACTGCCCACCTCAGCTACCCTATCACCAGATATAGTTCCTTCTGCCATGGGCTTGGGAGAGAGATACTTAGCTGTCAATAAACTCTACAATGTATCTAAAGGGCACTCCATATGTCCAGAAAGATCTGAAAATTTTGTAGTCACTAAGAATCCCCAAATAGAGCATTTTTGAAAACGCCACTCACCCACCAGTGGAAGTTGCCTCCATTTCAATCTGAGAATCAAAAGGAAGGTGATTTTTTCAGATCAGATAGAACCACTTATACTGCCACAAGCTTCAGTGAGAAAGGGTCAAATCCACAAGCCTTGGGAACAGTTCTTCTGGAATCGGATTCCCTCATAGCCACCTTACGCTCCAGCTGATCCTGTCAGTAGTTTTAATCTCGCTTTTCCTTCTTTATGTGCACGTATAGATGTGAGTCACATGGTAAGGTTTCAGAACAGGTCAGGAGAAGGTCTGGGTTTCTTTTCTTAAGAACCAAATACTTTATGAAGAGGGGGAAATGTTTGCCTGAATTCTGCAACAATGGTTAAAGGGAGATTGTGGAATTCTGGAGTGATAGTTGCATTTCTGGGCACTTGATCTGTGGGAGCTCAGCCAGCAAGCAAAATTGTGTGTTCCTGTACTGTGTCTGTGCACCATTCACATGCTCTGGAAGGTAGGGACAGCCGGCCAGGGCTGTGTGGACATTATCCAAGCCAGAGGCTGACCTTTGAACTGTGTAGACGCCAAGATTAAATCAAGTCAGCAGGGCCATCTCCTTGCTGACCGAAGGGTCCCATTCTTATTCCGGAGCCTGTGTCCCAGCTGTTGTGTCTCCTCGCTGCCATTGGGTGGGCCGTTCGGAATGCTGCGGCATAGATGCACAGTGTTTTCTGGCCCCCAACATGAATAGGCCTTAAAAATGGGGGCCAACTGATCAGTTTCCCTTCAGCCCTTAAAACAAACATGACCCCCAGCCTTGCTGGTGCGGGCATAATGGGATGTTAAAGAAGCCCACGACAGAAATTTCACTGAAGATAAACAGGGCTCATCAGCCACTGCCGAGAAACACCTGGTTCTCATTTAACCTGCTGAGGCCAAATTGAGTGTGCCTCAGAAACATAAAATGGGGACCGGCTTTCTCACATGCACCCCAAATTCCTTCTGACCATGAGGCATTGCCTTGGCATTTCCAGCCCCTGAAAGTAGTTTGGTCGCCCTGGCCATTGGGGTTCCACCTTTTGCCTCTTCTTAAATTTCCTGGACACTAGACCTGAGGCACATTTCAGACTTCCCTGAGGTCCTTAAAACCTGAGACCCAGTGAATCTGTTACCAGCTTCACATTCCACTGCCTCCAAAAAAACAGTCTAAGGGGTTAGATAAGGCAGGGCAGGTAAAGATGGCATCCAGATGGTTACAGACCTTCTGATAGAAGGAAGATTCTCGAATAATATACCCGATGGGTACAGAGTGAATTCTGCAAAGCTGGTTGACCTGAACTTCGTTCTTCACTGTAGAGGGATCAAGGAGCCAAACCTGGAATTTAAACAAACTAATACAATTCCAAGGCCTGTGCTGTGTCCCAGTGGGTGGGGGTGGGGTGGCATGACAGGTTCATTCATTATCCAAATCAGTAGACCATCCCACTTCCAAAGTGTTTCGTCATCTGCAGAAGGCAAGCATCTCGGGTCTGCATGTCAAGTGCTTAGATAACGTATTTACGTCTCCATCTCTCACTGCGATGATTCAGCCACATCTGGAAATTCTTCTCTGTCACTTCGTCCCCAAAACTACTTCCTTTCTGTATCACCTTAGCTCCGGTAAAGGCCATCCATGCCTGCGAAAATGGGCCTCTCTGGGGCCTGCCTTTCTCTGATTACATGGAAATGAATTCTCTTTTATGGGGAGCCTGGTGTGGACTGCACTCCTGACTCCCTGGCATATTGGCTGATTACCCTCAAAGAGGAGAAAAAGGGCTCAGGACCAAGGGTGAAAGACTTGTGTTGGCCATCCTTAGAGCTGGTGGAAATACAGGCATTCCTCTATAGCATAAGAGCTGGCTGGCTCCCAGGGGGCGGGCTCCCAGGGGGCGGGCTCCCAGGGGGCGGGCTCCCAGGGGGCGGGCTCCCAGGGGGCGGGCTCCCAGGGGGCGGGCTCCCAGGGGGCGGGCTCCCAGGGGGCGGGCTCCCAGGGGGCGGGCTCCCAGGGGGCGGG
>CM052706.1:5002270-5115299 GCA_028551405.1 Uromys caudimaculatus | reverse complement strand
TGAATTTCCTTTTGCCACCTAAATGCCTGTCTGAAAGGAATGATGCAAATGAGCTTCGAAATCAAGAAGCAGAAAGTTTGAGCTGCTCCTCAGATCTCATGTGCATGCCGTGGTCTTCTCAGCGTGGTGTATTTAAAGACTTAATAGCCACATTTTCTGTCATAACTTCTGCCTTCTCAGCCAGAGCAGGCCTGGCTAAGGCAGGAGGATACCTTGAACCCAGGAGTTCAAGGCCATACTGGGAAACATCATCAAGAATCTCACAAAACGAAATGCCCTTTGACCCTTCTTGTCCTCTAGAGAATGGTAGCAGAGCAAGTCCATGCTCAGCTGCTTTGCCAGATGATTCTAGATCTGTTCTTTCTTAGACCGCTGGCTCTAACAGGTCTTTCTCTGTTTCCAGGTGAGCCAAGAGAAGGGTAACTGCTCTTTACAAAGGAACCCAACCCCCTGCATCATCCCTCAAGAACAAGAGAACATCTTCCACACCATATTTGCTTTTTTCTCCAAGTCTGGAAGAAAAGTGTTGGTAAGAAGTTGCTTGGTGATGCGGGCCGTGTGGGTGGACCTCACAGGGAAGGCATGTCAGAGATGAGGAGAGGCCGGTCTTCTACTTGGTATTTCTTATTTCTCAAATTCGGTTTTCATCAGTTAACTCAAAAAGACTCAAGGACTGTGATCAAACCCTATTTTTCAGCCCAGGGTCTCTACCAAAATGTTAAATCTATATTCCAAATCCCACTGCCTGACTAACAGAAAACTTAAACAACCTACCAATCAGGAAGCAACCGAGTTCTTCTCCTAGAAGGAATCTACAGTACAGTGGGGAAACCTCCTAATGATTTCTATTAAAATTAAACATGTATGTATTACACAACCCAGAAAAATGTACCATTTCTGGGTCTATCAGCAATAATAACATGTATTGCTGAAAGACACAGGAACATTTGAAGCAATTTTAGAGTAGCCAAAATCAGAACAATTCAGATATTTATTGACAGTACAATGAGTAACAGGAATATCCATACACAGGAATATTATAGAACTATAAAAATAAATATAACTAATAGTATTCCATACATTAGATAGCATGAGAAATTACACTAAATGAAAGACAAATAAAGAACATTCTGGAATATCATGTGTGTAAGAAGTTCAGAAATAGTAAAAATGACAAAAAGCATGGTCAGGTTGGTTCTCCAGTGAAATCATATGTAAAACATACATGAGACATACATAATACATATGTAAAACACATGTAAAATGTATCAATATAATACTTAGAATTTGTTCTTTTTCCTGTGTACCTTTTTCCTGTTCTGCTTCATCAGGGCTGTTCTAAAATCCCTTTTCCTGCACCCTGATAACTTTCATTGAGCCCTTTACTTCCACATAAGCACACCCCACACACATTTGAACACCTCTCTCGCCCCTTGGAGAGCTCAGCTGTTTGCTATTAAGAGATTTGGAATTTTTTTTCACTTGCATTCTGTTTTGCTTCTTTTTGCTATGATAATATACATACCCTGGCAAAAGCAACTTAGGAGAGAAAGAGTTAACTTTAGCCCAGAATTCCCAGGGTTCAGTCCATCACTGTGTGGAAGTCAGGAGATACCCAGTCACCTTGAATCCATAATGAAGAAACAGAGAGGAAAGAATTAAGACATTTCTGCTGTGCTCAGCTCATTTTCTCTATTCTCACATAGTTCCGGACACCCTGCCTAGGGAATGGTGCCACCCACAGTGGGCGGGTCTTCTCACATCAATCAGTATAATGGAGATAGCCCCTCAGGACCACTCTGATCCCTCATTGAGACTGTCTTCCTAGGATTCTAGGTTATGCCTAGCAAACCAGTGGCACACATGGTAAGGATAGCCCATCTTTGTAAAGGCCCTAGGGGACAGTTAGATATAGTGACATGGGCTGTGTCTTTCATACAGCTCCAGGTCAATCTGAAAATGCCACCTGCAATTGAAACTTCACACAGGTATACACAGACATACACACACACACTTTATATGTAAAGATACAATTCAAAACGCAAAAGAAAAATCCCTCCTTGGTCATTGGAATAAACTTTCCCTTGGCGGTTTATGTGTCTCTGAGTCAGACCGCTTCTTAGTTCTTCAAGCACCCACCCCACCCCACCCCCACTCCACCCCACCCCACCCCCACTCCATCCCACCCCACCCCCACTCCACCCCACCCCACCCCCACTCCACCCACCAAACAGGAGCATAATGTCTACCTGCCAAGATATGAGAGCAGGGTCTGCTGTAGTCAGAAAGTATATTATTTTAAAACTCATAAAAGTAAATCAGGATTCCTAAATGTTTCTTTTTGAGGAGAATTGATCCTCCTCGTGAAATCCCACTTTTTGTTAGTATTAACCACATAACCACTGTGTGTCTACTTGTGGACTCCCTGAAACACTAGAGACCAGAGCCCTAGTGCCCAACAAGGCCAGAAGTCCTTCTACTGCCCTCTGCTGGTAACAGAGCATAATTACATCTTCTTTAGTGGGGGGGGGGTATGTTAGTTATAGTTTGTTTTTTGTTTTCTGCTTTTGATTTTTAAAGCTATTCCACATAGCAGTACAATTGATATATTAAATAACAGTAATTGAATTGAGAGGTAGAGTTTTAAACAGAAGAAATCAAGGAAATAGTTCAGGTTACTCAATCCCACCCCACCCCCACCCCCACCCATGCATATCATATTTGTTTAAAAAAATCACTTTTTTTCTAAATCAATTGATGGGACAGGTGTATTCAGTGACCAGACACACCTAATTCCTGTTTTACTCTGTATTGTGGAGCTGGGATGGAATCCTGGCCCCAGGCAAGCTGGGCAGGAGGTCTGGTATCAGCCAATCCACGGGCCTCACCTCCTCCTCTTGATTTTGCCTCAGTCAACGTAACAGACACTCTGCGCTATAGATGGCTTTGGATGGTCTCTGTCTCTTAGCGCCATCTGAAAATTTTCTCCTCAGGACTGTGAAAAGCCAGGGAGCTTCTGCCTAGCATTGCACTGCAACCTCAGTGCTCTTCCCAAAGAGGAGAGGCGCACCATCGACCTGTACATGCTACTGAACACAGAGATCCTGAAGAAGGTGAGTCCCCAGCCTGCGCTCTCAGGGGTTACCCAGAACCCCTGGCATCCGTTCCCCACCACACTCGGGCTGCTCTTTGTCAAATTTTCCCAGCATGCACTACTTACTGGTGGTGATGCGGCACCAGGCATTGCCAAGAAACAGTATCAGACAATCAAGTGTTCGCACTTAATCCAAGGACTGGCGGTGTCACCGAGAGTGCCCTAGAAGTGCAGAACAAGCAATTAGCATCTTTACCAGCTTCCTGTGCTGTCCTTCTTTAATTTCCCTTGGGCTAATCTGTAGGCCACTGACGCATGCCTTTAGTTCCAGGCAGAGGTAGATGGATCTCTCAGTTTAAGGCCAGCCTCTCAAAAGAACAAATATCTCCTTGGGCTTATAAAACCTCAGATTCTTTGAGGGATGGAACCTGAGATGGTACTGACAAGTTTACAAATTCTACTGATTTGGGGACCATGTTTTGTTTTGGCTTTGATCAAAGGTTGGCCAGCCTTTCCTAGCAAGGGCTGGCAAGAACTGTTTTAGGTTTTATGGGCCAAAATCATGCATGTTCAGCCTTTTGATATTGTGCCATACTATAGTCACCTGCGACAGTCAGGCTTGAAATGCTCATCAGCTTACAAAGACAACACACAATAAACAAGCTCACACTGTTTTTAAAAAGTTGATTTTTGTATTTCCATGTTCATAGCTACACCGGAGTATGTATGACAAATGGCATAGATGCATATGCTAATTTAGTCATTTGCATCAGTTTAAGTCTTTGAGCTCCCGTAGACAATATTCAAGTGCAGGGCATGGCTCTGTTTCTAATAAAACTTTATTTACACAAACAAGCAGAGGGCCAGCTCTGACCCATGAAGCCTTAGTTTGCCTAATTGCTTGTTCTAAATGATCCCTCAAAGAAGCTGAACTTGTGAACCACAGATCACTCTGCTACTGTGAGTTTATCAAACAGGGTTCCAAATCTCTAAGTCAGCAAGCAAATCCGTGGCCCTTAATAAAAGTTTGCTCTGATTTGTTTTAAGATAAGAGGTTGCTGGTGTGAGAGGCTTCATGCCACAGGGTGCTATAGAAATAGTTGGATATGAAGGTAAAAATTATACATGTTAGCCTCAGAGTTCCTTTTTAGTTTTATTTGAAAAGACTAAACATGCAAGATGTGTATAAAGCCATCCAGGCTGTCCACAGGTGAGAAGCATCAGAGCTATCACATAGTCAGCTTGTAATTAGACCCAGCAGTGATGCGGCAGCCTGAGAAGATGCAGTCGTTGGGGGATGGGGTTTGCTTTGTTTTCTCTGTCTCTCTATAGCTATTACAGTCTCCACACACTGTGGAGAGCTGGTCACCATCTGGGTTCCCTAGTTTGGACACTAGTTTGGGGAAGTTGGGCTCACAGTTGGGGCTTCCCTGGTATAGTCCTTGATACAGGTCAGTGTTAGCGGGGACCAGGTGTGAGCGCCCCTATCCTCTCCCTCCAAGGAGTCTCCCCTGACATGGTTCCCTCAGAGTCTACATACTTTCTCACCGGTCCATCTTAGCCAGTGCTGCTGACAGTCTATTTCCCATGAATGTACTCATCACCGCCCCCAGAGCAATAGCACTGAAGGGTGAGGACCACTCTGCCAGCTCCTTGCCTCGTCCATGGCTGCTGTTTGCTTCAGTCATAGGGGCCAATTGTACTGTGAGCAACTACTTGTTCTGCCTCTCTCTCTCTCTCTCTTTCTCTCTCTCGTGTCCAGTGGTGAAGGCAAGAGAGGTGACAGCTCTGGGTTGTCATACAGCAGAAACTTAGGCACAGAGTGCACCTTGAGTCAGGCCTGGCCCCTAGCACAGTGCCTTTGGGGAGTCGACCAGATGTCTCCAGGGCCATTGGGTCTCCCTGGGGACTTGGATCAACACAGACCTTGTGGCTGGCCTCAGCCTAGAGTTGTTTATTTTCCTTTGACCTCAAGGTCTGGCTCCAGACAAGGGAATCTGAGGTTTATTGTTTTAACCTCCGCTAGTTTCATTTGAAATGTTGGTCTGATTTTTTAATCTTCAGAGGATAGGATGTCTCTGGAAGTGTCCCTAAGGCCTTTTTCACAGCCACCAGGGGCCTGCTCTGTGCCAGCCCTCCATCTGCTTGGCCTCTAACCTAACCATTATTGTCACTGTTAATATCTACGGTGGTGACACTGATGATTTATAATAAAAACACAGTATCAGAGGATGGCTCTAAGGCTTAGTGGGTAAAGGAGCTTGCTGCCAAGCCCGACTACCTTGCTCCATCCCACAATCCACATGATGGAAGGAGAAAACGGACCAATAAAAGGTGTCTACTGATCTCTTGTGTAGGCTACAGCCTGTACATGACCGCCAGTCCCCCCACACTAAATTCAGTAATTAATTACATGTAAAATCAATAGAGGGTCAGAGGATACAGGAAACTAAAGTTTACAGGGAAAAAAAACCATTAAATTGCTGGATGACTTTATGAAGCAGAAATACTCTATTGAATGACAATCCTCCCAAAAGCATTTTTAAAGCTTTTTTTTTTTTATTAAGGGAGAGAGTGGTTAAAAAAGAAAAAGAAAAAAGAAAGAAGAGAAAGGAAGGAAGAAGGAAGGGAGATGGGAGAGCTGGAGAGATGGCTCAGCAGTTAAGAGCACTGACTGCTCTTCCAGAGGTCCTGAGTTCAGTTCCCAGCAACCACATGGTGACTCACAACCATCTGTAACTCCAAATCCAGGGGATCTGACGCCCTCTTCTGGCCTCTGCAGGCACCTGCACTCATGTGCACATACCCCACACACAAATAGCAGACACACAGAAATACACATAATTAACATTATTTTTAATAACAAAGTTCAATTTGACCAATGCATATATAGTTCTCAAGTTCACGTGGGCCTTACACATAGGAGCCCAGCACTCCCATGAGTGTCTGGAAATACCCCCATTAAATCTCATTAATATGAACATCTGACATATGTTTATGAAATTCTTAAACTGTTTTTAGCTGGGGGTTTTTGTTGTTTTATTTTTTTTTAATTTAAGAATAATTTGTATACAACTCCTACTTAAAGTACACCGTCAAGGGTCCCCTTGTTCCGCCCCAGGGTGGTCTCTGGTTTCCTGGGTGATAGGCAAAGGGTCCCCTTAGGACTTATATCTAGAGCAATGTTTCTCAACCTGTGAGGCACAGCCCCTTTGGGGGTCCAACAACCCTTTCACAGGAGTTGCCTAAAACCATCTGCATATCAGATATTTACATTACAACTCATAACAGTAGCAAAAGTATATAATTAGTAACAGAACCAAATTCTATGGTCGGGGTCAGCACAGCACGAGGGACTGACTGCCTTAAAGGGTTGCAGCATTAGGAAGGGTGAGGGCCACTGACTTATAGAGAGAGAGGCCTCTGTTGTTTCCTTATACATCGGGCCAGTGTAGGTCACGCTGGCCACTGATTGTGAGATCTGTCTTAGTCCATTTTCTGTGTCACGGAGAGCATGGGACCGGGTAATGTCTAAATAGTAGAAGTTCCTTTGACTTCTGCAGACTCAGGTCTGGAGCCTGAGAAGTTCAAGGACATGGTACATGGATTGAGCCTCTGGTGGGGACCTCGAGCTACATGGTGGCACAACAGGTCTTTCCTCTTCTTAGAAAACTGCCACCACAGCATTGTGCGACAAACTTTTCCTGGGACATCACACACACACACACACACACACACACACACACACACACACACACACACACACACACCTCTGAAAGGAAATCCACAACAAACCAAAGGAATGATTGGGCCAAAGTCCAACCTGGTGAACCAATGAATATTTGTTGTGATTCCTACAGGAGTATAGATGTAAGACCACTTACAGGAGCCATGATGAAAGAGCCCATCCCCCACCCCCTACCACACCCACACCCACTCCCATTTCCCCACGCCCTATCTCCCCAGCCCCTATCCCACCACCCCCTTATAGGTGACAACCCAGACTCTAGCCCTGGGCTCTGAGAAATTCCTCTCTGCAACTCATCGGGTCAGAGTCCCCTCCCCCAGCAGCTGCTTACCCCTTTCCTGAAGCTGGGAGGGGCTACCAGAATCTTTCTAGTTTCACTTTCCCAGACTGGTGGCCTCTCCTTTACCTCCCGGGTCACATATGCCTTCTACTCCCTTTTGGAAGAAAAGATTTCGATCCCAGGAAACTGCCATAAGGTAGATGGACCCTCTCCATCCTTCCCACCTGCCTAATCTGACTAGCTACCAGAAGCCTCCCGCTGAATCCCACAGCAGGTCTTTAGATATTAAATTTGCAACACCTGAATTCTAGGGACATGTACAAACCACACTGGCTTCCCGGAGTGACAGAGGAACTCAGGTGAAAACACTAAAGACACCTGGCTGGCAGATCCCAGTCATCCCTCAGGGGCAGCGAGGACATGCCACAGTCAGCGGCAGCCCCATCTGACCTGGGATGCTGGCCTTTCCAAATTTTGCCAACCTACATTTTTTTCCAAATTCCTTCTCCATCTCTACTTTGGAGTCATGTTCATGTTATCTGGATGGTGGCTTTGAAACAGAGTCCAAAGCAAGGCTTTCAACTGCTTCTGCCAAACAGAGAGGCCCCTCGCTTTGCCCCTCAGACCTGATTTATAAACTAGATGTTTGTGTCCCCCACCCTACCCCAACCTGTCACCGTGCCCTCAGATACCTTCTTTGACTGTTCAGCTCTAAGACAACTTCATTCAAGAGCAAAGAAAGAGTTAAAAATAGCTAAGCTTTCATGGTTTTGAGGGCTGTGGTCTGGGCAGAAAAATGGGAATCTGACTAGAAAATGGGAATCAGATGCCTTCTGGGGATGCCAGGCTAGGATTTGTTGCACACAATTAAACAGCTTTATTTATCTTCCACTCTTCGTGACTGTGTCAGTGTCCACCTCCAGCTATCTAGCCCTCACCACTGGGAAACCACAGTACACAGGTTTGCATGTGTTTGTTACTGGAAGACACAATGGTAACTCTGTATCCTCCGCCTTGGTAACTCTGTGTCCTCCGCCATCCAAAGGAATTCTCAAGAGAAGGCAGAATCTTCAGGGAACCCTGAGAGCTCCGCTCTGCATAGTCCCTCTCATGGGCACACCATTCTCAATGTCATTTGAAAGCATCTCATGGTGAACTGTGTCATTTCGTCCGCAGGACAGTTCCTCTGTCATCCAGTTCATGGCTCGAGCCAAGGTGAAGGTGGAGCCTGCCCTGAGGGTGGTGGAAATCGCTAACGGGAACCCAGAAGAGACTCTGGTGAGTCAGATGCCCGGGGGACAGCACTCCTCAGAGGATGGGGACCTGGAACTGGAATCTGAAAGAAAAGACATTTTCTTAATCCTAAACCAGGATGAAGGGTTTGTGGTAGACCCAAAGCCATGGCTGCTCTGGCTTCCAGGGCCCCCTGGAAGGCCTCATGGCTCTGTTGTTGCGCTAACATTGTTCTTAGGACTCTGCTGGTGTTTGAAAGTTTCTTGCAGTGATTGGCCAAAGGAAAAACTGTCTGGAAGAATCCTCAGCAGGGCTTAGATTTCTACTCTGAAGCCAAGACTATTTTTATCTCTCTTGAGCCCTTCCCTAAAAATCTCTTCGGCTCTCCTGCCTGTGTTGTTTCATGGCTAAGCACTGGGGTGGGGTGGTTGTGGGAGGGGCTTAAGAAACAACTGTTTGGTTGTCTTAAAGAGGCCATGTCAAATTGCCAAGACCTAGAACCTTCTCCCTCTCTCTCTCTCTCTCTCTCTCTCTCTCTCTCTTCCTCTTTCCTTGTCCTCCTTGAAATTGTTAGGCTTTAGAGTGGGCAATCAGCCTCATGGCTTAGCTGTCCAATGAGAGAGAGACTGGACAGAGAGGCCTCAGAAATCTGCTTTTTTTTCCCTCTTGTTCCTGGGGAGACAAGGGTCATCCACTGTTTGACACCCTCCTCAGTTCAGTCCCAGGGGCGTAGACCGGTAAGTCAGCCAATGAACTGCTCTGCTGAGGAGCTGTGAAGCCTGCTGCTCTTTCCTATCCCCTCCCATGGATTTTACCTTCTCTCAGGGAGGCTTGCCCTCTCTGGTTGAATCTGTGTTGCCTTAATGAACTTATGAAGTAAATTCAAGAATTATGTACTTACACAGAAAAGAGCTGTTAACTTATTTTCTAACCTCAGCAGAGACCTGCCACTTCATTGTACCGGTATGTGAGAGGCTGAAATAAGATTCAGTCATAAACTGCTTACTGCACAAAGATGATGAGTTTGAGGTCTAGTCCCCAGCACCGCCCCCCCACCCAAAGAAGCCAGATGTGACAGTTCAAGCCTGTAATCCTAGTTCTGGGGAAGTCCGGAGAGGCAGATAGATCCCTGGGGCTTCGAGGGCAGCCAGTCCAGCCAGAGCAGTGAGCTCTAGGTTCAATGACATGCCAATCCCGTTCCTATTGTCAGTAAGTATCATGAGAACATCAGCCAGTCTAGGATGACAGCGTTCATGAGGGGTCAGCCATCCCACAGTCGGTGCAGGGATGGGTGTTCGGCCTGACTGCTCTTCACATGGAGAAGGTGCCCAGAATGAAACTCAAAGCCTCCACTAGTCGGTTTTTATGGAGGTCAAATATTTGGGGTTGGCACTTGGTTCTTGTCTCTCTGCATTCTGACAGAGAGCCACTTAGCAGATGGCTCGGCCTTTCACCTGGCAAGTTAGAGGAGGATAGCCTTCGTTCGCTGTCGTGGCACGGGCTAAAGGGCACCATAGGATGAAACATGCCCAACCCCAAGACTTACGATGCTCTGATAAACCATAGTAGGAACACCGAAGCACCAACAGAAACGGTTATCAGTTCACAGCAGACGAAGCGGCTTGCACGGTTGAAGAAAAAGCGCTGGGTGTGGGCCCCCGCACCCTGGGATCCAGGGAGGCGCGGCAGAGTATTGTGTTCTGGGGCTCCAAGTCATTAACTCTTCTGTTTTGAGAGC
This sequence comes from Uromys caudimaculatus, assembly GCA_028551405.1. Taxonomy (NCBI): domain Eukaryota; kingdom Metazoa; phylum Chordata; class Mammalia; order Rodentia; family Muridae; genus Uromys; species Uromys caudimaculatus. Next base: position 5,105,206 of record CM052706.1, on the reverse strand, counting down.
TGTGATGATATTTTCCCCACCAAGTCTTGGCTAGAAGCTGTTGTTGGGTTTTTGTTTTGTTTTGTTTTGTTTTGTTTTGTTTTGTTTTGTTTTGTTTCATGTTCCCAAAGGGAGGGGAAGGAGGGCTCAAGGAGAAGCCCCAAAGAGGGAAGGCTCCTCCCACCATCACCGCACCTCCCTCCCTCCCCCGTCGAGAATCCCCAAAAAGCCCTTGTGGAAGGCTCCTCCCACCCCGAGCTTTTTGGTCCACGAACTAAGATTCAGTTCCACAGTGTGTTCTCAACTTTCCTAGTAGGGGAGAAAAATCTTCTCTGAGTAGAAAGACTTCTAGTTTGAGAACAAGTACATCCCCCTCCACCCCCACCACCACCCCCTGCATGATTCTTCTGAGTGCCTGGCTCCAATCAGCCTTCCATCTGAAGGGGGATTTCCGCAGAGGCTAGGCAACAAACTTAGGCGAAATTTCACAGCCTCTCACATTAGGCACCAAATTGTTGTGGCCTTGAACGGATGAAGAGACGAATTATGTCTGGTGTCCAGCAGGGCGTGGTAAGGAGGAAAGCAGTTGGGTTTTTAACCATAAATAGCATACCTGGTGGTGAATTAGGGCAGGCGGGCACTTTCCCTTAGGGCCTTTCTGATCCTACACACACACACACCCCAGTCCCGGGAATCAAGCGTGGCCTTGAAGGTGTTAGCCGACTCATCCTAAGGTCCATCCTCAGCCCCAGTGTCTTTTATTTCCCTTCCTCTGCATCAGAGGCTGGTATGAATTCTCACTTGTTATCTTGGAGTCAGCATAAATTGGCAGGCTATTGGATGAGTGTCCCAGGGTATGTGTACCAGACTGCTACGTTGGGGTCAGCAGCCGAAACCAACCCTTTCCTGCTTTGGAGGAGCAGAGTAGGCTAGACTTTCACATGTCTGAGAGTTCAAGGAACTGCCTGGAGAACCAGAGAGAGGAGTCAGGAAACCTGATGACCCAGGGCCGTGCTGAGTCCTACCACAGGAAGAACTCAATGCCCTGGACTCTGGGGACAGCCCCTCTGGGTCCTCATCACCTCCTGCTCTGGAGTCAGGCGCTGGCACCAGGTCACTGGGGCTATCAGCTGCTCTGGCATGGACGGGAGCCCATCTCTCCCTATGACTCATGCAAGGGATGGTTCCGAAGCACGGGGAGGAGATCCCACACTGGGCCCCTGATAGTGACAGCTGTCCCCTTCTGTGTGCCTCAGGAGTCCTGAAGGGCAGTGGCAAGTCAGCTACGCTTGCATCTGAGTGAGAGTCATAGTTCAAATACTTGGACCAAGTGTTGGTGAGAGCTTCCTGCCCAAGCAACCTGATGAGAGAGCATGAGAGCCTTGTCCAAAGATGACTGGCATGCTGTGTGTGCTTTGTTCTCTTCCAAGAACTAATATCTGGTCTGGGCGTGGTGATTCATACCTGTAGTTCCAGCACCTTGGAGGCAGAAGCAAGAGGATCTTGAATTGGAGACCAGTCTTGGCCATATAGCAAGAACCTGTCTAAGACAAAAGAATGTGCTGGAGTGAGCCATGCTTCCTGACTGTCGAGATAGGAAATGTATTTGGAGACTTTGTCTTCTACCACGGAGCCATGTGTCCCACCTCCATGTGTGGATACAGATCACTGATTCATAGAAGTTCCTAGAAAAGCTATGGCTCCCTTCTCTGTGTGAGAACGACTAAGCCCTTTTTCTCAGGAAAGAAGGAGTCTGTGATACTTGGGAGAAAACAATTGATTTGCCCAAGATATCACACTGGGTGGGCCGAGGGTAGCATCTGGGCTGCTGGACTCACGGCCTGGAGGTCCCTTCTCTCTGCCTGTAACCACTCAGTCCTGTGTTGGTGAGGTGCCAAACCACTCTGAGTGAATGAGCTGAGACACAAGCAAAGATGCTCATATGAAAAGGAATAATTGGCTTATTTCAAGTTATTTGTTTAAACTCTGAAGTATCTTCCAAGTCCAGCCAACTGCTTCTGTCCCCTGGACCCGGATCTCCTCTTCTGAACTGGGATTTTCCCTCCTCAGCCTAGGTCAGACCCCAGAAGGAAGCATCCTTCCTGCGTCCTGTGCGCACCCCTGAATAAGCTTTCCCTGCCAAGTCAGTCAGGGTAGGACATTCCAAGTACATGTGCTTTGAACCTCTCCTTCCCAAAGGTCAGTCCTGGGCTTCTGGATTTTTCCTTCATGCCTTCTCTTAGGAATCAGAAACTCCCAAGTTGACATCCTAACTCTGGAGATACTAAGTTCCCAGCCTCAATTCTCTTGTCTATAACGTGGCAAGGCTGCTTTCTATTTCCTTGGAGTAGTTGGAAGACTTCAACAACACCAGTAAGAAGCTTCTAGAAGGGTTTGGCGAGATCAGTGGCTAAGAACACTTGTTGCCTTTGCAGAGGATCTGAGTTCAATTTCCAGCCTCCACATTAGGTGGCTTACAACCTCCTGTAACTCCAGCTCCAGGAGATATGATGCCCTCTTCTGGCCGCCTCAGTCACCTGCATGCATGGTGCACAGGCAGACAAGTAGACACACCTGCTTACACATATTTAAAAAAAAAAAAAAATTGTAAGGAAGCTTCTAGAAGAACAGTTGGCATACGGTGACTTCTCAGTGCCCTGTCCCTTCCCACTGCTCCCAGCACTGACCCGACCAAAGATACAAACCAGAGTATCTCAGCCAAAGGGACCATCTACTAACACAGTGCAAAAAGTTTGCTCCAGAGGATGCCACTTGCCTGTCCTTGGCTGTATTGCTATTCAGTCATAGCTTTGCTGTCATAAATCAGAGGTCAGCGATTACAGTTAGAAATGCCCTCTGCACCGGAAGTTTTTCTACCTTGAACTTCAAGTTGTTATGTTGTAATGTATAGTGTATAGAGTGGCTAGAAAGTCATCACCGCCCCTCCGGTCCCATCAGATGGCGCGTAGCTCTTCCTCTTTACCCACCACCCCATGGGAGAATCAAGCTCTGCCCGTCAGAAACTGAGAAAACTCCAAGTGTGTTGCCAAACACACAAGCTATGTTCCCCGATAGTTCCATGTGGTCCCTTGGTGAATACATCTGAAGGCTAAGTACTGTAGTGGGCACTGGGGACAGAGGAAGGGAGGAGGTGGACAAAGCCATGCCATCCCCCCTGGGGCCACTACAGGACAATGATAATGTCAGCCAACAAAGAAACTGACAAGGACGTTGTCTCCAGTTGAGCCAACCTCAACAGGACAACCCTTTTCAGATTGGGGGTTAAGACCTGGAAGCTGGAGAGGAGAAAGCTGTGTGAAGACCAGGTGGCTTGGCATGGCATGGTTAGGCAAATGCAAGAGACAAGATTGAGCCAAAGAAGCAGGGAGCCCCATCCCTGCTCTGAAACAGTGGCTTCCAGTCACAATTATAGTTATCAGCATTACCGTGTTAAAGGACAGAACCCATATCCACACAGAAATGTGCTTTGGTTGAATCAGGAGCGGGATATCTGGGACTCCCCAGAGTTCCTGATTCCCAAGGAAACCCCACAGCCATGGAGGACAATATTTAAATGAGCAAGATGTCCAGTGTACCACACTCTTTCCCTGGCCACTAATTATACCCCTGAAGATTCCCAGAGCCCCATCTGGATAGATACACATGTACACACATGCACACACATGTACTATTGTAGATGGACCGGTCTTTCTAAGCAGCCAGCAAGAATTGGTCAGAGTGATACACAGCTGACCCTCTCTCTTAGAAGCAACCTGTGCCTGTGGTGACCTTGGGTGCGTACCACATTCAGATTCAGTGGTCAGTTAATTGCAGAACTCTGTCCCTTGTGGCCTGGTCTTTACCCAGAGCCACAAATACACAGTCAGGAGGAAAGTTAAGATTGAAGGATGGAGCTCAGTGGTGCAGTCCTTACTTAGTATGTCCAGTACCCTCAGTTCAATCCCCAGCCAGGGTGGGGAGAGTCTCTTCCCTCTAAGAGTTTCTGTGTAGTGACAGGCCCTGGTCTCTTAAAAACATCTTGTCCCTTGAGAGATATCTGGGAGGCTGCTCTCTAAGTTATGTGTGATTGTCAGTGAAGATGAAAGTAATTTCTATCTGACCAAAAATATAACCCCAAAGTACATCATCCTATGGAGTACTGGCCAGTTTTGAGTCTGATTTACTCAACAGATTTCACACACATACACACGTTAAACCCACTTTAACCTCCTGCCGATTCTATAAATGGTTGGTGTCTTCGACTTAGACTCATTATATATTAGTTCAAGAGTCCTGTTTTTAATTTGTTAAAATATTATGATAGAGGTGGCTCAGTGGCTAAGAGCACTGGCTTCTCTTTGAAGGGAACTGGGTTTGGTTCCCAACAATCACATGGAAGCTCACAGCCACCTATAATTCCAGTTCCAGGGAGCCAGTGCCCTCTCCCATCTGCAAAGGCACCCAGAATATGATACCAGATATACATGCAGGTAAAATGCCTATATGCTAAAAATAAATGAATAAAAATTTTAAGCTGTGCATCAACCCAGATGTGGTAGTTTGTACTTATAATCACAGCACTTAGGAGACTGACACAGGTGGACTGCTGTGAGCTATACAGTAAGTCCAGACCGGCCTTGGCTATGGAACAAGGCCCTCCCTATCACAAAAAAGAAATATGTACCTGTATACATACAAGTTCACACACTACACATAGATACATAAATGCACACACATACCGACAGATATAATTTATAAAAAAGTTTTTATTTGTTGTTGTTATTGGGGTTTGTTTATTTGTTTTTTGGTTTTTTTTTTCTTGTTTTTTCAAGACAGGGTTTCTCTTGTAGCCCTGGCTGTCCTGGAACTTGCTCTATAGACCAGGCTGGTCTCGAACTCAGGAGATCCGCCTGCCTCTGCCTCCCAAGTGCTGGGATTAAAGGCATGGAAACCCACTTCCAGCTGCTTTTTCATTTTTAATAGCTGTGATGTCCTGTTTTATGGTTATGTAGTTAATGTTATGATCCAGATGCCATGAAGTCATACCATGCGACAGATCACACGTGGGAGGTTTGTTGGGGACAGGGTATCCTGTCTCTGGGTGATAGCGGAGGGGGTAGGAACAGGGAGAAGAGAGACTAGCCTTTTATAAGCGGATGTGGCACATGAGCAGGGGAGAATATGCAATCCTGGTGATAGTGGGATTGTGTTTCCTCTTGGCAGCTAGTGATGACGTCTGCTGTCGCTGGGTCCCTGGGGGCAGGCCATGGAGACGCCTGGTTACCAACACTTAACTTGTTGCCCTTTTGTTAGACACATAGTTCTGATTCTGTATTTCTGTAAATAATTCTGCAGTGAGCATCTTCCAGTTCTTTTTTAAAATCTTTAACTGCATTTTATTTCTTTTGTATGCCTCTCTGTGTGTGTGTGTCTGTGTGTCTATGTGTATGTGTGTGTCTGTGTGTGTGTCTGTGTTAGGCACAAGCACCACACATGTGTGGATAGAAGATAACTTTTAGAACTCTGTTTCTTCCTTCTACTGTGTGGACCCCAGGAACTGAACCAAGGATGTCAGGTCTGACAGCAAGCACCTTTACCCACTGGGCCATCTTTCCAACCCAACATCTCTGAGCCTAAAACTTTTTCTATAGTTCGTATTTCCTGCCTTTGATCATATTTTCAAGTATGGAACTGACAGGTCAAACAATGTGGGTGTATTTAAGACAAGCAGTTATGGAGTCTGTCACACAACCATGATGGAAGGACATTCCAGATAGTGAAAACAAAGAGACAGGGACCTCAGGGGAGATGAGAGTAAGTAGCCGGAATGTAAATCCGTGACCTAGGAGGGGCTGCAAAGGAAGGACAGCAGACTGTTAAGGCTCAGTGTCCTGAATTAGATGTTCTCAACTGACAGAGTGATCCTGAAGTGACCTGTCAGGACCTATGTTCTTGGAGAACAAAATGAATGGCGGGGGCACTGTGAGGGGCCGACACAGTGCCACAGGCGTGAGAAGGCCGGGCCTGAACTGCGGCAGTGACAGGTGTGGAAACAGGAGGGAGAGGGAGATGCTTAGAGAGGCATGAAGGCTTGTCTGGCCCCCTGGCCCTGATGGTCAGTATGTCGCCACACTACGTGCTCCATGTGGTCCCCATCAGTATGTATGTCCCTACACTATGTGCTCCGTGTGCGACCCTTCCTGTTTTCATTCATGCGTTTTTTTAGCATTTGTTTTTAATCTGTGCTGTGCCTTTCTCAGCACACTTCACGGCGCTCAGCTCACTCACAGATGAATTTATTGCAGTCAGGATGTAAGAGACAGATCTGCCAAGCCTAGAGCTCACATCCAAGAGGACCAAGGACATCTCTGAGAAAAAAGCAAAGACACAAAGTAGCGTTCCAGGGACATGACAGGGCATTCTTACGAAATTCACCAGACTAAACTGTAGTGGCTACTCTCATCTCTCTATCCACAAAACCAGACCTCCAACGTGGCTTTGCCAAGAGGACTCAGTTCAATGTCCTGGGCCTTACAGCTATCCCCACACTGAGTTCAGAGCTGGCTCAGGACTCTTGTCTGCCAGAAGGTTTGGCTGACTTTTGCCTGAACCTCTAGGGAGGGCTTGAAGCCCTCCTGATTCACAGGTTTGAAAAACTAAGCTCAGAGAAACCACCTGGCTGTGGACTACACCACCCCATCCCCCAAGGTGCCTGCACCACTCCATCCCCCAAGGTGCCTGCACCACCCCATCCCCCAAGGTTTCTGCACCACCCCATCCCCCAAGGTGCCTGCACCACCCCATCCCCCAAGGTGCCTGCTGGGTTTCCTAGACGGTTTCCTCTAGCTTGTTCCCATGTTGGAAGATCTTTTTCTGTTCCACTCAAGTTCCCTTAAGACGAGTTCTGGATTCGGGGTTCTGCATGTGAAACCACAGAGCCTGACTGTCTCATGGATAGCTATTTCTACCACCCCACCCCAACACACACCACTCAGCTCCCCTCCCTCGCTCCAGAAGTAGAGACAAAGAGCTAAAAATGACCAGACTGACTTTTGCTTTGTAAGAAGGAGGCGTAGTGACACTTGGATTCTGTAAAATCACTCTCCCTTCTGACCCATGGGACTAGAAGTGAGCCAAGGGGTGCATTCAGCGTGAGCTACAAAATGAAAAGGTCCCACTCTCCTACAAGAGGGTGGAAGAACCCTGACCTATTCGCCAGTTCTGCGATGTAATAGTCCCATAGCAATCCATCTTGACATTGTCGTCACGATGTCTCTAGAGTTGGGAAGAGATGCCCACTTGGCTCTTGAGAGCTGACCTAGGACAGCTCCGTGACACCAACGAGTGTCCTTCCGAGTTGAGGAGTATGCCTCTGGGGCTGGAGATCTGACTCAGCAGTTAAGAGCAGCCCACAACCTTTTATGACTCCAGCTCCAGGGAATCTGACCTCCTCTTCTAGCCTCTGAGGGCACCTGCATGCATGTGACATATACACACATACATATAAATAACAATAAACAAGTGTGCCTCAATGGGATAAGACTTCTGTCTTAGTTATTCTGTGAGGCGACACCATGACCAAGGCAACTCTTAATAAGGAAAACCTTTCATTGGAGCTGGCTTACAGATCAGAGGTTCAGTCCATTATCATCATGGTGGGAAGCATGCTGCCCTGCAAGCAAACACGGTGCTGAAGGAGCTGAGAGTCCTACATCTTGAGCCACAGGCAGCAGAAAGTGAACTGCCACACTGGGAATGGCTTGGGCATCTGAGACCACAAAGCCTGCCCCCAATGTTCACTTCCTCCAACAAGGCCATACCCACTCCAACAAGGCCACACCTACTCCTATAAGGCCACACCCACTCCCACAAAGCCACACCTACTCCCGCAAGGCCACACCTTCTAATAGTGCCACTCCCTGTGGTCCTCTGGGGGTCATTTTCTTTTCAAATCACCATAGCCTCCTTGCATGTGACTCAGATTAGAAATGACAACACATCATTCGTGAATTCCTTTTAATAGTTTCAGCACAGCTGTGAGACCGGAGACAGTGGCTTAGTCCCTTGTGCAGTTCACACTCTTTTTGGGAAAATGGTCTTAAGTAATTCCACACTAAGAGATGTATTAAGTCGGAAACTGAGAACTACTGCCTGAGAAACCCCCACGTTCTTTCTTTCAGAGGCGAATGCAAGGTAGAAGACTGTCGTCTAATTCCTGACTTTCTCTGCCATGTTCTTGTTCAGTTTGTGATCTTTGAAGTCAGGGTCGTTATCGGTACAGCCCTTTCCAGACATGAACCTCGGTTTCACGCTCTCACCTCTGTGGTACCTCCTAGGTGGTCTTCGAGGCCTTGCACAACCTGGAACCCCGTGGCTACGTTGTGGGTTGGATCATCGCCATCAGTTTGCTGGTGGGGATCCTCATTTTTCTGCTGCTGGCTGTACTGCTGTGGAAGGTAAGACTGGGGACCACAAGAGGACACCAGGTCTCAGGCCTCTCCAGGGCTGGGGAACCTTGGGAGATGTTTCCCTGCACCGTACAGGGCCAAAGGAGGTCAGCGGCCCCTTCAGGCAAAAAATGGATTCGTGCCTCTTCTTGAATCACCTTGGGGGGGGGGGTCCTCAGTCCTTTGATTATCTATCCTCAGAGCATTAAACCCACCCCGACACAGTCACTGCCACCATTGCTTCTTAGGAGATCAATCGAGTTCCCATAAGGTGATTGCTCCTGCACGGGGAGCAATTTCACAATGTATGGTACAGTGCTTTTCCTAGAGTCCGAGGTAACTACAGTTGAAGACAGTGTTATCTGTGACTTTAGCCTGGAAGGGAATTGAGGGAGCTTAGGTACTGTGGATTTTAAGGTGGGCATTCATTAAGAGACAAGCAGAGTCTGGCCCAGAGATAAGGAGGCGCACACAACAGGGCCGAGATGGCTGGCTTTCACCCCCATCTGAGTTATCTTATAGGCACAAGTGAATACCTAGTGTTCTTTGGCAAAGCAGGTTTTAAATGCCTGTTACAGGAACAACCTCTGAGAGTATCACAGGTGGATGACTTAAATTCAAATACTTAATTTCTTTGGGATTACAAAATAATATACATGCACTGATCAAATGGGACAACTCTAATAAAGAAAAAGAGTCATCCGGGATTACATCTTGGAAAGAGCCGTGGTGAGCATGGCCTTGTCTCCGTCTCAGCCTATTTCTCTGCATGCATATATGTGAGGACGACTTGCTCGTGGACAATTTGCTAGTTAAATTATCCACCCGGTGTATGTTCAGATGAAATACTTCTAAAGTGAGAGTCCCAGGTTCAGTTCCTGTCTGGTACACTCACGTATTCACCACATGCGTGTGCCATGGCCCACACGTGTGGAGCAGAGGGACAGCGTTCAGGAGTCAGTCCTCCCCGACCGTGAAGGCTACAGAACACCAACTGTCAGGCTTGGTCGACACTTCTACCATGAAATCAGCTCATCAGCATCACCCTTGTTGGTTTTTGTTGCTGTGCTTTTTAATTTATTTTTATTTCATGTGCATTGGTGTTTTGCCTTCATGTATATCTGTGTGAGGGTTGTGGATCTCCTGGACTGGAGTTACAGACAGTTGTGAGCTGCATGTCAGTGCTGGGAATTGAACCCAGGTCCTCTGGAAGAATGGTCAGTGCTCTTAATCACTGAGCCATCTCCCCAGCCCTTCACCCCTGTTTTTGAGACATGGTTTCTCTTTGGCCTGGAGCGGACAGATAAGGCTAAAATGGCTGGCCATGGAGCAGTAGGAGCCTGCCTGTCTCTGCCTATCCAGGGAGGGTTGTAAACCAGGGCCAGCATACTTGGTGTCTTTTCACATGGGTTCTGCAGATCAGAACTCAGCTCTTGGTGCTTGTCCAGGGGATATCTTACCAACTGAGCTACCTCCTTTGCCCCTGTGGTTCAACTCTCAATCTGGGGGGGATATATAGATAGATAGATAGATAGATAGATAGATAGAGAGAGAGAGAATGCAATTTAGCATATGTAAACAGTCCAGAGCTCCAGGAGAGCTGTGTGTTTAACATGCTTTTCTCAGGTTGATGGTCAGCTCCATGGCTCTAAACCCAGTGGTACTTTACTTGAAAGAGTCTCTGGAGACTGAAGGAAACACATGACACGCACTGCATGGAAATATGTCCATCTTCCACGCCTGGGCATGCCAGATGTCCCTGTGCTATCTGGCAGCCTGTTCCCTGGCAGCAATACTGTAAACCTCTCCCCATGTTGATAGGAGTCCATTTTCAGCCACATCCTAATGACAGTGCCTACTCTGAAGTCTGCAGTCCCCCTAGCCCTAGAATCAATATTGTCCCTGGCTGAACATAGCTTGCAACAATGCCAGTGTGATTGACCTCTTGAACAACTCCTTCACTGTATCCTTGGAGTGAAACCCTGGGAATGGAGGTGCAGAGGGATGTAGTTCCCACTGTAAGCTGCCCCCCTGAAATGCAACCCCGACTCACAGCAGGTTTAGCAAAGTGTTCATTTTCCTGTCTGTTGGCCAACAGCAGATATCTCCTCTTTTTGAATCCTCCAGTGCGTCATTTGTTTACCCCGCATGGCCAGACAGACTCTTAACTCTCCCTTGTCTCCAGCTCCTTCCTGCTGAGAGGGTCTCTGGCCTGTGGTGAACAAGGCTCAGTGTTTGGAATCTGAAATACCAGTGGTGGGTTGGGGGGGAGGGGGCGAAATCTGCCTTCCTGTGGGCTTTTGCAATGAGAAGAAGGCACTCTTGCTCCAGCCTTGCGGGCCCAGACACAGAGCAGGGAGTGCCGTGGTCACTACCATTCCACTACATGGGTCACATGACCTCCTAATGGCCACCCCCACTGAACTTGCCACCCCCAGAACATCATATTACCTGTGCGCTCCTGCTTCTTAATGCCTGCCTTCTGGTGTAGCTTTGTTTAGAGAGTGTGGTGATAGACCATGATCCCAGTAAGTGCCACACACAGGCTGCATATCATAACCCCCTTTCTATAGGAGGGAACTGAAGGACAACCTTGTATTCGCCACACGGTGGGGCCATTATCCTTCTTTGAAGGGCAAGAGAGAGGATATACATATGTCTTAGCCAGGGTTTCTATTCCTGCACAAAACATCATGACCAAGAAGCAAGTTGGGGAGGAAAGGGTTTATTCAGCTTACACTTCCATGCTGCCGTTCATCACCAAAGGAAGTCAGGACTGGAACTCAAGGAGCAGGAGCTGATGCAGAGGCCATGGAGGGATGTTTCTTACTGGCTTGCTTCCCCTTGCTTGCTCAGCTTGCTTTCTTATAGAACCCAAGACTACCAGCCCACAAATGGTACCACCCACAAGGGGCCCTCCGCCCTTGATCACTAATTGAGAAAATACCTTACAGCTGGATCTCATGGAGGCATTTCCTCATCTGAAACTCCTTTCTCTGTGATAACTCCAGCTTGTGTCAAGTTGACACACAAAACCAGCCAGTACAACATACTTCTCTGCTTTAAAATATTGTTGCATAGAACTCATTGTCACCCTCATGGTAATGAAGTCTAAAGCCAGGCGGTGAGGGTCCAGGGTGGGCTCAGGCGTGGTGGGTTACACATCCCTGTGCCTTGTTGGTACTTGCATCAGGGTGAATGTAGGCAAACACGTGCTGCTCTCTGACGCCTAACAGAGCTGATTGCTCCTTATTGATCTCCACGGCCTTCTTGCAGATCCCTTCCTGCCGTGGAGTTACGTGGAAGCTCTTGTTTGAGATGGGCACAGGAGCTGGGTGACTGTTGATAACTGTTGGTTGGGGGCACCCTTGTTGTAAGGACTTTTGTCTTTCTCTAAATCCATGATGGCACATAATGCCTACCTTCTAGAATCCTGTCAGCTGATAGACCTCAGGGTTCTGGCCACCAAGGAGTAGTGTTTTAGTCTTAGAATGAACCATAGGTCATTCAGATACCTCTGCAATGTTCCCAACTGGTTGTAGTTGGCCTTCTCCTGAGGGTTTCCAGCCTTCAACTTTGCCAACTGGTTTCCTTTATGTGCTAACTTGGCAGCCTCTGTGTAAAGCTTTCTAGACCTGGCTCTCTATGCTGCTCCCCTGCCTCAAGGGGACTCTTCTCAACTGAGCTGTTATTCCAGTACAAACATGGGTTTGCTCTGAATTCTCAGAATGTGAGGCACACACGCATGCCCCCTGTATACACTCAGGCACACACGCATTCTCCTGTATACACTTGGACACACACACATGCTCCTGTATGCACTTGGGCACACACACATGCTCCTGTATACACTTGGGCACACACACTTGCTCCTGCATACACTCGGGCACACACATATGCTCATGTACACACTTGGGCACACATACTTGCTCCTGTATACACTTGGTTACACACATATGCACATGTATACACTTGGGCACACATATATGCACATGTATACACTTGGGCACACACACATGCTCCTGTATACACTCAGGCACACACACATGCTCCTGTATACACTCGGGCACACACACATGCTCCTGTATACACTCGGGCACACACATATGCACATGTATACACTTGGGCACACATATATGCACATGTATACACTCGGGCACACACACATGCCCCTGTATACACTTGGGCACACACACATGCCCCTGTAAACACTAGGGCACACACACATGCTCCTGTATACACTTGGTTACACACCTATGCACATGTATACACTTGGACACACATATGCACATGTATACACTCAGGCACACACACACATGCCTACCTATTAAATTAATTGCTTTAAAAAATGAAAGGATGGCTGATAAGATGGCTGAGGCAGACAACCTAAGTTTGACCCCTGGAGCCTACAGGGTGGAAGAAGAGGCCTGACTGCCACGGGTTGTCCTCAGGCCTTCCCATGTACACGGCAGCGTGCACATGTGAACACATGCAAGCACAAAAAGGAATTATACTTTCTAAAAATCTCAGTATAGTCTCCATGTGAGAGGGTTGTCCACCATCAGCCATGGCTATAAAGCAGTCTGGCTCTTATACAAAAAGAGACTAAGAGGTCATGAGAAAAAGTCTTGGTTAAGCATCGACCATGTAACAAGTCCAGAGGAGGTTAGAAAAAGCAACTGAAATGATGGATTATTTTTAAAGACCTACATTCCACAGAATATTGGGCTACAGACATTTTGTCAACTCTGATTCTTATATCTATCACCTAAAAATAATGCATTATGGGTATCAGGTAGCAAGTTAATATCACACTGATGGCACAGCGCAGAGAAGCCAGCTGAAATCTGGCTTATGTCCAATCCAACATCTGGCTCGTCTGACCTCACCAGTTTGGGCTTGTTACCATACTCCATATATAATCCTCCCCCCTCCAGGGAAGCCACTGGCTGGCACCTGCCACCCAGCTGGCCAGGAAAGATATAATGAATAGATGGCCAGAGGTCAGGTCCTCTTCCTGTATAGAAACATCTATTTCCTTCTATTTTTTAATCTTGTAAAATATTTATTTTGTGGGGAGTTGGGGAGGATGTGTTGTTCTGAGGACATCTTGCAGGAATGGGTCCTCTCCTTCTGCCTTTGGGTCCTAGAGACTGCACTCGGGTTGTCAGGCTTAGTGGCAAGATCCTCTACCCATTGAAACATCCAGGGGACCTCTGAGTTCCCATTCAGAGTGCATGTGGATGCTGTTGCCTGTGGTTGGTCATCTGTGTCTTATACACATGAGCCAAAAATGGTTGTCCCAAAACTGTGTGGTCTAAACACAAATGCTGGTGACACTCACAGCTCAGTGGAGAGCTGGCTCGGCCAGGCATTCATTAGTGCCATGCAGGCCTGTGGATCTACACACCTCACACCCACGGGTAGCCAGTGTCTTTATGCAACAGGTAGCATTGGGCCCCTGCTAGGTGGCATGCTCAGAGTAACTGGGCAAAGGCAAACAACAGACCTCATACTGTCTTGAAACCCTGTGAAAAAGGTACTTCAGTGGCATAGAGGAGCACATATGATTTGGCCTGGTTCACTAGGCCCTGACCCGTGTGACATGTGTCCTGTAGGGTTCCTATCTTTCTAAAATAGAAGCCCCTCTGGGTCCCACAAATGCTTTCTCCATGACGCTAAGCCTCAGTCCTTGCTTTTGCTCTCAGCCCACCCAGCTTCCCCCTCCACCCCTGCCATTGCTGCTCCCCAGAACCTTCCTAAAGGACCTGCTCATGGCCCAGACTCTCTCCCGCTTGGCGGCAAAGAGACCTGGCTCCTACACAAAATCCACAGCAAGGCCCCAAGCTAAGCAGAGCCCTAAAATGGATCCTAATCAGCCTCCTCAGAGCTGCGCCATCCGTGGACACTGGGAACTGTAATTTAAACTTGATGTGTGAGGATTACAGTAGCCTGCCAAACCACTGTGCAGGAGGAAGACTTTGAAACATGAAACTCTTTCAAGGGAGAAAATCCAAAACCTTCCCTCTCGCTTGCGCCAGCTCCTGGCTGGGTTGGAAGACACCCCGGCCCAGTGCCTCTTCCTTGAATCGTTCGGAGACACAAGAGCATAGGGCTAGCGTATCTGAGAAACACTTTCAGCTCCGTACACCAGCCTGAGCTAAGGAGAGAGATACATACTCGGGCATTTGCCTTTTAGGAGAAAAATGCTTCTTCGCCTCCCTCTCCCCCTTTCCTGAGACCATCTCTTCCTGTTTGCAGTTTGCCAGGTGCACAGGCCACCCCTTCAGTGAAGGAGATCATCTCCTGCCCTCAACCAAGGACCCTCATCTTCCTTCTTTTCTGATTGACACTTTTTCAAGACCAGACGATTTGAAACAGCATGCTATTGTTTCGCCAGGAGGACCCAGTCCTGACTGGCCAAGTGACCTAAAGGCAGGGTGCAGAAAGGGTTTGGCTGACCTTCCCCCCTGAAACGAGCTACTCAGAGGCCTCCAGAGGCCGGAACCATGCCAAGAGCCTGGTATTCTCAAGCCTCCCTAGAGAGCATGGTTTTTATTGGAGAACATCACTTGTAACTCACAACAAAAATGATTAGCAATGGACATCTGTGGAGTGGCACAGAGAATGTGTAAGGTTTGGCAACCAGCCCGAGACCCCTGGGGTCACCAACTTGCCTCCAAACCAGACTTCTCAAAAGAGTACGTAGACGTGCACACACAGACACACACACCCACACACCCACACACACACCCCATTAAAAATTATGTGCCCCAAACGTGCAGTGGGACTGGTTTATATTTGGAAGTAAATATTGGTCTGATACTGCATCTTCAACATCTCAAGATGGAGACATGCTATATAAACAGTCAAGTAACTGAGAGGCCCATAAACAACAAAGTCTAGAGCTAGTCCAAAGGAAGAGTGGGCCCAAGGTCCTTGGAATGGCTGTCCAAGAAACACCCCAAAGGCCAGTGCACAGATGAGCACCCCTAAGAGACTAGATGCCCTGGAGTAGGCTGTCACGCTTATCACCCTGAAGTAGACTGAACCACAGGACTGAGTACCTCAGAGCTGGCTCCATTCTCAGCTCTTTCTCTGGCTTCATTGACTCACCCAGCACCCACCTAACCAAGCCGTTCGGGGAGAATCTGCTTCTTTGCCAGTTTTCTGGCAGGCTTGGAGACTTATCCTGTTAGTCTATGGGGAGCTGCTCTTTGTGAGTGTGGACTCTGTCAGGACCAGAAGGTACTCTGCTTCTCCAGGCCTCCAGCTGAGCAAACCTTGAAATGAGGCATGCCTCTCCTTCAAACAGGATAATTATAAACAAAACATCTGACCCCCTCCTTGGAAGATTCCAGAAAGGACTCAGGAAAAATAACTGACTCCACTGGTTTGGAAGTGTGGGGTCGCTATGGGTACGGGGTATGCTTCTTGTTAATCATTACCCAGAAGACTCAGGGTGGACCGCCCAAGACTTTCCAGAATTTTCCCCCAAATAGTGCTAGCAAAAGTGGGTATGTGTGCCCAACGGAGACTGCAAGGGAGAAAAGCACATAAGTCTTGCAAGTTGTTGAGCATCTCATATTTTACAATGTATCCATACTTTACATGAGATTGAAAATGTGTATCGGGTCCTTGAAGTTTGCTAAGATGAACACTGAAGCTTTCTTAACACACAAATGTTACCATATGAGCCATGGCTGAGTTCTTTAGTGTGATCACAGTAGACACGTCTCATTGGATACATGTATTAAAACATCCTGTTTAATACCTTAGACATATTCTTAAATCTATCCCCCATGCCTCAAGTGAGAGGAAAACTCTTTGATGCTTACTGCTGGGGACTGAATCTAGGACCTGACTCACGCCAAAAAACAACAGCCCAGCCCAGAAAACAATTTTTAAAATTAAAACGTATCATGCTACTGATTTGTCAGCTGTTAATAATAGGGTCAATTTTTGTTTTTACTTTGTATATATCCCTTCAATATTTGGGTTCTTAACAGGCAGGTGAATCTCTGTGAGTCTGAGGCCAGTCTGGTCTACATAGTAAATACTAGGTCAGCCAGAGTTACACACTGATACACTCTCTTAAAATATATGTATGTGTTTGTATGCATGTATATGTGTGTGTGTGTATATATACACACATACATGTACACATGCATACACACACTCACACTTGCACACACATGTACACACACATACACTCACACACACACGTGTGAGTCTCAGAGTTTACCTGGAGACTCTGATTATGACCCTTATGATCTGTCATGATAGACTATCTGTCTGACAGCCTGTTTGTATAATTTTATGATGTAAAGATGACGGAAGGAAGGAAGGAAGGAAGGAAGGAAGGAAGGAAGGAAGGAAGGAAGGAAGGAAGGAAGGAAGGAAAGAAGGAAGGAGGTGGGGCTTCTGCTCACATAGATGGATGAAGTCCTGACTCCTCCCTCCGATATTTAACTCTGGAATCTGCTAAAAGCCTAGGCATCTGTGGCTGAGATCCTGGCAGTAGGAGCAGGTAGGAATGGCCAAGCAGCATTCATGACACATGATAGGTTGAAGGGCCTTGCTGCTCTCCCTGGGAATATGTGAAGAGTTATCATTAAGGCAGGAATCTCAGGCACGGGACCTACTTGCTCGATGATCAGGAAGGGTGACACTGAACACTGCTAGTTAGCACAAGGTACCAGTGTGGTGACCGTACACACTAATATTCATGCATTCTCTCATTCATTCTTTGTGTGCGTGCGTGCACGTGTGTGCTTGTGTGTGTGTGGTGCTTGGAACAGAAGCCATGGCCCTATGCATACTAGGCAGGTATTACATGACTAAATCATTCCCAAATCCTCTTCCCTTTTGTTCTTATTTTTTTGTTTTGTTTTGTTTTTTTGGTTTTTTTGTTTGTTTGTTTTGTTTTTTGAGACAGGGTTTCTCTGTGTGGCCCTGGCTGTCCTGAACTCACTCTGTAGACCAGGCTGGCCTTGAACTCAGAAATCCGCCTGCCTCTGCCTCCTGAGTGCTGGGATTAAAGGCGTGCGCCACCACTGCCCTTTTGTTCTTGATGCCTTTTATTTCATCTGCCTGAAAATCTGGGTTTGTTAGAATAAGACCCTCTACTGCCACCTGTTGGGAAGTTCTCCTTGTAAACCTCTCTATGGCATCTGGCGACCCCCATTCCACATGCTCCTGCCTCCCCCGCACTGCCACAGTCAGCCTTCCCTGCACATAATCACCCATAGGTTGACCAACGGGATCAGAACTCTTAGAGCCTAGGGTTCTGGAGATGAGAGTGGACTTTGCAAGGCTGACTGTGTGGGCGGCTGGGTTGATTCTTTGAGAGGAAAGAACTTGCTCTGGTGTCTGCAGGAGGGGACAGCGCCTTGGCTTTGTTGGTGGCAAGGATGCTATCCATAATGACATGGACATGTGAGTGTCACCATTGCATTAGCTGCTCTAAGTCCTTTCAGCACGTCGTTTGGCCTATGAAGTGCCCATGGTGCACATGCATACATGTGGGCAAAACACTTCATGCACATAAAAATAAATAATTTTTAAAAGATGGATCTCTCCACACCAACTTAATCAAGATCACCTCCCCCAATAAGTTATGCCTAGAGGCCCATCCCCCAGGTAATTCTCCATTCTGTCAGGTTGAAAATTGGTACTGACCACCACAGGCTACAGAAAGGTGCTTAAACACTGGGCAGTAGCAATTGTAATGACTGTGTAAGAGGAACCACTCCATCCTACAGTGTAGGAAAAACCACAGGCCAAACGCAGCCTCGGGGCTAGGATAGAGAAGTCTTCTGAGTGCTGAGCTGGAGAAAATTGCCAGAAAAATGCAGAGCCAACCCTAGGGGGGAATCCATGCTGTTGACTCCAGCATGGATATACCATGAATGCCACAGATCTGAGAGAAAGTTCTAGATGACAACAAGGAGGAATGGGATCCTGTGGATACTTTGAAAAGTTTGTTACCTGAGAGCAGTATTTGTCAAATGGGTCCACAGATGGCTGCTGCTCTCAGGACATTAGTAACTTTATATAAGGATCGAGGACATGATTAGTTGGTAAAGTGCTTCCTACACAAATGTAAGGACCTGTGCCCACCCCAACACCTATATAAAGCCAGGCCTACGCCTGCCTTCCTAGTGCTGGGGAGATAGACACAGTCACATCCCTGGAGCTTTCTGGTCAGCCTGACCTACTTGACGTGGTCCAGGTCACTGAGAAACTCATTTCAAAAATCCCAGTGGACAGCTTCTGGGGAACATACCTGATTCTGACCTCCACACATAAATACATATATGCACATACACATATGCACACAAACGCATGCACATATACACACACAAACATATAAACACACAGAGATATATACACAAATATACACACACATATATGCATATGTGTATGCATATCCATACACATATGCCATATATACATAAATACATATACAAATAAACACACAATATATATGCATAAACAAATGCACACATAAACACATGCACCTGCACACATAAACATGCAAACATATAAACACATGTGCATGTATGTAAGCAAACACATACATAAACACATATACATATATATATATATATACATACACACACACACACACACACACACACACATATGCAGGAAGAAAGATGGCCAATCAGCTTTAAAAAGGGTGGCTTTTCCCATGACTGGTCAGATTCTTTGCTGTACTACATACAGTCTATCACAAATATCTAGAAGAATGCAGCCTTTTCAAACCTGATTGATTGTGACATGTTTATCTTTTTCGCCGCTCCAAATACCTTTGAATAACCCCCAGTGAGTGATGGTTTCCTGCACCCAGCTCTGGGGTAGGACTGTTGCTGCAGCTCACATGAGGAACAGCTTGCTGGGAGATAGACTTCAGGAAGTCAGTGTGGTGACCTGAGACGTTCCTCTAGCATCCCCAGCCCTGGGAAGGGCTAGGCCCTGCCTCCCCATAGCTTAGGCTGCCTTGGCATCCAAACTCAGTCCTAACGCAGAGCCTCTTCTGTCTTCCAGATGGGCTTCTTCCGCAGAAGGTACAAAGAAATCATTGAAGCCGAGAAAAACCGGAAAGAGAATGAAGATGGTTGGGACTGGGTCCAGAAAAACCAGTGACCCTCCATGCCAGTCACGTGATGCCCTCATGTCCCCATCACCAGCCTGTGGTCCTTGATCTTTGTATCTTCCATATTTGGAAGAAAGAAATCTTCTCCAGATTTTTCGGAGGCCCCACTGATGCTGTTCTCTTCCTCATTCTGCCAAACCCGGTGCCAACCTGAGATGGCCACCTCCAGCCAGGTCACATGACTGGGGCCACCACCACTCCCCTTCACAAGATGAACTCGAAACTTTGGAAAGACAAGCTACAGAGCAAAGCAATATTTATGGATGCAACATTGTGTGGTCAACCCTCAGGGGAAAACTGTTAACCTAAAAGTATTTTTTATAAATGTAAGCCTTTTATATTGATCATGTCTTTATATTTGTATCAATGTGTTATTATTTCTATTAAATAGTTCTATAATTCACTCAAGCACTGAAATCTTGGAAGTACATGTACCTGCATACAAATTTTAAAAGAGAAGAAACTTATTCTACTTTGGAACTTGCTGTTAGGGAGGAAAAAATACTTGCAGATAAAACAAACTGAAGAAACCTCATGAAATGAATCCACCAAGCTGACAGCACTGCAAAAGCACCAAGGATATATATAGCAGGACCACCTAAGACATTTATTCCCCATTGTTACCACCTGGAGTCAAGTTCAGAGAGCTTGAAATATCAGTGATTTCTCTTCTGGACCTCTCACTGGGAGATTCTCAGCAGGAACTGGGATGAAAAGCCTGGTTTCCTCTCAGCAGATGCTCTGTGCCACCCTGATGCATGCAGCAGGCACTGAACCCTCCTCTGGAGTCAGCAAGTGCTGGATGGACAACTGGTCAACCTCAGAATAGCATCTCATCCCAGACAACATGCGCCAGAGTTGAGAGCCCAGGACCGAAGCTATGCTCTCTCAGCAAAGACCTGTGTTTCTGTGTGTAAACTGTTGCCTTGTGGTATAGCATTAGCACAAGGTTCTCCATTTCCTCTGTCACTCTTGCTGTCCCCAACTGGTGGTGCTGCAGAGAGGATCACCCCACATGGTTTGTGTTTATGTCTTAGGTGGAATTCTCAAGAGTCAAACCCTGAAATAGGACTTGGGTGCAAATAACGAATTGAGGAAGTCTTCCCAGAGGGTAACAGTGAGGAATTTGAGGATACAAGACAGGAGAGTACAGGGATCCAGGCAACAGTGTCCCTTCAGGGGACAACCCATGAGGTGACTTCAGACCAGTTAGATCTAGTGGTCAAGTCAGGCTCAGGAACCTGGACTTTTGTGATTCCACACCTACAGGGGATATAAACTTTCTGCCCTTAGTTTTTGATGACAAGATGACTCTGTCCTCTAGAGGAGAGCTTTGGGGGCACCCTCAAGTTAGGAGACCCAGAAATCATGCAAAGAACTTTGAGCCAAGAGCTTTGGTGTCCCTTCCCCCACACAAGTGAATGCTACCTTCAGCTTTTATGTAACCAAAAAAGCCCTGAGTCTAAGCTGGTCCTAAAGGTCAAAAGTTCCATCTGACAGTGGAATGGAGACAGTGGTCACCACAAGGAAGGGGCAGTCCAGGAAACCAGTACACACCCAGTTCTAAAGTTTTATCAAAAGAAATAAGGAAAGAAGTCTTGGCTTTACCAGCCATGTGCATCCTGGTCTGTGGGTCAGGCACTGTGACAGGTGATGGGGGATCCTGAGATCACAAACACCTCGTGCCTCAGGGTGGTAAGCCCTCCCACAATAGGTGTGGAGTGTGGATTCTTCGTGAACCCCATTTGCAGCTGTCCTGTGATGCTCGTGAATCATGTCTTGGTTTCCTTTAATAAATCATTTGAGAGTCTCAGGTGGCGAGACCACTACAGAACCATCTGCAGTTTGAGCCAAATGCATCTGTCCCCACTGGCCTACTTCCTGCAAAGGGTATGGCTGCATCGGTGTGGAGAAGGATGACCCACATGCACAACTCAGCTAGCCAGCAGAGACCCACCTGAGAAAGCATGCGAGGCAGGAAGGGCAGACTCAGCTGGAATCTGGCCACTTGTGCTTGATCTCAGATGGTGAACCGTCAGGAATAGTCATGTGCTCAGAAGGTCACTACAACTTCAGGAGGCAGATTTTAAGAGAACTACATGGTAGCTCTAGAAGCAAATCCTAACAGGCACCATAGGGGAGAGGAGGCCTTTTTGCCTATCTGCTAATGTTGAGAACTAGGGGTGCAGCTGCCTGGCGCAGAGGCAGGGAAGGGGGTGGAGTATTGTCTTGGAATTCTCAGCTGAGTAGTTCAGCATCTCCTTTCCAGTCTTCCGCAGACAATCAGGAAAATTAGGCAGATGGGTTGATGTGCCTGTGTCACCTCTTTCTAGAACATTCTTTTTAAAAGCCCACTGTGTCACCCATTGCAGCCTTCTTCTGCCTCTGAGTTCATTCTGCAGACATTCTCCAGGCACTATTGTCTGCTCCTGTTTTTTAGTTGTGTCTTCTGTGGTTTTAACCAGCTCAAGAAAGTCTAGAGCATCCCCAAAGCAAACCCTGCCACAAAGAGGCTATGAGACGTAGACACACAAGAACACCAGCAGGAGGGACCTGGGGAGCTGCCTGATTGACCAGTGCACACCCTGTGTCCTGTCGCTGTGGTCGCAGGCAGTGCTTTGGGAAAGCACCTCCGGGCTCAGTGGTTTGGCAGGTTGCATGAAGTCCCTTGTCAATCCATCCTTTTGCACCCCCACCACCCAACCTCCCAATCCCTCACGCACCAAATATCATATGACTCGCTTCCCTAAAGCCAAAGGCAAGGGGATTCTCAATAAACAGCATGCTGTTGAGACACCCCAGCGACCAGTGACCCCTGTTGTGTGCTACCTGTTGAGCCCCGGTGTGGTGGGTGTAGAAATGTTATTCACATTTATTTAAGGATGGAACAGCTTTATACCCAATTACCTGGGAAACATAAACCTAGAAAAAGAGTACCCGATGTCAACTTCCTGAAATTTAGAGGTCCTACAGAGCATTGTCATTTGATGGGTAAAGTAGGGTGCAGCTCGGTGACAGAGTGCTTGCCCGACACACGGGAAGCACTGGGTTTATTCCCTAGTACCCCTCAAATAGGTTCATTTCCTAGTACCCCCCAAAAATATCACTTGGAGGAACCATTACTTTAGTAAACAAAAGGCAGAAACTGAATATTCTCAGAATGATTTCCTGGAGAAGACAGAATTTTAGTAGATATGGGTTTGGGTCGTGGAGTCTATGTTCCATGATAGTGTCTGTAGGGAGCCTGCAGAGCCCCTGGGGCCGAGCGAACCTTCTAGAACATCTTCTGGATTTTCAGCACGAGGGGAGTGATGGGTAAATCCCCCAGTGCGGTGCGGTGCTCTCTACGACTGATCTGCGTTTCAATTTATTAGGGCGTTTGGTTTGCTTTGTTTGATCCTGATGTGCACAGCGTGATTGGCAGTGTGAGTTTAAATTTTCTGAGTGGTTTGTTGCATGGCAGGCACCTCTGCTCTCTGCATGTCTGCAGCTTTACTGAGGCGCGCGCGCACGCGCGCGCACACACACACACACACACACACACACATACACGGCCCAAGAGGATTTGGAGTGAGAGGGCTGCCCTTCCTCACTGTGTCTTGTGAATTCATGTCTATTTCTGCAGTCACTTCTGAACCACTTGCACTGTTTGGGAGATGCCAGGTTTACAAAAATAAGTGTTTAGAATAAAAAAAAAAAATGGCTTCAAATGATCCCAGCGTGTCTGGCTGTGATTTCTTTGCTGCTAAGAACTTTGTAAGGGTCTGAAGAGGGAATTCCAGTATAATGCCATGTGATGCTAAAGAGCACACCGAGGGCTGCCAACTCCCATGGGAGCACTCCACATGATGGGACTGAACATGCCCTTAAGACTTAATTTGGACACTACCACCTATGTGTATTGCCTGTCCGTCTGAGGCTGGACCTGGTGTCTATCTGTCTTTCTAGAGAGAAATACAGCCCAATGAAATGGGCGTGTTCCTCATCACAAGCAGACCTCTTCCACATGTATCCATAAGTCATTAAGTATTTGCCCAGGCTATCCTCAAACTTGTTTATGTAGCCAAGGATAACCCAAATTTTAATCCTTCTGCCTCTACCTCTAGAGTACTAGGATTACAGGTGTCTGCCACCACATCTGGTTTTTTGAATCTCATTCTAAGTAAGATTTTGCCAGCTGTGCTAACATGCCCAGCCCCCCCCCCCCCCGAAGCTTTCTGCTGGTCTTCTCACATATCTACAGACATTTCATTTTATTAGATTTTAAATCTCTATTTGCTAGTTACAGTCTCATTCTTATCCCACATACTTTTAATTTGTGAATTATTCTTTTTTTTTTTTTTCTTTCTCCTCTAGATATTACTAACAAGGATCTACCTAATATGTTGCTTGTTTTCAAGAATAAGCTTCTGGCTCTATCAAGTCTGGGTTTTGCTTTCATCAGTCACAACTTCCACGCCTACGAATATGTTCTCTACAGCCGTCATTGTTAACTTCACTCGAGGGCTGGTGAGCTGGTGAGCCAGCTCGGCCGTTAAGCATGCACACACACACACACACACACACACACACACACACACACACACACGGAGTCACACACAGTGGCTGTTCTGTTCCTCTCATGACTCTCATTTATGGGTTCCCACTGCTCATGCAGCTCATTAGTTATTTATTTACTGTTGGCTGGTGGTTGCTGACTTCCTTTAGAAAGTTCTTTGTGGTAATTCTTTGAAGCCTAGTCTGACATATGTTCCTGCGGAGAGCATTTGCCTTCACCTCTGCCGGGCTCCTGTCTGGGATCAGGCCTTGGGGTTTTAAAGGACCACTCATGGAATGGGCACAGCAAATCCATTCCAAGGCCAGCCCGTGCCCTTCCTCTACAGGGTGGGGTTCAGAGCCCCCACATGGCCCTGTGCTCTGCTCCACACAGGGCAGCATTCCACAAAGTGCCTCACTCCTCGAGAGTACTGGCCGGAGGCAGAATGCCTATTTCTGATTGGCTCTTTCATCTGTTCATGTATTCATTCATGATTCTGGATTTGGCTATGTAGACTGGGCTGGGCTGGCACTGGAACCCTCCTGCCTCGACCTGTACAGTAATAAAATCAGTCATGTGCCTCCATGCCCAGGGGACTGGCACTTTATAGGCCACTGATCCCTGCAGGGCCGTGAAAGCTGAACTTCTGCTCTGTGGGTCTGTGTGTGTGGGTATACGAAACATTTTTACTATGAAACAGCAACAGCAAAAGAAAACTAGGCGTGCAGAAAAGTAGAATCTTAAGTAAGCACCAAGTCCTCGGCTTCTAGAGTTACATCTGCATTTTATCGGATGTGGTTTGTACCAGTCTTCTTTCTGCACACTCACGTTTCGTGATACTCAACAGAAGTTACAGCGGCAACACTCTCTCCTCTGGATGTCAGTAGATTTCTTTCTGCTTGTTTGACCGGCAACCATATTTTTCACCTAAGACGCCTGTTTGATTCTTTTGGAACCTGCTTGGGTGGTTTCTATTTTTTTCATCTGTATGAACATGTTTGTCATTCATGTCTTTAAGCATGTGAAGCTTTCGTGAAGCGCGTGCCGCCCCCCTGAATTGAGGCCTCTGCTGCCATTCGCTCTGCTGCCTCTGAACGAGAGTCTATTTCCCTCATATTTTTTTAACCTTCAACCATTTCTCGTCTTCCCTAGAACGTATCTGCTGGAATTTGAAATGGTTTCCCCACAGAACATTTCCATTTGCTTCTGCAGGGTGTCCAAGAGACTCTCAGCAACTGTAACTGTTTTAAATTAAATCCTCGAGGCTCCTAGCCCACCCAAGCTGGTGAGCAGTCAGACTTTCTGAGAAGTTTCTTCTCCTGTCCAATGCCAGAGTTCTGGTTCGGCACTTGCTTGGTGTCCTTTGCGGGGGCAGAAGGAGATGGCTTGTGACTCCACCTTGTCACTGCGCTTTCGTGTCTCGGACGTATAGAAAGGAGACACTCCATTCAGATTCCTCTCGTTGACTGATCCAGGGCTGTCTCCAATGCCCATTCTCCCTGGTGATACAGACACTGAAAGTCAAGGTCGCCTGGCTTGATGGTGTGTCCAGAGCAGAACTGGGCTTCAGCAGTCTGCTTGTCAGTCACCCTCTCCAGGGTTCCCACGAAGCTCAGTGCTGGCTGGGTTTACCGATGCTTCATAGTCTTGCCATTTCATCAGTAATTTACAAATACAATGTTTCAACTTTCTAAAAATTACATTTGTTTATTTATTTAGTATCTGTGTATGCATACATGCATGCCAACTAGCAGGCATGTAGACCACAGCATACATGTGGAAGTCATCAGTCAAGTCACAGAAATTTTTCTCTCCTACCATGTGGGCTCCAGGGATTGAACTCTGGTTTGTCAGGCTTGGCAGCAAGCCTCTCTACCCACTGAGCCCTCTCAGAAACCTCAGTGTTTCATCTTTCACTTTGAAATATTTTCTATATATCTGAATTTGCTATATTTAATCTAACTGGGGGCTGGAGAGATGGCTCAATGTGAAGAGTGTGGGCTGCTCTTGCAGAAGGGCTGAATGTGGTTCTGAGCGCAGAAGTCTCAGGACTGCCTGTAATTCCAGTTCCAGGAGTCTATGCCTTCTCCTGAGCTCATATGTGCATGCGTACACACACAGACACACACACAGACACACACACACACACACACACAGATATTAAAGTTTTAAAATTTTGTTTGCCTTTTGTTTTGTTATGTTTTTATTTTTGAGACAGGGTCTCACTATATATCTCTGATTGGCCTCAAACTCTGAATGTAGGTAGATCAGGTTGGCCTCTAACTAATAGAAATCTGCCTGCCTCTGCCTCCGAAGTGCTGGGATTAAAGGTGTGAGCCACGATGCCTGGCCAGAAAATTAAATTCTAGAAAGAGGGAAAGAAAGAAAGAAAGAGAGAGAGAGAGAGGGAGGGAGGGAGGGAGGGAGGAAGGAAGGAAGGAAGGAAGGAAGGAAGGAAGGAAGGAAGGAAGGAAGGAAGGAAGGACCAAAGGAGGGAGGGAGGGAGAGAGGGAAAAAGGGAGGGAAGAAGGGATAAGAGGGAGGGAGGGGGAAGAAAACCAGAAAGGAACAAGACCTGTGCTTACACACAAATGAGAGGACCTGCAGAGATTCTGAGTGGGTGTTACAGCCACTGTAATTCCAGGACTCATTCCAGGACTCAGAAGGCATTGACAGGTCTTCCTGAAGCGTGCCGACTAGCTAGATTAGTCTCTATTGGTGAGCTCTGGCTCTGAGAGACCCTGCCTCAATGAAGAAGGTAGAGAGCAATCAGAGTAAATTATTGATGTCAACCTGGGGCCTCCACACACCTGTGCACCCCCACACCTGTGCACCCCCACACATGAGAACACAAGCACACACCATGCATGTATACCTCACGTGCAATAATGGTAAAAAATAATCAAAGGAAAATATAGTAACCTCCAGCATCAAGATGAAGAAATTCTCATCTACCCTATCAAGAATTTACCAGTGGGACTGAAGAGATGGCTCAGTAGTTAGAGCACTGTCTGTTCCTACAGAGGATCTGGGTTTCAGTTCCCAGCACCCACATGGTGACTCACAGCCATCTGTAACTCCAGTACCGTGGGATCTGACAGTCTTCTGTCCTCGATAGGCAGCAGACATCCACATGGTGCACAGACATACTGCAGGCAAAACACCCATACATATAAATAAATGAAGTTTACTGCGTATATGAGATTCTGAGAGGCAGGTGTCATCACATACACACTTGTAATGCCAGCAGTCGGGAAGCTGAGGTAAGAGGGTAGCCTTGAGTTTGGGACCAACTTGGACTACATAATGACACGCACACACACACATATACACACACACTCACACACACTCACACACACGGAGGGGAAGCCTGAAAGCACAAGGATGTATAACACATGCACACCAGAGGAACAGTTGTGAACCTTGTTTTCTCCCTCTAGGTTTTCCATTCACAAAAGACGCCTTTTGGTGGAGGGGTTTTATTAA
The DNA here is from genome assembly GCA_028551405.1 of Uromys caudimaculatus. Taxonomy (NCBI): domain Eukaryota; kingdom Metazoa; phylum Chordata; class Mammalia; order Rodentia; family Muridae; genus Uromys; species Uromys caudimaculatus. Next base: position 5,077,596 of record CM052706.1, on the reverse strand, counting down.
CGATGATGCTACAGATGTCGTTATTGGCAGGCACTCCATGTAGTAAAACTTGCTTGATGTGGTAATGTTCTCCACCAGTTGTGTGCGGGAACTTGTGTGATCCAGTGAGCTGACAGGGAAAGGGAGCTCGTACTGAGTTGCGCTGGTGTGTGTTTAATGTCAGCGGCAGTCATTATCGGGGTGCATTTGGATGCTGCCCGTGTAGCCACAGCACATACTACAAGCCCTGACCTCCCGGAAGGGTACGTGGAGGACGGGATCTGTCACGAAACTCAGACAGATGTGATCTGCCACTATCAGGCTAAGAAAGTTCACTCCTTACCAATGACATCACAGCGCTTTGACAGTTTGTGGATTTGAAGATTTTACAACTTGACAACCCACAGGATTCAGACGCTGACCTTTGGCGGTCTCTGTCCTGTGGCTGAGAGGCAGACTCTCTCAACCACCATGCCAAGCGTCTCATTTCCTGAACTCACCCTGAACCCAGAATGTAGATCCAGCTGCGTGTTCCATCCTCATTAAATTGTCCACAGCAATCAGAAATGACCAGGTACTCTGCAGCTCTTCAGTTCCCGGCACTGTCCCTAGAGTGGGGACGGTAGCTATTCCATGTCTCCTAGCTATGCCTTGTTCTAGCATGCCTGATCCTGAAATCCCACCGTGGGCTGCTGGAGGGGCCCCTTAATACTTCTTGGATCCTGTATTAGTTTCCTTTCCTTATGCTGAAACAAAATTCCCAGCAAGATCAACTGAAGGCATGGTTTATTTGGGCTCATTATTTAAGGGTACAGCCTGCCCTGGATAGGCACAACAGGAGGTGCTGGGGGCATCGGGTCACATTGTACCTGTGATCAGGAAGCAGAGAGAGAGAAAGGCTATTCAACTGGAACCCTGGCCCATGGGATCTTGCTGCCCACATTCAGGGTAGGTCTTTAATGAACTAGAAACTCCCTCAGAGACATGCCTGATTTGTCTTCAAGGTTGACAGTCAGGATTAGCCACCACAGGTGCCCTCTAACTGAGTGCTGAGTTCCCCCTTGGAACTAACTCCACTCATAAGGGCCATCATGAGCTAATCAATTCTTAAAGCACTCACCTCCAAATCTCTGGAGAGTGAAGTCAATGTTCGATAGGAACAAATCATAGATCATGAAGAGTCTTACTGTGGTACACACGGACAAGTATTGATTTCAAGAAAACCCGAAGTTGAACAGAAAAGGAAATACAAGCATAGCCTGCTGCTCAGTTAAGCTATGAGCACATTTATGTAGTCATGGTAAACACAGAGTATCAAACCAAATTACACGGATCATTAGAATAAGAGGGGACACCTGGGCATGATGGCCAAAGACTCAGGCAATAGAGGCAGCCAGATCTCTGTGAGTTCGAGGCCAACCTGATCTACATAAAGTGTTTGAGGCCAGCAAGGGTGACAGGGTCAGAACCTGTCTCAGAATATGTTTAATAAATAAATAAACGGGACAGGAAGTAGGAATTCAGTGGCCCTAGATTTCAGAAATGAATTAAATCTTCGTCTTCTACTGAAGAACTCTTCCAGATGATGCCTGAAATGTCAAGATAAAGATGAATGACACTTGTGAGGTAGACAGAAGTTACATGCAGTGGTACACACCTATCATCTGTCATTCCAGCACCTGGAAGCAGAGACAGGAGGTCATGAGTTCAAGACCAGCTTGGACTACATAGTGAGTTTGAAGTGTGGTCTATGGGACCTCCTTATCCCAGCACTTGGGAAGCAGAGGCAGGAGAATCATGAGTTCAAGTCCAGCCTGGACTACATAGTGAAAAGTTGTCTTAAAAACAAAGACAACAACAAAATGGAGGGCTGGAGAGATGGCTTAATGGTTAAGAGCACTGTCTGTGCTTCCAGACAGCCCTGGTTCGATTCCCAGCAGCCACATGGCAGATGACCCACAACCATCTGTAACTCCAGTTCTAGGCCCACACTCCCCTCTGGCTTCCACAAGGACACACACATGCTAGCAGACATTTATGCAGAAGAAATACCCCTACACATACACATAAAATATATTTTTTAAATAGCTGTGGTACGTGGCTGTCGTTCCAATACTTAAGAAGTAGATGAATCAGGAACTCAAGGTCAGCATGAGATACAATGAAAATTCACTTCAGAAAGGGAGAGAGAGAGAGAGAGAGAGAGAGCGCAAACACACTCATTGTCCATACAAACGAGTAATGGACATGGGCCCTGGGGATGTAAGTTTCTGCCAGGCTTTATAGAGTTACTTAATTCTTTAAGTTATGTGCTTCATAATTTCCATAAGAGTAAAAGCATAATTTGAAAGTCATTTGTAACAGATTCTGTCTGTGCCTGGAGAGATTATAAAATGTAAGGATTTATCTGGGACAGTCTGTACTGTATCAGGGATCCTTGACAGGAACGACTAATGGACTTGGGACACACAGGATGACAGGACATTATCTTACAGTAGATTCCCCCATCAGAGAACCTGAGACAGAGGTACACATGCAAATTATTTATCAGGAGTACAGGCATGCAAAGGCAAGAGCGTGAATGGTGGGAGGCAAAGGAAGGGTCACAGGCAGGTCACAGCTGAGCTGGCCGCTGCCTACCACAGGGAAGAACGTCTCTGCACCAGCCAGCCTAGGCAAGCAAGGGCATACCGTTATCTATTAGACCATCTCTTGGGCACCCCACCCCACCTCTGCAATTAATGGTCAAATGTGCCTTGCTGTAACTACCCTGTGGGGCACATAGACCCTGCCACCCGAGAAACTGGCTTGGAACTCTGGTGAGGTGGAGCATGTTCAAACCCTGGAAATCTCAAGACCTGAGATTTAAATCTCATCCTGAGGGCAGCAGGAGGGGGACTAACTCCCTCTCTAGTCTCATGCCTGCCTTGGGAGTTTGTCACCCGGGGAACCCCAACCAGGTGGTCACAGGAAGTCAGCCACCTGGAATTCTTCCTCATACAAATAGAGCATCGCCAGCATCTTAGCCTCGACCGATAGAATGCATTCACCCCCAAAATCCCATCCTGCTCCCCAAGGTTCAAATAGTCTCTGTCCACATGGAATAAATATGCAATCTATTTCACCAAAGGTCGTCTGAGACTGCGTGTTTTTACTGAGGTGTAACACTTCTGGGAAGACTCTCTACCTACCCCAAGCTCTCAGAGTTGGACCTTTGGACCTGCCTGCCTGGCCAGACTCCCCTCCCTAGCAGAGGCTCACATCAGAGCAGGGGCCCGATATTGCTGCCACCCATGCAGCCACCCCGGGACCCGGGACCCGGGACCCTGGACCTGAGCTGACCATCCGAACTCTCTACTCCCTTTCTAAGAGCTGTGACACTATTCTGGCATTCCTGCCAGCTTGGAGTTCTGTGGACCCCATTATCCAGAGGGAAAAGCGGACCACGGACCCCACAGGTTCCGGACTTCATCCTGTCTTCTCTGAGCCGGGGAGAGGCAGAACCGGAACCACCTCATCCCACACTCCTCACTGCCTGGGAGCCACCTCCTACACACTGTTTTATGAAGCGTAGTCCAAGTCCAAACGTGTTGGGGCAGCCAATAGCAGGCAAGATCGTCCACGGTGTCACTGGGGGATACGTAGAACCAACAGAGACGTGCTGGCTACCATTACGAACCAAGGCCCAAGTTTGCACCTGGGGAGTCCACCCTGAGAGGTCATTTGATGCACGCTCCTTAACTACTGGAGTTCCAAACTAGCAATCCTATGGTGGCAGCAGAGACACCTAGCCACGAACCCCTCCCTCCAGCTTCCACAGCCAGTACAGTCATGGGGAGTTTCTCACGAGAGAGGGCTCAGAGCTTCCTGAGTAACGCTCCAATCCCTCGGTAAATTGCAACAGTGTTGGAAAATAGAGTCTGGTTTGTACTGACAGATTAATCAAATTCTCCCAAATACTAACTAGCCTCTCTGTCACTTCAAAGGCCTGAATCCCTAAAGGGGGCCCCAGCCCTGAGCTGGTCAATCAAGAAAGCCGTCTCCCAGCTGCCCTCTGGCGGTCAGAATGCGTCACTGCAGCTCTTCTCCTTTGATGTGTGTGGGTGTTTCCAGGAACTCAACTGAATTTAACTTTCCAAAACGTCAGTGAAATAGTGCCAAGGGAACAGCGGTAATCAAGAAATTAAGTTAAGCAATTAGGGAGAGCAACGAGAAATCAAAGGTTTTGTTTTCGTTTTTGCTTTGTAAATAAAATATTCCAACCATAAACTTACAAAATCTAATTTCAAAAAAAAAGTTGTTTGAAGCTGCAGAAGTCTGAAGAAATAGTGAAAAACTCCGAGGTGAAGTGGGCTGTCCTCTGCTCTGATTCCTGGCTCGTTCTCCCACTCCAAGGCTAAAGGCACCACACTGAGAGAGTCCCTGAATCGGAAGAGTCTCTATGATTTCATCACAACTACAAAAATGTTAACCTTAAAGATCCTGCATAATCCGAACAGGCGCTCTTTGATTCTGAAATATGGATGGACGTCATGCCATATTTAATATAGGTTATGTTACATGTGTTCAAGACGTACCAAGAGCCTATCCACTTAGACTGTTTTTCATGTATGTGCACTTGTGGAGGGAGTGCACTTTTGTGTGTGTGCAAGTGGAGGTCAGAGGTCAACTTTGTCATTCTTCACTGTCTACCTTGTTTTAATTGAAATAGGGTCTCTCTCTGACCTGAAGCTTACAGATAAATCTAGGCTGCCCAGCCCAGAAGCTCCAGCTCCCCAGGGCTGGGATTACGTGTGTGTGTGTGTGTGTGTGTGTGTGTGTGTGTGTGTGTGTGTGTGTGTTTGCACATCTGTAGGTTCATGCACATCTGGTCCCCTGGAGCTGGGGTTATAGACAATTATGAACCACCCAACCTGGGTGCTTGGAACCCAGTCCTTTGAGAGACTCCAGTCCTCTGGGAGAGCTGTATGCAGGCTTACCCAGTGAGCCATTTCTCCAGCTCAAACACAGAATTTGGCCTACTAAAAATGTCGGCATGTATCAGCTATCTGCAAGGGTGTGTCCTCACATCTGAGTTCTTTTTAAAGAATCCAGTGACACCAAACAAACTACTACAATCCCAGAAAGGAAAGGAGAGAAGGAGGGAGGGAAGGAGAAAGAGAGAGAGAGAGAGAGGGACCTATAAATACGAAGGAAATCGTTGAGATTTGCTCACATCCAAAACTATCGCCCGCCACAACGTCAGCTCTAATTATTCTCTGGGCCCCTGATTTAAAAACCTTCTATGTTAAACACAAATCCATCTACTTCATTAGATCACAGCACTCTGCTTAATTAATCTTCTGTTTCCAAACTAATTTTATTTATTCAGATCATGTGCCAGATGCTGGGTGCTTTCAGTCTGTAAGATCTATGATGTTCTCTGAAAACACAAATTTGTGTCTCCGTAGTTTAGAAAAATCTAGCTTTCTGTCAATGTAGATCTACAGTTACTCAATAAAATTACCTCTCTGCTAAATCCCACTGAAAATTTCCCTAGCTGGAGTACTTCATGTTATCACAAAGCGTGTGGTGGGCCATCCCCCATGGCGAGGGCACCACCATTTAGTTGTGGAGTCTGTGCTCTCTCTCCACAGGGAACAGTGGTTTATTAACTGTCAATTTGTAAAGTGCTCTCTGAGATTATCTGATGTGAGATAAGAAGGGTGCAAACATATTTCATTGTCTTCTCTGTCAAAGTAGAATTAGCAAGCGCAACATATTTTATTCTCTCGGAGAACGGGAACACCAGCAAGAAGCCTTGAGTCTTCGCCAGGGCCCTGGCTGGGTAGTTGCGGATGTGGAGTGTGATGGCTTCTTCCATTATCAGTTTGGATTATTAGCTGTTATAGGCTTATATAGTTATTTCACTATATATGTTTTATATGGTTATTACAGTCATGGTACTACTATAGGCATTTACCAATATTAATATCCAGTTGTAGCTGATATATTTTCCATTGCTTTATGGACAACGCACTTTGACCATTTATTTCCTATCTATAAACATTTATTCACTGAACAAACGGTGACCTAGTGTCCTTTATGCCCAAAGCTCAGGGCCTGGATACACAGATGTGATCAAGGCAAACTCGAATCCATTTCATGATATTTGTACCATGAGACAATAAAGTGGATGACTAAGGGGGCATGGGATATTCTTTCCGTGTGTGCATGTGTGCACCTGTGCACGTGTGCATGTGTGCATGTGGATTAAGTACACCTTCATGCATGTAGAGACCAGAGCTCCACATCTGTGTCTTCTTCCACCACTTCCTCTTGGGTTTGGTTGGTTGGTTGGTTTTGTTTGAGGCAGTGAACCCGCAGTGAACCTGGGGTACACTGTTTGCAAGACTGTTAATTGGCATGTCTCTCCTCCCAGCACTAAGCTCCCTGAATAAGGACTATGAGACTCATTTACAAACACCTTGGCCATAGCTTTGGTTTGTTCTCCGACTAGCTCATAAATTAATCTCCCATTTATTTAATCTAAGTTCTGCCACATGGCTGGTTACCTCCGCTCAGGTTCCTTGCGTCTCTTCCTTAGGGTTCCCCAAGGCCAAATCCTCCCATATCTGGCTCTATCCCAGAATCCTCTCTGCCTACCAGATGTCCCACCTCCTATTCTACCCTTTCCTATAGGCCATAGGTTTTTATTGACAAGCGATGAGTCCATACAGTACATAAGATATTCTCTCTATCCTGTGCAAGAATTCCTTCTCTGGGGAGATGTAAACAACATATAACTCTCCTCAGAGGATCCAAACAGCAAGCTGAAGTATGATGCCACCAAGTTCTCTGTGGGGAATAGCGAGTTTATCAGGCTTAGTTACAGAGCCTAGAGAATCGCAACGCACCTGCACTGAGAAATCCTCACCAGCGTGGATGCCGGGTCCTCGTAGCTGTGTATACTGAGTGCCCTCAGGTAACCTCCTCCAACCTGTACATTCTGTTACGCCCCAAGATCATAGAGCCATGGGCAGCTAAGGCAGAGTTACGTTCAACTGGCTGGGCTGTTCAGGAGGGAGACACTGAGGTCAGGTGAGGGTCCAGGGACCATCCTCACAGCTGGCTCTGTGAAGGGACACCCACAGTCTACATTCTTGTCTTGGGGGTCTCTAGCAAGTCACCACATCACATCATCACATTACATCATCACATCATCACATTACATCATCACATTATCACATCACATCATCACATCACATCATATCACATCATCACATTACATCATCACATATCACATTACATCATCACATCATCACATTACATCATCACATATCACATTACATCATCACATCATCACATTACATCACCACATCACATCATCACATTACATCATCACATATCACATTACATCATCACATCATCACATTACATCATCACATATCACATTACATCATCACATCATCACATCACATCATCACATCACATCATCACATCATCACATTACATCATCACATCATCACATTACATCATCACATCATCACATTACATCATCACATCACATCATCACATCATCACATCACATCATCACATCATCACATCATCACATCACATCATCACATCACATTATCACATCATCACATTACATCATCACATCATCACATCACATCAACACATCATCACATTATCACATCGTATTATCACATCACATCACATTACATCATCACATCATCACATTACATCATCACATCAACACATCATCACATTATCACATCGTATTATCACATCACATCATATCACGTCATCACATTACATCATGACGTCATCACATCACACCATCACATTATATCATTACATTACATCATGACGTCATCATGTCATCATATCGCATTACATCATCACATTACATCGTATCACATCATCACATTACATGACATCATCACATCACATCATCATATCACATTACATCATCACATTACATCATCATATCACATCACTGCACTGATGAAGGAAGTGTCTTTTGTTCTCAGAGGGTAGCCATGTAAAGCACTCGGCAGAACTAGGCTCACAGCTGCACGCCAGGGCGCCTGGCTTTTACATGAGTGCTAAGAATCTGAACCCAGGCCCTAAACTTTCCCAGCAAGCACATTACTGACCGAGCCATCTCCCTGGGCTCAGAATACTCTTTCTTGAGCATTTAAAGGCAGGGTCACCAACACAGATGCCACACAGTGATCTTAGCTCTGTAAAGGTCAGAGGGTAGGAGACAGACACAGAGAAAGGCACTGTACTGGAGACTACCAGGCCACACAGGGGCAGCGGTGGCTTCTGGCTCTACACACGGGGGCATGTGGAAAGAAAAGCTCATGGAGACACAACCTGCCAGTTTCCCAAGAGAAAGGCATCACATCACATGACGTGTTCCTGGGCACATGGGAAGGCTTTCTAAGGGTGAGGCAGGAGCCGCCCTACCTAAAACCAGGGGCTGCTTCTAGGTGTGCTGACTGATAACAATAGCTACTGTCGTGTAGACGGTAAGAATCAGCATGTCATGCCGTCAGACCTGGGTTTTATATGACGTCTCCCATTTCACATGTTGGAAAGTAGTTTGAACAATTAAGACTACTGGAGCTGGAGAGACGGCTCGGCTCAGTTGTTAAAAGCACTTGTTGCTCATGCCGAGGACCAGGTTCAGTTCCCAGCACCCTCACGGTGGCTCACAGCCATTTGTAAACCCAGTTCCAGGGGATCCAGTGCCCTCTTCTGACCTCCGAGAGCACCAGGCACACGTATGATACACATACATGCATACAGGCAAAATACCCATACCCATAACATAAAACAATTACTTCTCTCTCTTTTTTGGTGTTGTTTTTTAAAAGCTAGGTGTGGTGGCACATGCCTTTAATCCCAACACTTGGAAGGCAAAGGCAGAAGGATCTCAGTGAATTTGAGGCCAGCCTGGTCTACGTAGCTAATTCCAGGCCAGGCAGGACTACATGGAAAGACACTGGATGGTGATGGTGATGATGATGGTGGTGGTGGTGGTGGTGATGGTGATAAGGAGAGAGCTACGCAAGTGACTTGTTAGGTAAAGCACTTTCCATACAAGCATGAGGACCCAGAGTTCAGATCCACAAAACCAACCAATGCAAAAAGCCAGGGGTGGCTGTGCACTTCTGTAACCCCTGCACTAATAAGAAGAGGGAAAGAGAGGGGGATCCCTGAAGCTCAGTGGCTAGCCTACCTAAAAGAGGATAAACTCTGGGGCTGTCAAGATGGCTCAGTGGGTAATAGGTGCTTGCAGGCAAGCCCAAGGACCCGAGTTCAATCTCCAGAAGCCACAAGATAGAAGGAAAGACCTAGCTTCCAAAAGTTGTCCCCTGACCTTCCCATGTGCATGCTCACACACACACAGGGGTACACACACAAATAAAAAAATAAATATTAAAATAATTTAATCAAGAATAAGCTCCAAATGCAACAGACAAAACTTAGAGAAAGCTTAAAGAGGCTGGCTCGCCCAAGCAACTTCAGGTAACCTCAGATGTGAACACCACAAAGCCACATGTACGCCGCTCAGATAATGTCCAGAGATCACTCTGTGCTGCTTGTGGGCTATCCACATCCCAAATGCACAACCTTAGGCTAACCATGAGGAAAGCTAGACCAAGCCACACTGCTTGAGGGTCACCCTGAAAACTGATGGGCTCGGCATGCCCGGAAAGAGCCGATCCTGAGACAAGAGACAGAGAAGCATTCCAGATTAAAAGAAACTAAAGGACAAAGAGGAACAATTTGAAATCGGGTCCCAGATCAGAAGCCAGTTGTCTCTTCTGAATACAGAATGAGATGGAGAAATGAGTCAGATTACGTAAGTCTGGGTCACTCTAATCTCCCGGCTTGATCGCTGCATCCGGTTATGTAAGAGACAGTCCGTTTTGTTTCAAGTACGCTTTACTCTCCAGTGGTTGAAAGAGGAGCAATCTGAGGAAATGTGAAATTAATATTTGGGAAATCTAGCTAGCGGGCTCACAGAAACGGCTTGATTAGAGGTTTTGCAATCTCCCTATAACTCTATATTTTTTTTAAATGGCGGAGGGGTGTAGTTCAGTGGTCCAGCACTTGCCTGATGTGTACAAGGCCCAGGCTTTGATCACCGGCTAATAAGCCAACAAACAAGGCAGGTAGGCATAGTGGTTCAAGCCGTAACCTCAGCACTTAAGAGACTGCGGCAGGAGGATCGTCACCGGTTGTGGGTCAGCCTGGGTCACCCAGTGGGAACCTATTTAGAGAATCAAAATAAATTAAAATTTTAAATTTAAAAGTGAGCACACAATAGCAAGACCGGGTGAGCCTGCAGGGTTCACGAGAGAGCACAAGCAGCAGAAGCAGCCTCAGTGGCGGGCGGGCGGCCCACGATGGAGCTCATCCCTTCCGGACGGCGGTTTGCTGCTTCTCGGTCCCGCTGATAACGACTGCTGCTGATATATGTATTATGCTTCTGGAACTTTTAAACTGACTTAGCACCAGAAAGAAGTACGGCAGCTCTTACATAAATAATCAACTTGGCAATAATGCCGTTGGATCCACGGGCAGCCCTGGTCCTTGGATATGGGACTTTTCAAAGAGCAAGCAAGCAGCTGTGGTCCAGTCTTCCCCGGCAGAAGGCCTGAAGCTCCTTCGCTGCCTCACAGAGGTGCGAGCATCAGTCTGGCCTCCTGGCTTCTGGTCTCAGCTATACACAGCACCAGGGGGGACCTTTCTGGGCCCCACTGCAGAAAGCAGCATTGTGTAGACAAAGAGAAAAGAAACCCGAAAGCCCGGGAGGAAAATGGTGTCTCTATCAGAAAGGAATTGGTGTTCTTGGCAGCTGAGGCCGAGGCTCAAGTCTGAGAAGAAAGGAGTTGAGAGCCGGCAGGAGCCTCTCTGTGAGAGCCCCTGTGAGCCTGGAGGAGGTAAATCCCGTTTGCAGGCCCATTCAAGGGGTCTCCTGGCCTGCAACTGCTCTTTCCTGCTTGTAGAGAAGTCCCAAAGCCCAGCTCAGCGCAATTGTAAACTCCAGGGATGCAGGCAAGTGCCGCTCAAGATGAAGAGCAGGCAACAGCCTCTTAGTCAGAGGGACAGAATATGCAAAGCAGTAGAAGTGTACCTGTGAGGCTGAGTCTAACCTGTTGGCATCTCTCCTCAGCTTAGCTTGTCCCTGGGAGTCACACAGTAGAGACAACATCTCCAGCTAGGAGTTTCGCTAAGGAGGTGGAGGCCCAATGAGCACTCCGCCTTTCACATCTTCTATCCATAACATTAAAAATTGTCTATCTCAGCAGCTGATAACATGCTACACTTCCCAGGAGAGACACATCTCCCTCCATTCATGATTATTTATTTATTATTTATTATTATTTTATTTATGGTTATTTTTGTTTTATTTTATTTTATACGCATGAGTGTTCTGCTTGCACTGTTAGTGAACCAAGCACATGCAGTACCCACAAAGGTCACAAGAGGGCATCAGGCCCCTGCTTCTGAAGATCTAGGTGATTGTGAGCCTCCATGTAGGTGCTGACTATTGAACCGGGGTCCTCTGGGAGAGCATTTCTGCGCATGCTCTTAACCACCGAGCCAGCTCCTGGGCCTGTCTTACTATGTTTTGATCGTGTTGTCATTGGGACAAGGTCTCACTGTGAAGCCCTGGATGCCCTGAAACTCACCATGTACAATAGGCTAGTCGGAAGTGGTGGCACACACCTTTAATCCCAGCACTTGGGAGGCAGAAGCAGGCGGATTTCTGAGTTCGAGGCCAGCCTGGTCTACAACCTCTTTCTGAGCTGCTGAGATAGCAGGCCAGCAACCAGCTTCTTGCTTTCATGTTTACCCCAAGATAATTTCTTAGATTCCTATGAGCTCCTTCGGTTCTTCAGGCCAATCAAGCTGAACCCTTCCCTGAGCCTCTGTACCTTAAGCATAGTGAGCGATAGAGTGGCTTCCTGGGCATAGAATTCTCCCAGCAGGATGGGAGATACTTAATCTTAGCCCTGCACTCACTGTGTGAAGCCACTTAGCCCCACTGAGTTCAGATCCTCATCTATAAAACACCACAGCTGAGCTGGAGTTTCTGCCTAGGTGACAGAGCACCTGCCTAGCATACGCAAAGCCCTGGATTCCGTCGCCAGCTCTCTGTAAACTGGGCATGGTGAAGCCAAACCTGAAGGATCAAAAGTCAAGGTCTTCGGGGGCTGCATTTTGAGTTTGAGACCAGCCTGGACTACTTGATACCTTATCTCAGAAAAGAAGGCAGGTGGCTGACTGTGCGACCATGAGGGCCTGAGTTCAGATCCTGCCCCCCCCCCAAGCACCCTGCAGAGAGGCCCGGTGTGGCAGCATGTACCTATAATCCTAGGGCTAGAGCAGTAGAGGCAGGAGGCTCTCTGGGGCTTGCAGTTCAGAAGATCTAAACAAAATGTGGTGCTCAAGCTGAGCACACACCTTTAATCCCAGAGCTCTGGAGGCAGTGATGGGCCTCTGTGAGTTCAAAGCCAGCCTGGTCTACACAGCTAGTTCCAGGAGACAGGGCTACATAGAGAAACCCCATCTTGAAACAAACAAACAAACAAACAAAAAATACTAAGCTAAAGGTTCAATGAAAGACTCTGATTCAAAAAGATCCAGTAGGGGGCCACTGAGGGAGACACCTGGTGTCAACCTCTAGCCTTAACATCTCACACACACACACAAGCACACATGCAAACATACTTTTAAAACTGCCATTGGTCACTTCTGGTTTATATAGGACATGCAAACAGAAGCCTGTGACAGGGCTTTCACAGTCTCAGCTTTAGGCTCTATCCAAAACAGGGGGCATTTTCTCTCTGTCTCAGAAGCACCCACTCTCCCACATCTGATGGCTAAGGGTCGAGTTACCCCTGTAAAACCCTCTATAAGACAAGAGAACAAGGCAAGGCCAATTGTGTGCCTTGTGGGATTCTGTTTGCTCCGTTTTTCTTTTATCCTATCCAGTCTGAAGAAGCCAGAAGTTTAGGTTCAGAATTGAAAGGACAAGGTTCCTTGGGGTAACTCTCGGGCTCTGACCCAGCTGCTGAAACTCACTGCTCCTTGGCCGCTCCTTGCCAGTGGTGTGATCTGCCCTCAAGAGACCGATCCAGTGAAGACATGCCAGTCTTAGAGGTGGGCTCAGAGCTGTTTGGATAGAAGTTTCGACGGTTGCAGGTGTCCAGTGTTCCTGTCACGGCGCAGGCAGTGCACACACTTCAGATGGTCACATGCCATCTGAAATCTGAAAATCTCTTTTCCCACAGAGCAGGCAATAGCCAAACAGCCTAAGGAGACTCTCCAATATCCATCTACTTAAACTGTGAGGCATGACCCCAGTGTAGGAGTTGTGAAAAATTTGGCACTGGGGTAACTATCCAAGGAGACGGACAAAGAAGGTGCCTCTGGGGAAGCCCTCCCAACTGGTGCTGCACACATGGAAGAGGCTCTTACAGGCCAGTTGTTTGCCATCTAGGACCCGTGCCTGGAAGTAGAAGTGTTTACAGGGTCAGCACGAGGTTAAAGCATCAGAGTACAGAAAATAGGAGATGACTGGTAAAAGCATTCGTAGGTTTCTCTGTACCTACTGGCTTTGTCTGGCATATATAAAACGACGCCAATGTCCAGCAGCCCAGGTAACACTGTGCAGTGCAGTGCCAAGCTAACCCTGCCGATCATGGACTTGTGCGTCTAGTTAGTATTTGATTTTGTGTGTATGTGTGAGTGTCTGTATGTTCGTCCTTGCACCATGTGCACACCTGGTGCCAGCAGAGATCAGAAGAAGCTATTAGAGCCCCTGCAACTGGATCTATAGACAGTTGCGAGCTGCATTATGGGTGCTGGGAACAGAAACTGGGTCTTCCGGAAGAGCAGCCAGTGCTTCTTTCCAGAATTTAAACTAGAAGTGTGTAGTTGCTTGCAAGAGGGCTGGGTGAGGGGCATACCCAAAGAAAATCAGAAACAGGAAGTACAGAGGCATCATATTTGTGACAAATGGCTTATCCAAAGGAACCCGTTCTGGTCTGGAGTGGCCCCCAACCCTGTGACTCGATTTCTAGAACCAGCTGAGGGACCTAGTCCTTCTGAGACCCAGCAGGTGGTGGATTTCCCCCACGTGGTGACAGCAATGGGTTTCTGTGAACCCTTAAACAGGTAGAGACCCCCTCTGCTTAAGGACCGTCCCTACTGGGACTACTTCCTGCAGCCAAGGGAGACTGTCACATTTGGAGACACATGCTGCCCAGGCAGAGCTCTGTGTACATAAGCAGGCAGGATGACTCTCAATCGCTCATCCCCACCAAGGGCTCACAGAAACAGCGCACAGTAAAAGGAGTTTGGGGGCCAGGTGGTGGTGGCTCACACCTTTAGTACCAGCACTCTGGGGGCAGAGGCAGGCAGATCTCTGTGAGTTCAAGGCTAACCCGGTCTACAAATTCCTGGACAGAGCTGGGATTACACAGAGAAATCCTGTCTTTAAAAAAAAAAAAAAAAAAGAGTTTGGGGAACTCCCAAGGTCTAGCCAAATCCAGCTGGTTCCATATTTTGCAAATACATTTTAATGGTTCCAAAATTTCCATAAACTTAACTTCTTTGTTCCCATCTCAAGGACAGGAATTCTCTGCAGTGTTGAATTCCTTCCAGAAGCTTCTAGGTCACGCACGGACCATTGTCTGGACATTGTTGCTTAGAACCACTTCCTGTCATCTCTTCAAGCCCCGACCCACCTCCTCTCCATCCGTGCTAGCCAGCCTGGTCTCAGGTCTGGATTACAGGGAGGGCCTCCCAAGGCAAAGGAGTACCTGCTTGCTGGGTTTGGGAGCCTCACCTAAGAATCAAGGTTAACAATGCACACAGGGCGGTTGACAATGTTCGAGGCAGTATGTGAGCATGCGTACGGGAGTGATTAATGAGGCTTGAACACATATGTGAGAGGAAGCCAGCAGCCTCAGCCTCTTACCATGCAGGCCTCTGAGGAAACCGCTGTGCAAAGCAGAAATGAAGTCCCTGTAGAAACTCCCTCACTCTCTCCCATGAATTGAATCTGAGACCCAGACGGCTGGGTTCAAAGGCAGCAGGAGGAGCGGGAAGCATGGCAGACACATGGAGGCCCAGGTAGGGAAGACGGTGAAGAATAGGCAGTGCCAAGGCAGAAAAACCAGCTGGGCAGATAGTCTCATCGTGTGTGCCTGGTGCCCTGGCATGTATATGAGCCTGTGTACAGCTGAGCATGTGGCTACATGTGCCAAGGAGCCTGCTCATTACCAGACCAGCCTGGCCAGGGCACCACCCATGGGACTGATGCCAGCAGGCAGTGTTACCATGGGCAGCCTCCTGTCAAAGCTCATTATGAATGGCTGGAGAAGGCAGCAGTCTTCCCAGCTAGGGCCACACATGCACACAGATGCCCCAAACCACACACACATGCATGCACAGCTACTTTTCATCCATAACCTGGGACAACCCAGCGTTTGTGTATGGTGGGGGCATCATGTGTGAGGTCCCACCTCAAGGGGTTCCAGTTGTGAAATCAGCTTGGGCCTCCTTGATCTTTTAGGACTCAAAAAAGCCACTGCTGGGCTGAGGGCACATGGGGGCTGTTCACTTTGCTCAGGAGCTATTCCATCATAAGGGTTCAGGGTAAGGCTACATCCTCTCCTGACTCATGGTTTTTAGGTAGCCGACCTTGTACCCAAGTTCTCTGGTATAGAAGATCTGGGATCTCCTCCCAGTCCCTGTGCTCATCGACCTGGATGCCTTTTTCTTCTTTGCCAGTGGCCACCATCATTCTGGTGGATGTCATCCTGAGACTGGATGTCAACAGAACACATCACTCTGGACCCTGTTCTCTGTCCTCTCCAGATTCTCACATTCCCAAGGACTCTTATGTTAACGCCCTGAGGAAAGCTAAACAGATGTGCTAATCACAGCAGCTGGATGGAACAGAGACAAGACTGGACCCTCTGGCCGTGAGCTAGCCCAAGGAGCTGGCAGATGGAAGAGCCAGACCCAGCTTGACATGAAAAGAACTTACAATATTCAGCCACCAGGGGGCAGGCTGCACCTGCTGGACCACTGACCCATTTCTGGGACGTTATTCTTGGGCCTGAGTGTCTTTATAGGAAGAATGTAGTATGTAAGCACTCCCTGCCTGGGATCAGGTAGAGGGCATCCCTGAGGATGTATGCAGAAGGGGGGTGGCTAGAGAGCCCTGGACAGGGTATTCAATGGGAAGAATCTGTGATGAGGATAGGGGTCTTCTGAGTGGATGGATGGTGACGGTGAGGGTGAGCTGTTGACCCCTTAGGGATGACATCATGCCCCAGTCTCAAGCATGTATCCATGCTTTGGTTACATAAGCTGACAGACTTCCTAACATTGCTAAAGCTGGCTTGAGTTCTTCTGTCAACCCACAGACATGCTCTAGCTAAGAGACGCTGATTCCTTTTGCAAAAAGTTATCCCCATGAGTAGGAGCTGGTTGAGAGCACTGGCTGCTCTTCCAGAGAACCCAGGTTTCAATCCCAGCACCCACATGGCGGCTCACAACCATCTCCAGTTCCAGGGGATATGACACCTTCTTCTGGCCTCCTGAGATACCAGGCACACACCTGGCACCCAGACAGACATACAGGTAAAAACATCCGGGTACATACATTAACAATAAATCTTTAAAAAGAAGTCATCAGCGGCCCCAGTTTACCCACAGGTTGAATTCCATGTGCAGCCCTGGCCTTCTGGGCCCTCCTCCTCTACCATTACACTGCCTTCTCTGTGCATACTGGAGGCAGAAATCCACTCACTCAGAAGATGAAGGCTCTAAAGATGACTCTGGGTAACAGTTCTGGGAGGACTCCCTACAGAATAAACCAGCTCTTCCCTGTTCCATTTCTAATTCTTCCTCTGCTTTGTCTACTAGACTATGGGCCCCCTTTGAAAGTTTGCCTGCTTCAATAGACCTAAGCCTTCAATATTAAAGCACAGAGGTATAGTGTGGTGGGGGTGGGGTGCTGTCTTCCTAGGCTGGAATGGGGCTCCTTGGGACTTTCTGGTACCCGCTATGAGAGAAGGAATGTTTGCTGGAGAAACCTCGCCCAAGTCCTAAAGTGTCCAAGAGAGATATAGACCCGAGGCCAGGCCCCACGATGCACCCACCTGACCATCCACCGGAGTCTCTCTCTGTCCAGAGCAGCCCTTCTCTGACAGGCCTCCACCCTCTTCTTGGGCACCCAGGCTACAGACTGGGAAGCCATTCCTTCCTTGCTCATCTCTCGCTCCTCAAGCCCAACCAGTAGGCAAGGCTTGCCCACTCTCCTTCCACAATGTATCTGGAGTCTTTTCAGTCCTCTCTGTCCCCACAGCCACCAGATCCTTTCTGAATGGGTTTCTCTACCTTTTGCATTGCTCCCGACCATTAGCTGGCAGGAATCTTGTAAACGTCCGACCGATCATTTCACACTCCTTCCCGCTAAACAATACCCAGGGTTCCCTGCTTTATAAGGCTCTGCTTGACCTGAACCCTGTCCATCACCAGACCTGGTCTCAAAGTCTGTGTTTCTCCCTCATGACTACTCTCCACACATACTAAGAGCTCACTGCCACACTTGCTGGAGTCTACCTCAGGGCTCTTCCAGCATGGCTGGCTGCCCTCTCCGCCCTCATAGATGCTTTTCATGTCTTCCTATCTGAGGCAATGTGTGGCCCCTCAGGGCTGATGTCACCAGTTCTAGCTTCATTTGCCTTGATATTTAATCTTTGATCCTTCACTCTACCCCTCTCTCTTTCTCTCTCTCTCTCTTTCTCTCTCTCTCTTTGTAGTTTTCTCTGTTTTTCCCGTTTTTGTTGCTGCGTTGTCTGTTTGCTTTGCCTTTTTCAGACTTTCCTGCTAGTTTCCAGTTTAAGGGACTGTATTTAAATAAGCCTGGTGCACACCTTTAATCTCAGCACTTGGGAGACAGAGGCAGGAGAATCTCTGTAAGTACCTGGCAGCCTCATCTACACAGAAAGTTCCAGGCCAGACAGGGCTACATCTTGAGGCGCTGTCTTTAAAAAAAATAAAAAGAAAAGAAAGAAAGAAAGAAAGAAAGAAAGAAAGAAAGAAAGAAAGAAAGATCAGTGATGGCCACTGTTGGCCTATGATTCGTGGATGACAACCACAGGCCTGAGAGCCTGAGATTCACGTCATAAAATATTTAGATTATAGACAAGATCCCAGCAGCAGATATGAGTGATAGTCTACTTTACAATTAGATAAAGAGGGAAATAAGTTGGTGAGGCATTTTTAAATCTGATATGACTCCAGAGGATGAGTATTAATCATATATACTAAAGTAAAATAGTTTTTCTGATAGTATGCATGAGATTGACATAGGAACTATATAATTAAAGCCAATGTTCTCGGCAGGGTCAGAGCCATTGAGGTTAAAGGTGTGTACCACCAGGCTGGGGTCTAAAGCTGTTTTTATATCAGTGGCCCAAGAGTACCATGTGATGGCAGTGTGTATGGGAAACAGACTTCTACCCATCCATTTAACTGTTTCAGCCTCTGAGCCTTGATGTGGATGACCTCCAATGGCTGCGCTCTGTCTGTCCTCTGGACACCAGGGATGCTTTCTTCAAATCTCAAAGAGCAACAATATACTCCACTACTTAGAGACCTAAAGGCCTCCCTAGGAACAGCCACAGTCATGCTTGATCTGTGGGAGACGAAGGTTGCTCAGCACCACAATCCCCAATGCCTAGTTCAGAGCCTAACAAAGATAAAGCACTCATAAATGCTTGCTAAATGGACAGAGATAGCCACGTGTAACCATTTTATCTTCTGTCATCTCTCAAGTGTTTGTCACTCTCAGGTCTTTCCTTTGCAAGATCAAAAGCATTTGCCCACATTTGTTTGGATATAGTTGCTATTAACTTTTACTTCATCTTATATGTAGATGGCGGAACGAATAACCAACTGCGCATGCTCAGCCCTACACGTCTCTCAACCTCCCTCCCGAGGCTCAGGGACCATGTGGAATCATAAAAGCAGAAGGATGGGGGAAGAATGCTTATGCGACGCTTCTCTTTTTCGTGGTACCACAGCAGCTGTGGTTGTCTGCATAAGACCAGAACAGTGATATTTCCAACAATGAGTGGGGAGGGGCTGCAGCGGTCCGGTCCCACCCCCAGCTGAGGTCCTAT
This sequence comes from Uromys caudimaculatus, assembly GCA_028551405.1. NCBI lineage: Eukaryota > Metazoa > Chordata > Mammalia > Rodentia > Muridae > Uromys > Uromys caudimaculatus. The sequence goes on along the minus strand of CM052706.1, from coordinate 5,058,403 downwards.
TGCCAGTTGAGTCTATTAAGGCAAGAGTCACTGAGGCATGGCCACTGTTGAGTTGCCCATGGCTGGGTGAATCTATGTGCTCAGGCTAATTGTAATTAGTAGGCCAAATAAACAGATAATTATAAAAGAGAACATGAAATGGGGCAGGAGATGTAATGTGGCTGCTAAGGGAATGAAATGATCAAAATAGTATATATATATATGTGTGTGTGTGTGTGTGTGTGTGTGTGTGTGTGTGTGTGTGTGTGTGTGTGTGTATCATATGTATATATGAAATATGTATAAATTTATATTTATAAAGAAAGGAGGGGTGAATGGGTGGGGTTGGCTGGGAGACTAGCGGTGATTTCGGGAAGCTGAGAACGGTAGAGGTTGCCGGTAAGGCAAGAATTGTTACTAGGAGGGTCCCACGGAATCGCAGCTACTGAAAAAGCTGAGCCGTGTATGAAAACCGTTCCCGTGGTGGCCCTTTTTCCACATGAACAGTCCCTGCAAGTACTCCCACCCCCTTCTCTTAGACAAAGGAATCAGGGCTTAAACACGTGACCAGGTGAGTCCAGGTACTCCAGGCATATCCTCAGAACGTGTGACAGGCATTAGACAAGTTGAGACACTGGCCTTTAATGAGTCTGGACCTTAGAGAGGTCATGCCCTGGCGGGTGGGCTACTTGGTACAGCTTGCGTCCAAAATCAAATGGACTCTTCGAGCTTCGTGGTTTGACGCTCCAGGATATTCTGGGGGTCCCCTAAGGTGCTTGGAGAAGAGCAGATACTCTTGGGTGAGTACACCCCAAGGGCAGCTGGGACGCCTTCTCCATGCACAGTAGAACCAGGATGCCACTAGAGGTCTTGGATTTGGGAACAAAACGCTTACTTCTTGCCTAATTCCCTTAAACAGCAGCTCCTTGGCAGACACGTCTTCCTCCTGCTTCAGGAGGAGAGTCCGGCCTCGGGCAGTCTCCCACAGTGGGGTTCCCTAGACTTCACCCGTCTGTGGGCTAGCCTCTATCAGAGGCGCTTCTGGAAGTTTCTTTCCAACTTTGCAGACGCTCACCGGTGAACACTCGGCTTGAATGGTGCCAGCTCCGGGATCGCACCCGCGTAGAAAAGTAGGGAAGTTCCAGCGGCCTCCCCTCTCGAAAGCCACAGGGGTAGAGGAGGGGTGGGGAGTAGGGGGCAAGTGCGCGCGCAAGCTGGCGAATGGGCGGAGTCAGATTTTCTCTTCCAGCCTGTCCGTCCGTCAAGAGCTTCAGCTCCGCCCACACAGCGGTAATTGGTGGGGAGCGCGCGCGAGCGCCCGCGGCCCGCCCCCTGCAGCACTGCCCCCGCCCACCGGTTGACAGGGCTGCAAGTCGGGCCTGCAAGTTGGAGCAAGAAGGTACTGGTGCCGAAAGGCTCAGAGCCTCCGAAGCTGATGGGCAGTTGGTTACACTCATGCTTTGGCTGTCACCCCAGACCTGACAGCAGCCCGATGCTCATGTACTTGAGTCCTGACCCAACTCTGCTCCCACAGGCCCCCTTTCCACCCCATCAGTCACCCACAACCTCTTTTCTGCCCCTAAGAGGCTCAACCCCTCGCCGAGGTGCCCACAGTCTCACGTGCCAAGAGGTCGAGCCTGCACACCGACTCTCGCTCCAGTTGCTTATGCGGACAGCACAGTGCGAGCCGGGTCTGCAGGCTCTCCGTGCACCTCTCATCGCCTCCTCACTCCCGGGCCCAGCATCCCCTACGGCTCACCGCACAGCCTAGCTCTACATCACCCCAACTCCGTGCCCGAACCCCTCTGCAGCCTCGCTCCCTGCTCCCCTGCGGAACCCTCCATTCCCAGTTCGAGCGTCAGGGGACATCCCTCACCCGGAACCCACTACCGACTGCAATCGTCTCCCACGGTGTCTGGCCTCGGGGTGAATAAACCTCCCCGGGCCCCAGCCGACGATCCCGCTGCACCCGGGGCCTCCGCCGAGCACTCCTGGCGCATCCATTGCGCGCCGCGCGGCCCACACCTCGATCGCGGAGCTTGCTCCATCTCCCAGGCTCCACCGCACCCTCCCACCTACCCCGAGGCCCCTTGTGCCCCGCGCGCGCGCGCCACCGCCCCAGACCACACCCCGCACGCTGTGCCCCCGACTCGGCCCCGCACCCCTCTCCCCGGCGGGCGGGCGGCGGGCGGGCGGGCAGCGCCGGCGGCGGTGGAGGCCAGTCCTCGGGCCGGGACACACCCACCCACCCGCCCTCCTCGCTTTCCTCCTTCCCTCCCCCTCGCGCTCCCTCTCTCCCGCCCTCCCGCCCTAGCTCCGCGGCGCTCGCTCCTTCTCTCCGTCGCCCGCTCGCGCTTCCCGCGGCTCCGGGCCTCCCCTCTGCCTCCCCGAGCGAGCGCGGCTCTCCCGGGCGCGGCTCCGGGGTTCATGCTGACGAGGCGGCGGCCGCTCCAGCCCAGCGGCGGCGGCAGCGGCGGGAGCTGGGGCGCGGGCCCCGGCCGCCTCTCTCGGAGCGTGGGGCCGGGCGGCGGGCGCGCCCCGGCGGCGGCGGCGGCGAGCGCCCCACCGCGCCGCGCCCCTGCGCGCCCCCTACGCCGCGCCCCCGCGCGCCCCCCGCGCCTAGCTTGCGGGGGGCCGGGCCTGCGGGCGGCCGGCGCGGCGCGCACCCATGGACGGTCCGGCCATCATCACCCAGGTGACCAACCCCAAGGAGGATGAGGCCCGGTCGCCTGTCGGGGGCGAAAAAGGTGAGGAGGGGCACGGGCAGATGCCGCGGGGGGTGTGAGTGCACCCCGTGTCGCTGGAGTTCTCGGTGTGCGCCCGCAAGGCGTGGGGGAGGGGTGCACCGGGCCAAGAGGGTGCGTGGGTGTGGGGTGCGCCTGGAGCGAGGGAGGCTGCAAGGGTGCCTGTGCCAGCTGTGCTCGTGTGAGTGTGCAGGAGCAGCTGAGAAGTTGGGATCGGATGTGTGCACTGCACAGAGCTGTTTTAAGTGTGCATGCAGTGCGTGTGACAGGTTGTGTGTACACCTACGTGTATGAGCTGGCCAACTGAGAGATTGTAAGGGCGTGTATGCTTCTAGCAGATTGTGTGTGTTCCTGACAGGCTGTGAGTTTGTGGACTTATGTGGAGGTCTGGATGCATCTGGCTGAAAGGTGGTAAAGGGTGTGCCAATCCTGAGCCTGTGGACCTTGTGTGTGTGTTCACTCCTGATGGAGGGGTGGGTGTGTGTGTGTGTGTGTGGTGTGCGCCTACACTATCCAACTGTCAGAATGCATTGTGTCTCTCTGCTGTTAGGGTGTGTGTGTGCATATCTGCCTTTGACCAAGATCCTGTGTGTACACAAGTGCTTGTGCATAGCACAGAGAGACCATGTCTTGAGAATATTTAGTTGGTTGTGCAAGTGGAGGAGAGAGGTGAGGAGCAATGCTGACCCCACAACACCACGCACACACAAGCACACGTGCACACTTCCTTTTTAGCTGGTCTCCCAGCCACCAACCAGCCTGTTAGGAACTCCACTGCTTGACATCTCAGGCCTCTTGTGGGTGGGGGGAGCTCTACCCAACACTTGGCAAACACTTAGTGTGTGAGAGCTGTCCCCTTTTGGATCGCTGGTCAGGGGCTAAACAGGCAATGCCATGCTGCACCCGGTTTATTTGGGGGTGCATTCTGGCCTCAACCCCTTCTTCTGTTTACTTTTCGCTCTTCCTTGGTATGTTGACCCCTCAGAGAACTGACGTCTTCACACAAGTGCCTGGAGTCACTGTGTCCTGCTGGTTGGACAGACTGTTTTGAAAAGTCAACCAATCTGGCTTGGTCTGCTCTGGCGGTTGACTCTTGCTTCACAGTCCTTCTGCCATGTGTAGGACAAACACATAAGTCCCCCTCCACTTCCTAAGGACCTGCTTGTCCCCTCCAGCCCTGGGCTGGCCACAGCAGGCCTTGGAAGAGTCAGGTTTCTTTCCATGGGCCTCCATCCTCTGTGCTTGTGCAGTGAGTGAGGACTGCACTCTCTGGGGATGTAGGATGAGGGCGGGAGGAGCCGTCTACCACCTCTGCCCATGCATCGACCTTTGGGCATGTCTGCCCAGCAGGAAAACACAGAGACTTCCCCCAGGTCCCCTCAGGTGGGGATTTGCCATCAGACTGGTTTCTAAATGTAAAATAAAGAATTCAAACTCTTTCCCAGAAGTCTTCTATACCCTATAAATGAGCTTCTTAAAACCTGCAAGAGGGTATGGAGTGAATCCCACGCCTTCCTGGGGCCTAAGTGGAGAGCTTCTTTCTGGTCTAGCCTTCCCACCATAAGGGCCTGAGCTCTCGGGCCCTGGCTGGATATGTCCCTTCACAGAGGGTCTTTGAAGGAAATTTCAGGAAAGCTTGGTGAACCCAGCATTCCTCTCTGCTGTGGACTTTATGTGATCGAGCCCTCGCCCTCTGTTCTTGTTGGAAGAGGTGTGGCAAGAAGCTAGGGGATACTTGTCAGGACCCAGTCCCTCTTGCTGCCCCACCCCACCCCACCCTGGGGAGTGGGTAATTTTGCAAGTTCCCCTTGTCCTCTGACTGATCCGATTCCTGAAGCAGAATAGGTCCGTGGAAAAGCCAGACCCTGCACTTGTTAGTGGAGGTGCTTGCTCGGTGCAGCTTGTTGACATTACTTTTCTGGACAGTCATATCTTTAACAGCCCGTTGTTTGTTTTCGGTGTCAGATTGGTTACTCGTTAACCGAGTCGGGGAATTCCTTGCCTGCCATCCTAGGGTGGGGTGCTTGGCTAGTACAAGCATTAAAGTCCCACTTTACCTGAGACTTGTTACTCCAAAAAGTTAATATAATTTTCATCAGTCACAGTATAACAAAATAATAGAGGGTCAATTTTGTGTTTGTTTTGAAGTGTGTGTGCTTTGACAGCCATGCAAATATGAACTATATGTGGGTCACTTCCTCCCCCAACTCCCCCACCCCCCTCCAACACACGTGCCTCCCACCTTCAGGCCTATTTCTGAGAATCAAATTTTGAAACAGCTTCTTTAGAATAATAAACCACCAAACAGGTTCAGCAGTGTGTCTAGCTTAAGTGTGCCGATATCTTCAGATGGGAAGAGTGCATTTTGCATAATTTAAATTACAACAATCATTTGGTTGTTAAGTATTGGGCCTGCGATGCTTGAAGTGTTCGTGGCAAGGAAGAGATGGTCTTAAAATGTTTGCTCTCATTATTTACCCTGTAAAATAGAAATGACGGCGACCGCTCCTGGGTTTGACGGGAGGGATGAGAGATGATGTCGGTACACGGAGGACTCCACCCTGTGCACCAGAGCGCCATGCTCCGCACACCTTCAGTATAGGTTTACAGAGGAAGTCCAATGTTGAGTTATCTCTCTGCGTAGTACGTGTGGTGGGGCGCCGCTCAGAGACAAGTGTCACTGTCAGTAGCACGTGTCACTAGTCCTGGCTTGTTACTTTCAGCTGAGTTTGACTGAATTGATAGTGTGAGGCTACAGAGAACAGTCCCCCATAGTGAACTGTCCCTGCTTTGCTGTCACATAGCCTTAGGAAAAGAGACAAGAGATGGGAACGAGAAAGCCGTGGAAGAGGACATTGGAACGACCACTGAGTCTGGGAACTAAAGCTCCCACGTCGTTTCTAAGCACTTCAGTGACTTCCGGTGTCCAAAACAGACAGCTGTTTGGAAAATGCGTCCTCTCAATAGACTTGGGAGAAGATAAAAAACCAGTACAAACTTTTGTATTGTTAGGATTTATTTATTTTTATTTCGAGTGTATGGGTCTTTTGCCAGCATGCCTCATGTATGTGCCTGATACCTGTAGAGGCCAGAAGAGGGTGTTTGATTCCCTGGGATTGGAGTTACAGACAGTTGTGAGCCACCATGTGGGTGCTGGAATTGAATCTCAGGTCCTCTATTGGAACAGTCAGTGCTCTTAACCATTTATTCATCTCTCCATTCCCAGGGGTGCAAGCATTGTAAAGAGTAACTTAGCACTTAAAGCATGAGCGATACTTTTGGCTGCAAGTATCAGAGAAGCAGCCTTCATGCAGCCTAAGCCAGCTCCTCCTTTTTGGGCTCCTGGAGATTGACTGCTGTGGCTGGCCTTGATAAGCCCTGATGTTAGAGCAGCTTAGTTCTCTTGGCTCTCCCACCCCCATGCTGCATCCTGTCTGCAACCTCTCCAGTCGCCCAAGCTATCCTCAAGGTAGGAAAAGAGACAGAGTGGGTCATGTTCACCCCCCTTACCTGGAAAGCAGACCATTCCCAGGGACTGCTCAGTAAACTTTTGTTCATGTTTAATTGGCCAGAACTGGGTCACATGGCCTCCCTTAGCCTCAAGTGAAAAATTAACTCTCCAGCATGTCTAGCCCCGTAGGAAGGAGAAAAGACCAGAAATAGAGGGAACAAGTGTGGTGCCACCGATCTCAGTGTTAGCCGTGTCCTCAGAGCACCAGCTACACTCCCGGTGTTTCTGTTACAGAAGAGTCACCTCATCTGCACTCACAGACAGCGCAGGGATGTCCTTCGGAAGGCGTGGCTCACAGTAGCAACATTCCCAGCCATCCTGTGTCATCAGGCAGATAAGGTTGGATGGTGCGACATCTTTCCTGCAGAAAGAATGCTACCAGATCGTTGGGACAGATGAGTTAAATTACATCTGACTATGCAGACACGTGACTCTCTGAGACATTTCAAAGCGAGAAATTTCAAGAATGACATAACAGTATGATCCTATCTTGTTTTTTTGTTTGTTTGTTTGTTTTTTTAATCAAACATGCAGAACTGAACTAATGTCCGGAAATATACAAAAGTAATCTCTGAGGAGATAAAGGACAGGGATGATTCTCTTGGGGGCAAAGGCTGGGTGGTGGTGAGGGAAACAGGACACTTTGTTTCAACATTGATGATAATGTGCTTGTGTTTTAGGGACCTTTTTTTTTTTAAACTAAGAAAAGACATTTCCCTTTGTTCTTTGAAGAGAAATAATTTGAAGGAATTGTATAATAACAAAACAAACCCCAAGAAACCTCAATTAATATGCAAAAACACCCAGAACATTTCAATGCTAGATAAACAGCTTTTTTTTTTTTTTTTTTTTTTTTTTGTAAGCCAATAGGTTTGCCAAAGATTACTGCAGGCTGTTGTATATTCAGGCCCAAAGTTCTGAGTCTGGTTCTCATAAAAGTTTGTGGTCCTTAGTCTCTTATAAAATATAATTTTAAATTTCTAAAATTTTATTTCATGTGTATGGGTGTTTTCCCTGCATGTCTGCATCTATACCAAGTGCATGCAGTGCATGCTGGGGCCAGAAGAGGGGATCAAACAGAGACTGGAGTTACACACAGTTGTACATTGCCATGTGGGTGCTGTGACTTGAATCCAGTTCTCTGGAAGAATAGCTTTTAGTCATAACTCAGAACCTCCAACCTTGAAGGTGTTGACAAAATTGCAGCTAAGAGAAGGTATTTACAAGCAGCGATCATTTCGGACGACAGGATAGATTCAAGGAAGATTCAGATTAACACTGTGCAGACCAGGCTGGCCACAAGCTCAGAGACCCAGCCTGTGCCTCCCGGTGCTGGGATTAAACATGTGCACTCCATGCCCCTCTTAAACTTTTATCTAGACGTAACAGTAGATTCAGATGGAACTGTAGATTCATGTGTTCTTATAAGAGATCACACAGAGCAAGGTGGGTGGCCTGTACCGCTACACTCCAATCTCTGGAGACCAAGATCACAGGCTCCAGGCTAACCTGTAGCAGAGCCCTTTGAAGAGGAAAGAAAGAAACAGGGGGAGGGGAGGAGTCACAAAGGTCCTCTGTCTCCTCAACCTGGGTCCCCTCAGTGTTGACATTTGGCAAGACTTTGAATGGCTTCACAGCCGGGATGTGGATAATGACCTTATGAAGCCAGAAGTTCACTTACTGTCAACACGCTCTTCCTCCTAGCCATGCCCATTTCACTTCCTTGGCAGGTTGGCAACCCCTAGTCTGTTCTCTGTTTCCGAAATATTGTCATTTCAGGCGTGTTAGCTAGGTGGGATCAGACAGAATGTGATCTTCCCCGCAGTCCGACTCTCTGGATAGTCGTTTGACTTCCTGGATGGCCGTTCCGTTGCTGTTCGGGTTTATGTTTGACCTTTTCTTTTCCACTGCTGTGTAATGTTCAGTGGTGTGAACACACCACGGTTTGATTGCTCATCCTCTCTCTTCCATTGCCGTGTAGTATTCAGTGGTGTGAACACTCCACGGTTTGATTGCTCACCCTCTCTCTTCCATTGCTGTGTAATGTTCAGTGGTGTGAACACACCACGGTTTGATTGCTCATCCTCTTTTTCATTGCCGTGTAGTATTCAGTGGTGTGAACACACCACGGTTTGATTGCTCATCCTCTCTCTTCCATTGCTGTGTAGTATTCAGTGGTGTGAACACACCACGGTTTGATTGCTCACCCTCTCTCTTCCATTGCTGTGTAATGTTCAGAGGTGTGAACACACCACGGTTTGATTGCTCACCCTCTCTCTTCCATTGCTGTGTAATGTTCAGTGGTGTGAACACACCACGGTTTGATTGATCCTCCTTTCAAGATTTGGGGTGTTTTGAATAGAGTTTCTGTAAACACATGAACCCCTTTATAGAAACGTAAATCCTCATTTCCTTGGGTAAATACACACGTCAGTACAGTTAGTGGGTCCCGTGATACTCACAAGTTTATTTGCTTTTTTATTTAAAATTGCTGTTTCAAGTGAATAAGTTTAAAAACAAAAACAAAAAAGAAAAGTTGTGCACCCTCCCCCCAGTTGCAGAGATGAGAGGTTTGCAGCACCATGCCCACACTCCCTCGTTTCTTATTTGAAGGCTTTTCTTATGGTTATCTTTCCTTCATTGTATATATAAGTACATTTTAGGTGTAAAGGTATGTATAAACTATACCATAAATAAAAAATAAATAAAATTACTGTCTCCTGTGTAAACATAGCATTTTGCATCTATTTCTCTAAAGCCTCTCAAATTTTCAAAGTTGTCCTTTTTAAACACTATTTCATCTTATCTGTGTATGTGTGTGGTATGTCCTCTTTGTCACTCTGCCGCATTCCCTTGAGACTTGGTCTCTCACTGAACCAGGCTGTGACCAAGTCCCTGCCACCCTCACAGCTCTGCTGCACATAGCACTGGCTTTACAGACCTGTACAGCTTCGTCTAGCTTTTTAGGTGGGTGCTGGAGATTGAACTTGAGTCCTTACACCATACAGCAAACCCTTTTACCCACCAAGCCACTTCCTAGTCCCAGACATCACATTCTTAGAGATAGGGAGCGGTAACTCATTATAGTTTAAGATGAAATGGTGCAGAGAGAGTGGAGTAAGCCACAGAACTAAAAAAACAGACCCACCCAAATAGACCCAGCAGACCTTAAACAAGGACGCAGAGACGTTCACGTGAAGAATGGCTGAGGCGGTGGCTCAGCTCTGAAGAGTGCTTACTCCCCAAGCATGAGTTCCCGTCCCCAACCCATGTAAAGAGCCAGGCATGGGCTCACTCTCCGCAGGGTTTCATAATTTTCAGTAAACAAATCCTATCAATGCTGTACCGCGCTTTCTTCTTTAAGGGGTCAGAAATTTTGATTTGGATGTCCATGTTAGCATGCAGACATAGTGGGTGCTGTATACTTATCCTGAATCCCGTGTCTTTGTTGAGTTCACGGATTGGCTCTGAGATTTAACTATAAGCTTTGATGTCAGCCGTCATATCAAATAAAAACATTTGCTTTTCTTTTTCAGATCTGCATGCCTTTTTAAATTCCCCACCCCCCCGCTTGATTACAGTGACTAGAACTGGGAACAATATATTAAATAACTGATGGGATGGATGGGTGTCGTTGCTTGCTCCTGTCTTAGTTACTCCTCTGTTCCCATGATAAAGCCATGACCAAGACAACCCACAAGGGAAACGGTTTATTTGGGCTTACTGGCTCCAGCTGGATAAGATCCCCTCCTGGTGGGGGTGCGCAGCAGCAAGCAACAGGCATGGCGGCAGGAACCGGAAGTTGAGAGCTGTCAGGAAGGAAGTAGACAGTCGACCGGAAGTAGGGTTAGGTCTTTTTAGGTCAAAGCCCACTCCTGGTAATATACATCTTCCAGCCAGGCTACACCATCTAAACCTCCCCAAACAGCTGGGGAACCACACTGTAGGGGACATTTGTCATTCAAACCTCAACAGCTCCCAATCTGAGGATAAAACCATTGTCTTTCACCAATAAGTATAATCTCAGCTGTTATATTTTTGATTCATTGGGCTGATGGAAGTTCCCGTCCATCCTGGGTTCTCTTGAGTTTTATAGATACAACTGAAGTTTTCCTTAATCTTTTTCTGCATAAATGTGTGCAGTCGTGCCAGTGAACATGACAGCGCATCTAACTTTTGAATAAGAAACCAGCTTGAAGGTCCTTGAAGAAAGTTTGCTTCTGTTGTGTAATTCTCTTCCGTGTGTTGATAAACTCTACCCGCGAGTGACGTCATCTACCGTTTTAATTATTTATTTTCACGGACGTTGTCTTCCGGATTTGGTAGCAATCTCATGGAAATACATTGGGGGAACTTTCTGCCTTGTTCCGGAACCAACTGTGTAGAATTAGCGTGGTCCGTCTGGGCCTGGAGATTTCTTTTGGGGCAATTTTTAAATCTCCAAGTTTGATTTTTTTTTTTTCCGGTAGTTGTAGAGCTGTTTAATAATCTCTTCCATATGGATAGACCTGTGGTAGAGTGGATTTCTTGAGATTCGATCCGTCTCATTTAAGCTGACACATGTCTGAGCACTGAGTAGCGTCCTTAGCGTTTAATCCCTTGCCGACTTCCTGATGTGTATGTACAGAGCCAGTGACAGCAAGACCACTGATCATTTGTGGTCTTGTGTTGTCAGTCTCACTAAGGGTATCTCAATTTTTATTGGTCTTCATTCTTTTTTTTTTTTTTTCTTCTTTATTTTCTTTGCTCAGTTTTATTAATTTCTTCCTGCCTCTTGGTTTGCTTTGAGCCTCTTTTGAGCCCCTCCCCCTCGTTGAGACCTTCAGAGGTCCCGATATATTTTTTTTCTTTTGCTCTCCTAATAAATGTGTTTAGTGCCACACACATACACTTCTAAGCATGGCCGTAGCCATCTCCACAAATTTTGATATTTTCATTTTCGCACAGTTCCGAGCAGCATCAGGTTCATGGCCGCACTGAGCAGAAAGCTTGAGACAGCCTGGTACCAAGGGTGTGTATCCTCCTCCGGAGTCTCCTCCCCCACTGTCAATAGCCAGCGTCCCGCAGTGATTACAGTTTCATGACCCGTGTTGACTCTCATTATTACCACTAGCACAGGTGGTACACATTAGGGCTCCCTGTCACCATTGTACGTTTTATGAGTTTAGATAAAGGTGCCGTGATATGTGTCCACCGTTATAGAGTCTACCAGAATGATTTCACAGCCTTACAAACTTTCAGTTCACCCATCCTTCCCAGCCCCCAGCCTCTGACAACCTCTGGTCTTTTTTACTACCTCTGTAGGTTTGCCTTTTTTTTTTTTTTCCAGAAGAATCTGGTTGGAGTCACAGGGCACGTAGCCTTTGCAAATTGGCTTTCTTCTCTTAAAATGCATTTAGGTTCCTTCATGTCTTCTCGTGGTTTAAAATTAATTTGGGGGCTTAGAGAGGTGGCTTAGAAGTTAAGAGTGGTCACTGTTCTATCAGAGGACCAGAGTTTTGATCCCAGTATCCATTTTTGGTGGCTCACAAATACCTGTAAGCTCCAAGGGATCTGTCTTGTCCTCTGGTCTCTCTGGTGTTCTGTCTCAGATGTCTCTCTTCAGGAGTTGGTCACATTGTTTTTTGAGACAGGGTCTCATATTGGCCTGGAGCTCAACAGTTAGACTGGGCTGTGGCCCTTGAATCCTAGGAATCTGCCTGTCTCTGCCTGTCCAGCTCGGGGATTGCAAGTATTCAACTCCATGCCCTGCCTTTTGATCTGGGTTCTGATGAGGGAGCTCTGGTCTTCATGCCTGCACTGCAGACGTTACAGAGGTGCTGCCTTCCTGGTGCCCTCCAATCTGTTTGTTTTCGGTGTCGAATGACACCACGCTTCATGGATGTGCGCCAGTTAATTATCGTTTACTTACTGAAGGACAGCAAGATTGCCTCTGAGTTCTACAGATTGAACAAGGCTGCCGTGAACAATTGTATCCGAAAACAACTGTTTCCGACTCATTTGGGTATTTACCCAAACGACATTGTGATGGTAAGAGTATTGAGTGTAGTTTTAAAGGAAGCCACTGAACTGTTTTCCAAAGTGGCTGTGTAATTGTTAGTTTCCATTAGTTTAACTGCGATGCATCTTGGCATGGATTTCTTTGGACTAGTCTCTTTGCAGTTCATTTTGCTTCTTGGATTTATGTCTCTTGCCAAATTTGGGGAGTTTTCAGACATTATTTCCTCAGGTCCCATCTCCTGGGATGCCAGCGACGCCAGGATCTTTTTGTTTTTTAAATTAAGATTTAGTTATTTTTATTTGATACGTACGAGTGTTTTGCCTGTGTGTATGTGTGTATATCACACGTGTGCCTGGTGAAGGCCAGAAGAGGGTGTAGGACCCTCTGGGACTGGAAGTGTAGGGTCTCGTGAGCCACCATGTGGATGCTGGAAATGGAAGCTTGGCCTCTGCAGGAACAGTGCGTTCTAACCTCCAGAGTTACTTCTGTTCCTGCAGGCCTGGTGAGTTTTCCCTTTCAATCTCCCGTTGTTCAGACTGGGTGATTTCTCTTATTCTCTCTTCAAACTCATTGATTTTATTGTCTCCGTTCTGCTGTAGAACCTATCCACTGGGATAGTTCTATCACACTTACTTTAGGTGTGTGTGTGTGTGTGTGTGTGTGTGTGTGTGTGTGTGTGTGTGTGGTGTGCACATGGGCACCTGAGGCTGACATCAGGCATCTCCCTCAGTTACTCTGTACCTTGTGTCAGGGTCTTTCACTTGAACCCACAGCTCACTAATTTTTCTAATGTGGGCAGCCATCTTGCTCCAGAGAGGCTCTGCCTTTACCTCCTATGCACTGGGATTGTAAATATGTCACCATGCCCACCTAGATTTTGCATGGGTGCTGAGAATCAGAGCTCCGGTCCTCATGTTTGTGTGGCTGGTGCTTTACCTGGTGAGCCATTTCCCAGGGTGCCTTTTAATTCTAAGTTCCTGTTTATTCTGCATAGTTTCTTCATGCTAAGACTTTCTATCCCGCCCCCCTATCCCCAGCCCCCGTTTGTTTTCAATGTGCTTCAGTTGATCGTGGAGGCATTTTTATTGTGGCTGCTTTGAAGTCTTTGTCAAGTAAGCCTACCATCTTTGTGCCGTGGTGTTTACATCTACCGACGGCTCATTTTCATCCCGTCTGAGATGTCCTGGGTTTCCATACAACAGGGGAATTGCAGTTGGAACCTGGAGGTCTTCATGTTACGTCGAGACTCTGGGTCTGGTTGAACCCTTCCACCCCGCTTCAGCGAAAAGAAGAGCCCTGTCTTGTTCTCTCTGTTGGCCTCTTCTGATGTCTGCTGGGCAGGGGAGGGAGTTCAGTGGCCACATGGTCTTTAATAAGCTACAAAGGAATGACCTCATTATCTCCGTGGGTGTTGAAAACCCTGACTCTTCCCACGCCTCCTGGGATACCTTCCCAGTGTTACTGCTGTGTCAGGGTAGAAGTCTTCTCTGGCCATGTGCACGCTGCTTACATTGCTGGGCTCCTTACCAGCCCTGGTTCATTACCCTCTGTTCATGGCCTTCTTTGTCCCCACGAGGGCTAGTGACATGTAGATTGTTACACCTGATGGGAGTTCTTGGTCGGTAGCCCTCAGCTATTTACTGGCTTTGATGGGGCAGGCCTACCAGGTGTGTGCGTGGTGTGCGAGTATGTGTGTGGTGTAGTGTGTGTGTGTATGTGTGTGTGTGCTCATGCGTGGTGTGTGTGTGTGTATGGTATGTGTGTAGTGGGAGTGTGTATGTGTATATATGTGTGTAGTTTGGTTGCAAAACAGCGATTATGATCTGAACTACTTTCGTCTTGCCAGATTTTCCTTTCATCCTCTGGCCTGTGTGTTACAGAGAGAAGGTTTGTCCTGGGACCCCTGTCTGTAGCTGTGCTCTTTGTCTCTTACATGCAGCTTCTTGAGCACCTGGTCTTAGATCCATGGGGCAAAAGTGGTCTGTCCTGGATTAGACATGGCCGTCTTCCTCTTCAGGCCTCATGGCTGCCAGCTAATCTGCCTTCTCTCTCTCTCCTCAGAATTGACTGCTCATCCCCAGTACAGAGTCCCGAGGCTTTAACTGTGCTTAGTGGGAAAGGAAGGAAGTTCATTTATTCCATTCTCCTAAGTCCCTTGATTAACTTTTAGACTCAGCCAAATTCATATTGAATTTTAGTTATGCCGTGGTTCTGACACAGGGTGTCACTGCGTAGAGCCCAGGCTGGCTTTGAACTTGCTGTTCTCATACCGAATACTGGGATGGCGGACATGTTCCACCATGACCAACCATATTACATTCTCGAAAGACTAGAGTTGGGAAATTATTATTTTAAAGGCTTATTTCAAGGGTGGGTGAGGTGGCTCAGTGGATAAAGATGCTTTTCACTAGCCTGACAACCCGAGTTGGATCCCCGGGACTCACATGGTGGAAAGAAAGAACCAACTCCTGCAAGTTGTCCTCTGACTTCCATACATACACTGTGCTGTGTGCCCACCCTTGAAGTAAATAAATAGATGTAAGAAATCTGTATTTTTAAAAGGTTTTATAGATTTGTTTATTTTTAACTTATGTATACAAGTGTGTTGCCTGTATGTATGTCTGTGCACCACTTTCGTGCCTGGTGTCCGCAGTGGCCGGAAGAGGGTGTTAGATCCCCTTCAGCTAAAGTTACAGATGGTTGTGAGCCTGCATGAGACTGCTGGGAATAGAACCTGGGTCCTCAGCAAGAGCAGCCAGTGCTCTAGTCACTGAGTTATCTCTTTTGGGTTTTTTAAAATAAAGGTTTGTTTCAATATTGCATTAATGAACAATGTAAAATTCAAAATCTCTTACTGCTTCCAGTATGTTAAAAAAAATTGCAACTGAGTATAATAGTACATGCCTTTAATCCCAGGACTTGGGAGGCAGAGGCAGGAGGATCTCTGTGAGTTTGAGGCTGGTCTTGTTCTACATAGTGAGTTCCAGGATAGCTAGGACAACATAGCTAGACCTTGTTCATAAAAATAAACAAACAAACAAACAAAAAAAAAAAGATCCAAAAGATAAAAAATGAGTTAAGTCTAAAATCAAATCCAGATCAGTACGGCTGTTGTGACACCCACATTTGCCCAGCTTTGGAAGGTTAATTCATAAGCACTGGCCTTCCATAAAAATGAAGCCCCAAGTCCTGCGGTATCCCAATATAAATGTGGTCTTTTAGCTGATATTCTGTTTAGTTACTGAGAATGTTCAGGCTCATATCTGTAATTTTATTTCTCAGTTAAGAAACTCTTCCACTTTTGGAGGGTAAACATGGAATGTTGTGTCTGGATTCGGTGCCCATAGCCAGTGACTTCAAAAGTCTGCCTATCGCTCAGACTGCCTGGGAAGTAGGTCTGTGTGCTACAGAAATGTGCCTCAGGATGATTTGCTGGAGCCACCCTGATGGGGAGGAACCCGCTTTTGACACATCAGGTTCTCGGAAGGGACCACACACCTTAGATTTTAATTCTCAACCAAAGGGCTCTTTCCCTGTTTGTTTTGCTGCGGGGCAGGCTGTCAGGAAAGGAAGAGGGGTCATGTGAAAGTGTTCATGGGTCACTGGACCGTTCGGCCAGAAAGCAGTAGAGGACAGGAAAGAAGTGGCCGTTTCGAGTCTGCACGCACACCTGAATCTGTACATATCTGTCCACCACCGAGGCCAGTGAGCGGTTTCCAGCCACAGAAGAGGGCAACGAAAGAGTTCTCTCAGGAAATATCAAAATTACAATATGCACCTTAGAACTTATTCTCCATGTCTTAAATTCTTGCTCAGACATTTAAAGTTCAAAGTACGGTGTGGGTGTGAGGGGAGCAGGGAGAAGGAGAGAACCTTTTTAAAAATCTCCTTTCTTGGGCTGGCTCAGTGGCAAAAGCACACGTCACGTCACACAAACCTGAAGACCAAAGTCCTGATCTCCAGAGTCCACGGCTGCCAAATGTGAGTGGCGGCTTGTCTCGGACTCTAGCAACCTAAGGGTGGGGATGGGATCCCAAGAGCAAACTGTCTAACCAGACTACCTGAGACACGCTGCCTCAGTGAATAAGGTAGAGGGTAATCAAAGTCACCACCATGTCAGCCTCAGGCCTCCACGCATACACACGGTGTGAGCATGTACTCTCCCTCACGCACACATACACACGGTGTGAGCGTGTACTCTCCCGCACACACACACACACACACACACACACACACACACACACAATTTTTTTCCTCCTTACCTTTAAACACCCTTCCTCTCCTTCAGTATAGTTTTTTAAAATAGGAATATGTAAGTGATTTAACATGAAATTAAGCAACTATCTGTCTTTGTATCTCTGTGCTAACCTATAGCAGAGCAAAGACTTAGGAGCCTCTTGAAGCTCCAGGTTGGTACATTTATGTTTGAAATCACAACGGCAAACACTGATGGTATAATCCTTCTGAGCTGGGCCTAATAACAAGCTGTCTTTATGGGTACCAAGGATTATGTAATCCCCTAACAGTGCGTGTTGATTCTGAGTAGCTGTGTGGAGTCAAAAACTGAAAGGTTTCTTTGTAATTATAATTTGTATTAAGGCTGTTTGCCAGAATGTTCCCAAATCCCTGTACGGTTGAACACTTTAAAATTGAGGAGAAGTGGCTGAGCCTTCGATGACTGTAGCTATTCTTACTTTTCAAAATAGGTACATAACCAAAGATCTCGGGATGACATTCCAGCACCCCACAGAACAAACCGATTTACCTTGTCGACATGGCTTGATAAACGGAGCCTCATAGGGTCAGTAAGAAAGAATACGGTGCTTCAAATTGTGCTTCATGTATTCTGACCAAGATTTGGCTTTCATGCTTGGCCTGTTGTAAGTTAGTTCTGAGGACTAGGCTTGCTTAAGCCTAAGTCATCTACTTGGAGTCCAAAGATGGAGTCAAGGCCGTCTCTCCTTTCCCTGCCTCAGGAAACAGAAGACGTTCACTTCTGTGTTGATTACAGTAGTATATTTAATGACAGTCATCAAGCAATCTTAAAATCTCTATTGTAAACTCTGTCTAATGTTTAAGCACTGGTTCTGTGTGTGTGTGTGTGTGTGTGTGTGTGTGTGTGTGTGTGTGTGTTTATGCAGGTGTGTGTGCATGTTTGTAGAGACCAGAGACCAACCTTAGGTATGCTTTCTCTGGTCTAACCTTACCTTGCTTTTCGAGACAGGGTTTCTTGCTTATCGTGGCTGTCAGCAGTTAAGCTAGACTGGCCAGGCTGTGAACCCCATCTTCATCTCCCCAGTTCTGAGATGACAAGCAGTTTGTGGGTTGTGGGGTGTCACCCAGGTCCTCATACTTCGGAGCACGTTACTAAGTGACTTGTCTCCCCAGCCCAAGGATTAAGTTTTCTATTCCACAGGAGATGATAACATGACGGTAGACCTAACTTCTTCCCTGATTGATTTCTGGGCTTTCTTCTTCTTGGAAATAGGGTCTCACTGCATAGCTGAGGCTGGCCTGGGCCTTTCAGTCAGTCCTGACTCTCTTGGCTTTGAAAGTGTAGATACGGGCTGCGCTATCGCACCTGATGTCCTTGATTTTACATTTGATACATGTATCAAAGTAAATTTACAGAAAATAAAAATCACCCCTTGTGGTGAAATACAAGTTTACAAAACCTTGTGAGTTTTGACGAACAGAGCCGTGAAAGCACCTATCTCTATGGAGATAAAATGCTTCCGTTGGCCCTAAGATTTTCTCTGAGGCATTTCCGTTTTGATTCCTAGCAGGCATGTGACAGTCCCTGTTGATATTCTGCTTATCTGTCTTTGATATTGTCATCTCTTTTGTACAGCTAATGGTGTCTTATCTCGTTGGGCTTTTTGGTTTCTTTTTTGTTTGTATTGGCAGTGGAGACGGAACCCAAGGCCTGTTCATATAAAGCATACATTCCACACCCAGGCTAAGTAAGCCCCAACCTCCTAATGATACTGAGAGGCCTTTTGTGTGTTTTAATTTTAATATTTTTAACTAGGTTGCTTGATTTCTTATTCTTGACGTCTTTTAAATATAAAATGTTTTGCAGATATTTTCACCCAGAGTATGCAGTAGGCTGGGGAATAACCCAGGGCCTTGCATATGTCTTTTTTTTTGTTGTTGTTGTTTTCCCAGATGGCAACGTGTGGTTAAGAAAAGACACACCCAGACACACATCCACACACGTAC
Organism: Uromys caudimaculatus; assembly: GCA_028551405.1. NCBI lineage: Eukaryota > Metazoa > Chordata > Mammalia > Rodentia > Muridae > Uromys > Uromys caudimaculatus. The sequence goes on along the minus strand of CM052706.1, from coordinate 5,039,946 downwards.
TAGCACGCATGCGTTAACAAAGGGCCTGGGGCAATGGCTCAGCAGTTAAGAGCACTTGCTGTTCTATGATGGCCTGGGCTGGGTTTCAGTGGATCACGTGCTCTCTTCTGGCCTCTGTGGGCACTGCATTCTCCTGACGCATAAATACACGTGCAGGCCCAACACCCAGACACATAAGAATAACATAAATACATCTTTTATGTATTAAAAAAATGCACAATGTAAAATGTATCATTTTAAAGTATCCAGATCATGGATGCAGACACATTTCGTGTTGTTGTACAGCTGGCCATCCGTCCGTCCAACTGTCTGTCCATCCACCCCCATCATTCTTTCATATTGCAAAATTGAAAGTGTGCGTTCGGTGATATCTGGACATTTTCTCTTTCCACACGTTCCCTCGCAACCACCGTTCTGCCTTCTGTCTCTGTGATTTGATTCTCCACCCTTCCTTTTTGGGCACCCTTCCTCTCTCACAGAATGACTTCAGGTGTCATCTATGCCTCGTATATGTCAGAATCTCCTCCTGACAGACTATTATGTCAGAAGGAAATTGTGAATATTATCCATCTTTAGTCTTAAAAGTGAATGACATCCCTCGTCTGTCTGGATCCTTTGCTTACCCACTCCATCTGTTCATGGACTCTGTCTGTATCTGTGGCTTAGCTGTGTGAATGATGCCGTGAGCCTCGCTATGACTTCTCACTTTGAGGCTTGGGGTTCACACTTACATGTAGATTTGCCAGACCATAAGGCGGTTCTACCTGGCATGTTTTGAGGAACCTCTAGGTTGCTTTTCAAGGCATTCCCGACAGCACACAAGGACCCCAGGGTCTTCACATCCTGAGCATGCTTGTTATTTTTTGTGTGTTTGTTTGTTTGTTTTGTTTTGTTTTGTTTTGTTGTTGTTGTTTTTCGAGACAGGGTTTCTCTGTGTAGCCCTGGCTGTCCTGGAACTCACTCTGTAGTTCCAGGCTGGCCTCGAACTCAGAAATCTGCCTGCGTCTGCCTCCCGGGTGCTGGGATTAAAGGCGTGCACCACCACTGCCAGGCTGCATGCTTGTTATTTTTCTGAGTTTTGTTTGCTTGCTTGCTTCCTTGGAGTCAGGGAGGGTTGAGACAGAGGCTTCCTTTATAGCCCAGCCTTTATGTCCTTCCAATCCTCCTGTGTTGGCCTCCCAGGGGTCCTGAGGTTACAGCATGAACCACCAGACATGGCTTTTCTGGGTTTTATACAGTAGGCATCCTCCTGCCTCTGCCTCCCAAGTGCTGGGATTAAAGGTATGTGCCACCAACTCTTTTTTTTTTTTAAAAAAATATTATTTATTTAATGTATACAAGTACTGTAGCTGTCTTCAGACACACCAGAAGAGGACATTGGATCCCATTACAGATGGCTGTGAGCCACCATGTGGTTGCTGGGAATAGAACTCAGGACCTCTGGAAGAGCAGTCAATGCTCTTAACCTCTGAGCCATCCCTCCAGCTCCCACTGCCCACCTCTTAAAGATATTTTAATACAGGCTTAAGCACAAGAATTAGGAGAGGAAGAATCATTCAGAAAAAAAAAATCAGTCATATTTAAGTAAGGGTTCAGACTTCTCAAAGGAGAGTCAGCTACCTTGGTTTACTGAGACCAGTATTTCTCGCCGAGCTCGTTGAATAGACTACACTGTTGGCCAGCAGCCCCGGGACCCACCTGTCCCCACCTCCCAGCACTGATATTTCAAGTGTGCACCACCAAACTGGGTTGTTATTGTGTTTGTTTGTTTGTTTGTTTGTTTGTTTAAAAAACCATGGTTTCTGGGCATCAGCTGCAAGTCAGTTTACCAACTGAGGTATCTCTTCAGCCCCGGTTGTTGATCCTTTAAGCCTTCATCTTATAGAGGAAAATGTCTTATACATTATATATTACAGAAATTAAGTGGTAATGTAAATAAAAGGCACTTGCCAAAATATATAAACATTTAACCAACGCCTCCTAGATGAGTGGTTATTGTTAGCTCTGATTGCTTGCTCAGTAAGCATTTGTCAAGCAGTGCTGTCCTGTGCAGCCCCAACAGGCTCCTGAATGCACGTGTTAAGAAAATTTTGCATGTGCGTGTGTGGACTGGGTGTGTGTGTAAGGGTACATGGGTGGAGGTCAGAGGACAGCTTGTAGGAACTGGTCTCTCTACCACGAGGGTCCCAAGGGTCAGGTCAGGTCATTAGGTTTAATAGCAAAGGCCTTTACCCACTAAGCCATCTCACGGCTTCTGGCTATTTTATTTGAGATGCTTGAACACAGTGCTCTAGGGAAAGGCTGCACAGAGAGCCACGTTCTGCTCCATGCCTGCCACGTGTTAAGCTCTCTTACATGCGTGTCTCCTTTGACAATACTTTAGGATATCAGTATTATCCACCGTACGGCAGAGGAAACCGACTTACAGGGATATGTAACTACCCGGTTGGAAAGCCAGGAGTTAAAACTAGTCTGTCTGGCTCTGATGTTAAAAGGAAACTTGGAAAATACATGGAGACTACCGCAAACTCTTCTGATGTGTGTCTTGCAAGACAGCGGCTATGCATCTCTGGGAGATGCCGCCTCTCACTCCTGCCACCCAACATGTCTAATGGGACACATTCGTCAGCTCACCCAAGATGACAGACAGCATTCTCTTTCGGATGCAGTTTCCTCCGTCTGTTTTCTATATAACGAACTCTTTCCTTGATTCTTGCTGTTATCTCTTGACACTCTTCAAGTGAGCTTAGGAACCACAAACACTAGAAGTGGGAGACATTAAAATTTATCATAAAAGTCAAGAACCCCAGGGCTGGGGGGATGGCTCAGTGGTAAGGAGCTTAATCTCCAGAACCTTGTAAAAAGCCAGGCCCAGCAGTGTGCTCCTGCCTTGCTGAGGAAGACAGGAAGAGCCTTGGGGCTACCCAGCTGGTTTAGCACTAGGTTCAGTGAGAGACTCTCACATAAAACAAGGTGGACAGCTAGTAAGGAAGACACCTGAGGTCAGCTTCTGGCTTCCATATGCATGTATAAACATGCACACATATAAATAGGCGTACACACACACACACGCACACACGCGCACACACACACACACGCACGCACACACACACACACACACACACACACACACACACAAGAATCCAATACCATTTATTTCTAAATCATTGGAAGAAGTGATTCCCAGCCCTCATTTGTCAAAGTCGTGTGAATTTTTAGGTATATAATTAAATAAAGAGGAGCTCTGGGGCACTTTCTTTTTCTTTCTATTTTGGTCTTGGTTTTCATTTGTTTGTTTGCTTGTTTGAGACAGGGTTTCTCAGTCCTGGACAGACTGTCCCAGACCAGGTGGCTTCGAACTCACAGGGATCCGCCTGCCTCTTCCTCCCAAATGCTAGGATTGAAGGCGTGGACAACCACACTCAGGTGGGACATTTTCTGTAGAAAACACAATGTCAAGCCCTATTGTATTGGTCAGAGTTCTTCTTTGCAGACCACGGAATCCAACTATATTAGAAGACTCCGGTGCCCTTGGACACTCTGGGCTCAGGAAATGCTCCACTGCATGTGGACCCCACCCGGTCACCATTCACCTCGGGGCATCTCCATTACAATGCTGGCATTGTCCAAAGTGAAATGATTTCATTATTAAAAATAAAAGAAGGTGATTTCTCAGAAGCCCACTGGCTTCTCTGTGGAGAAGCAGGGCTGAGGTCTCGTTGGAAGAAATCGTAGAAAAACAAAATCATCAATCAATCAATCAATCAATAACCGCATATGCAGTGAAACAAAAAAGGGATGTAGTAGACTCTCGGTATTACCAGTACAAAAGTATTTTATTGTCTGTGATGTGCGTCCGTATGTGCATGCGTGTGTGCATGCGTGAGAGTGTGTGTGAGTGTGTGTGTGTATGCCACAGAGCATGTGCATGTTCAGAGAACCACAGGTGCCGGTCCAGTCTGAGACAAAGCATAGGCCTAGCTGCCCTCCTAGGATTCTGTCCCCACCTCCAGGCTCTGGGTGTGCTGGGACTCCGAGTCTGAGCTGCCCTACCTGCCTTACGTGTGTTCGAGGACCTGCAGCCCAGATCCTCATGTTTGCACATCAATCCCTTCGCCCACTGAGCCATCCCTCCAGCCCTCTGTAAGGTTTCCTTAATGAGGGTTGGTTTTTTTTTTAAAGAGACAAATATAACAAAACATTAAGCTTCTCCGGAGATGGGTAGTTGGGTAGCTCCAATATGTATTTGCTAAATTTATTCCCTGTATTTCTCATAGGTTTAAATTTTTCATAAGGAAAAAAGATTAATCCTGGACTCCAGTGGAAGATTAGCATCAATTTTTAAGGATATTACCTCTGTGCTTAGAAATGAATTCCAAAAAGTGGGGAAGGTGCAGTCATTGCGTTTAGTTCATTCTTCTCCCAAAGGGAGAGTGTCCAAGACGATTGTTGGGAATTTAGGACGACATTCCTGTAAGGAGCTTCAGTTCAGCACTAACTCAGCTGTCCCGGGCTCCACACTGGACATCAGCCCTCAGTCTTGGTTTGGTTTTTGGTTTTTGGTTTCAGTTTTTTTGTTTTTTTCAGGTGTCCGCCCAAAGGGTGTTGTAAGAGCTTGGTCTGTATCCTTGACTTTGTGTCAAGCACCAGCCTTGAATGTCCTGTTTACAGATGTGCAGTCAGATGGCCCGAGTGTGTCATCAAGATTGGCTTGCCGAAGATGCTGATTCTACAATGTTATCCTGGAGATTTATTTTTAGGAATAAAGGACTTAAAATGTTTGGTCAAAGCCGGGCGGTGGTGGCTCACGCCTTTAATCCCAGCACTTGGGAGGCAGAGGTAGGCGGATTTCTGAGTTCGAAGCCAGCCTGGTCTACAGAGTGAGTTCCAGAACAGCCAGGGCTATACAGAGAAACCCTGTCTCTAAAAAAAACAAAACAAAAAATGTTTGGTCAAGTTCTTTACATTAAGGAAAGGAAAAATTTTATCAGAGAACAAAGAGATGTATGAAATAAAAAGTCAGGAGGAGACAGGCCTCTTAAGACAGTGGTTCTCAGCCTTCCTGGTGCTGTGACCCTTTCGTGCAGCTCCTCATGTGGTGACCACTGACCATAAAATTGCTTTGTTGCTACTTTATAACTATAATTTTGCTAATATTCTGAATCATAAATATCTGATATGCAGGATATCTGACATACAGCACCATAAGGAATGAAGAAGCACTGTCTTAAAAAAAAAAAATCCAGCCAAAAAGACCTGTTCATAGCACAGGTACCCGTTATGACTCTCAGCTGCTGGGGTTTCTGATTGGACTAGGGCTCTGGTCCCCTGGTGGTCTAGGTTACTTCTAGCCCTATTTTCTGTAGGGCAGGAAATTTTCCCAAGTGGTCTAGGAACCAAGAATTGAGGGAGTCTGTGAACTTGGGTGGAAGGTGGACAACAGCCTACTCCTGGTGCACAGCTTTAATCCCATTGCTTCAGAAGCAGAGGCATGCGGATCTCTGGGGTTCCAGGCCAGCCTGAAACAAAGAAGTAAGCAGACTGTTTAGCCAGTTACCTACACAGTCATTTGGGACTGGAAGCGATGGCTCTGGAGTTGAGAGCACTGTCTGCTCTTGCAGAGACCCTGGGCTTGGCTCCCAGGACCCACATGGCAGCTTGCAACTGTCTGTAACTCCAGCTTCAGTGGTCTGACACCCTCATTAGGCATACATGTGGCACGCCTACATACGTGCAGGCGAAACACCTGTACATGTAAAGTTAGGAAGTATTTTTTTTAAAAATGATGAGTGTAAGTTGTTGATGTTGGCTTATCTTTAGCGCCTACAAGATTATTTTTCATTCTTGGTATCAGTAATAGAAATGAAACAATGAACTTCAGGGTCTGTGCCATTTAAGGGTGTGGTCACCATTGATGAGACATAAAACTACCTATGGGGGACCATTTTACAGTGTACAGAAGAGTGAGTGAGCCGTGAGTAGATTTAGTCTAACAACTTCTTTAAAGAAATTTTCCCGAGGGGTCCGTGAGAGGGCTCAGCGGGTAAAGGCATCTGTCGCCAAGCCTGGACTTGAGTTTGGTCTCCAGGACTCACATGGTAGAAGGAGGGAACCAACTCCCACAAGTTGTCCTAACTACACTATGGCTCTCCACTGACCAACTCACCCACACCATGGCCGTTCAAAGCGCGCACGTGTCTGTGTGTGTGTGTGTGTGTGTGTGTGTGTGTGTGTGTGTGTGTGTGTGTGTGTGTATGCCTGCGTGCACACACACTAAATAAAAATGTCCTAAAAATACTTTTTAAAAATACATTTGCCAGACATAACCTCTTTGAGGCACAGATAATGGGTACATCGTGCTAAGCTTATGGTATTCACTCTCAGGATTCCTTGAAGTTACAGAATGTAAGGCATCACATGGACGAGTGCTAGGGAGACACTGGGCCTACAAAATACCAGTCATACAAGATCAGGTGTCCTGCAGTCTCTGCAGGGCTAAGCCTTATACAGCCTGCTGCATGTGATGGTGTGTGCACTAGCTTGCTTCTATTGCTGTGATAAAACGCCATGACCAAAATCAACCTAGGGAGGAAGGGGCTTTCCAGCTTACTTGTCCCGGTCACCCTCCATCATTAAGGGAAACCAAGACAGGAGTTGAAGCCAAGGCCATGAAGGAATGCTGCGTAGTGCCTTGAGCTCCACGGCTCACTCGGCTTACTTTCTTTCCTGTATACCCAGGACCACCTGCCCTGGAGTATCACTGTCCACAGTAGGCTGGGCCCTCCCACATCAATCACTAATCAAGGAAATGCCTCCATCAGACTTGCCTGTGGGTCAGTCTGATGGGAGCATATTCTTCGCTGATTCCTTCTTCCCTGATAACTCTAGCTCACGTCAGGTTGACAGGCTAACAGCACAGTGTGCAGAGACCAGTTTGAGGCACATCATGTCTGGGTGCTGAGATGCTAGAGGATAGTTATTTTCTCCCCAATCTTCTGTATTATTTAAAATGTTTGCATGAGCATGCATCATTCTTATAAAAATAGCAAAACTTTCTAAGGAGCTTGGCAGGAACAAGATGAGAGGGGGTAAAGCAAGGAGCGTGTATGTGCATTTTTGTTGTGTCTTAGGGAACAGTCGGGAAGGAGAATTTGAAGCTTTGAGAAAAGGGTGGTAGTCAATAGGGTGGAGAAGACTTGGGGCCTGCAGCATAGAACTCAGCCTTAAAGGGACAGGGCACCCGGTTCATGAGGGAAGAAGAGATGACTGAAGATACCGGGAGCCCCAGAGCTTCAGGGAAGGAGAACTGAGAGTGATTAGAATCCATGGCTTCCAATTTCTTGGGAGATAACCATTTGCTGAGAATGGGAACAGAAGAGAAATAGATACATGGTGAGGTCTCCAGTAGATCTGACACATGGTGAGGTCTCCAAGTTGTGGCCAGCTGGGCTGGTAGCACCTGATCTGGAGCTATAAAACCCTGCACTGGCCAGGAAGCCAAACAGTATGGCTGGCAGTCTTTCTCTGGAGGAAGAGTGTGCTTGGATCTGTGTGATGGAGAGGTAGGAGAACCTCCCAGGGGAAAGAATTCAAAATACGAGAGACACTGAGACGATTGGCCTTGGACTCAAGATGCCAGGGGAAACACTGAACTAAAAAATACTCATGAGGATTTCGGAATGTGTATCCAAGAAGCCCAAGGTGCGTGGTGAAAGTGGGGCTTTAGAGTCTGACTTATTGCGGGAGCTCCTGAGGGCACGAAGGCAGCTAGGGAGGTTAGGACTTGTGAGGAGTCGAAGGTCACTGTCGCTATGGGAGGCTCAGTGATCTTAGTCAAGGATGGACCGTTTCCAGGTGTGCTTTGGCCTTTTGGAGAAGAAAATTGTAGAGCAGGAACTAAGGTATTAACTCCAAGGGTGGAAGAAGGAGGAATCCTCAGGATGGGCTCTGTGAGGCCACTCCCCCAAGGGCAGGATTGGCAGGTGAAGGAGGCGTGATCTCAAAGGGGAAACTGGATGCTGTCTGTACAGGCATCCTCTTAGCCAAGGGGGAAAGTGGGATGTAAATGGGTGGGCGCACTCCCCAAAATGAGAAAAGGGGCTTGAAAAGAATCAGCGGGGAGCAGGGGAAGAGGACTGAATGGTGAAGGGTAATGCGAATGCAGGTTTTCCAAAGGAAATACTGAGCCAAAAGAATTACCCATAATTCCCAGAGTGTGGGAGCTTTTCCCTCTAAGTTCTTCCGTAGCTCCCACTGCCACAGTGGGTCTCAGGATCAGTCTGACCTCTGTCTACCTCACAGTGTCTCTCCGCTGAGTCTAGGCACTCACCACAGCCCCACTTCCAACCTCTCTGTCCTGTGCGGGCAGCCACAGGCATCTTCCCAAGGCACCATTTTCCTTGGTCACTTCTCTGCCCTGGTTCTGTCATGCTGCGTCCCTCTCTGGCTCCCGATGTCAGCCAGGAACCCCCTTGCCTTCCCTCCTGCCTTGTTTCCAGGCCTGTCCGGTTCTGCCAAGATGCCTTTTCACTCCTGTCCCTCACTCCCCCACGGCCTCACACTGGGGTCTCTGTACTGTTAGTAGGATGGCTGTCTTAACAGGATAACCGCCCCTACCCAGAGTCTCCCATCACCAAGACCTCACAATCTGGTCCGGCCCATTCTGACCTTTGCCCTTCCAAGTTCTCAGCTGACCTCTCCTTCTGGGGCTTTGCATCCTCACTGGCTTTAGAGCTGAGAGGAACCTAATCCCCTGATCCTACTGACCAGGAGGCTGGGAGGCCAAGGAATGTCCCCATGGTCAACCAGCGAGCTAAGATGTAAGCCCCATTTTCCGACCTGAATGCTACTTGCTAAATTGGAAGTTACCTTTGTAATTCGTCTTTTTTTTTTTTTTTTTTTTCTTGATGCCTCAAGAAGTCCTAGAGGCACAAAGCAAGGGTGTACATCAGAATCACTAAGAGTAATTTCTGCCAACCTAGACCTATGCCTCTAGATATACGTCTATACCTAGAGGGGGTGTAGCTAGCCTGTGGTCTTTGCCTCCCATCTGTCTGTAGGAGTCCCAAGATTACAGATGTTTGTTCTGCCTCATCAGGCTTCTGTGTGAGCTCTGGGGATTTGCCCTCACATCCTTGAGCTTGTATGGAAGTGTTTTACTGAGCTGACTTCTCAGCCCCTGAGAATTTTGAGACTGATTGACTAGGAGATCCTCATAGAGCCAGCCACTGTCTTTAGTTTTATCCCTTTTCTAGATCTTATCATCAGCCTTGCAGACTGACTTTCAGAGGCATTGTCACCGCAGAGGCAGCCCTGGCAAACCCGTAACTAGATTCCTGTCCCCAATGCGACAACCACAGCCCTGGGTAGCACTTGTGAACCTTCTCAGGCTCACACCATCCTGGCTCCCAGGTATTATCTTACCCACTTTCTGATGTCCCTGGGAGCCAAATTGTCTGTCAAAGTACTTTCAGGCATAATCTAGCAAATATTGAGTAGAGTTCTTGTTGGTTCCATTTGTCCAGGTGTGTGTGTGTGTGTATCTCGTGTGTGTGTGTGTGTGTGTGTGTGTGTGTGTGTGTGTGTGTGTATACGTGTGTGTGCATGTGTGTGTGTGTATACGTGTGTGTGCATGTGTGTGTGTGTGTGTGTGTGTGTGTGTGTGTGTGTGTGTGCGCGTGCACATGTGTTTGCCAATGGTCTACAGCCAAGGACACCCAAGTCAAGCAGACCTGGCTCAGGAAGTCTTGGAGGGGATAGGATCTGTGAGGTGTCTGTGCAGTGCCTCAGCACCGGTGAACTATCTGAGTTTATATTCCAAAGTTCCCATTTGACTTCCCGCTGCCTCTTTTTCCTCATCTATAAAATGAAACTAAAACTCATTAAAGACCATTACAATTATTATAAAAATAAAAATATTCCCTTCCTTCCCGGGATGGAATATCAGATCCACACACAGAAAGCATTTGGCTCATTTCAAGTGTTCCGTGAGGGTTTGCTGTTATGATTGTTTTGTGAAAACTGTGAGGAACGAGGAGACTCCAGAGAGCACTCTGCTGCCGGGTACTGGCCGGGAGGCTAGCAGTCCCTGCCTCCTTGCATGAACACACATCAGAGGAATGACTCGAAATGTGGTAACCGCTCTTCACTGCGCTGCGGACCGCTGAAGACAAACACGCTAGATATTTGCCAAGGAGAAGGTCAGGCCTTGCATAATTTAAGAAACACACAGCCGTTCCGCACTCCGGGGCTTCAATAAGTTGGCAGTTACATAACAGGCGGCAACAATGCAGATGAGCAGAGCCGAAGGTGGGGGTCAGGGTGCTGGGGCAGAGGCCATGACCAACAAAGGGCAGGGTGAGGCTAGGTCTCCTACAGTGTGCGTTAAGGAGATCTGTGTGCTTCCCGTGTTGGTGTGTGTGTTATGTGGCAGCAGGACAAACAGACTGAAGGTCACTGCCAGGCTATTACCAAGGGGAGGTTTGTAAGTTGGTCTTAAATGTGATAGATTACCAGTGCTTTCTTCCTCCTTGGTAATGTTTGTAAGCTAATGTGAGATTGCATCACCGTGTCAGAGTGACACTCTGCAGACTGCTTGGTTTTGGTCAACTAATATAAAACTAGACATCTCTGGAATAAGGGAATTGTAACTGAAGAATCACATCTGTCAAACTGACCTACAGGCATATCTCTGGAGGCGTTGTCTTTGGGCAGTGCCACCCCCTGCAGGGAATTTGGAATGTGTATCCAAGAAGCCAAAGGTGCATGGTGAAAGTGGGGCTTTAGAGTCTGATGTATTTTGGGAGCTCCTGAGGGCACCGCGGCAGGGAGGGTAGGACTGGTGAGGAGTCAAAGGTCACTGTCGAGGTATGGGAGGGAGATGGCTTTGGGGATACACTGGAAAGCAAACTGAGGGAGCCATGAGGAGCGAACCTGTAAGTGGAGCTCCTCAAAGGTCTCTGCTTCCATTCCTGCCTCCGGGTTCCTGCCTCGAGTTCTTCCCCTGACTGCCCTTCTTCATGGCCTACAAGCTGTGAGGTGAAATAAACCCTTTCCTCCCCAAGTTGCTTTTGGTTATGGTGTCTTACCACAGCAATAGAAACCCAACTGGGACAAAAATGGCACAGAACTCAGCCCAAAAAATGTTAGAGGCTGAGGGAGGGCTCAGTGGATAAAATGCCTGTGCAATCCTGCAGACATAAACGTAGATCCTCAGAGTCCACAAAGACCCAGCACTCCTGTGGAGAGAGAACAGATGGACCGGAAATCCCTGGACGGTCACAGGGCAGCTGGCCTGGTATACACAGCAGTAATGAGACCCTGTCTCAGACAAGATGAAGAAGAAGGATACGCACAGAGGTTGCCCTCTGACCCCCACACACGCCCACACTCACGTGAACATGCTCACATCCACACACCTATAGTACACACACATTTACCACTGAAAAGCGTTTTATGACGTGCCTGTAAACCCACAACTGGATTGATGTCAAAGTCTAGCCTTCCTGTGTCACCTGCTGAGCCGGTCTCCATGGATGCCTCAGACACATGGTGCTAGTCTCCTAGTGGCAAGCATGGGGGAGCTGAAGGGGTTAGGAAGCCCACTCCAGAGGCTTATTTCTATTTGGGGGCAGAAGATGTGAGCCCACTGACTAAGTGGTCTCGTGTGTTAATCACAAGATCCTCAGAGCGCCTCGTCTGAGTCAACCAGTGCCTTTTGAGAGGGGATGGGCCGGTTTACATAAACTGTTTGCAGTTAGTCATACCAGAAAGCTCAAAATTTCAGAAACCAGGGAGCCAGTTTATTTCTAGAACCATCTGTAGGGTACAATTCAAGTTCATATCCAAGGAGTTGCCAAAGTAGCTGAGCAACTGCCAGGAAGAGATACCAAGACAGGGGGTGGGGTTCTGGACTTGGGGTAGAGCAAGTGAGGGGACTCCAGCCCACCAGGCCATGCCGGAAGCTCTGTTCTGCCTGCTCCACGCCGTGAGCTACTGTCTCCCTTAGCAAGAAGCTGCTGGAGAATCAATTAGCCCCCGGGAATGGGGAGGTCCAAAAAAGCTTTTTTGGGTTGAATTCATAATTTTAAATTGGGTGTGATTATGCATGCTTGTAAATTCCAGTGCTTGGGGCTAAGGCAGGGGGAGCATGGGTTATGTGGTGGTTGGTAGTGGTGGGTTACGGTGTCTCCTTTTAAATTTTTTTTTAACTTTTATTTGTTATCGTGTGTTTATGTCTGTATGGTAGGGTGGAAGGGGGTGCCTGGACAACTTTAGGGAGTCTGTTCCTATTTCAGAGGTTCCCAGGGGTTGAACCTGGATAGTTAGGCTTATGTGTGCACTTCTACCTGCTGAGCCGTCTCACCAGCCCCAAATAAACAATTTTTTAATTGTAAACGAAAGCAAAATTTGGAACGTTTTTTATCTTCCATTGCCATCTGATGGAGCCATGTGGGAGCCGAGAAGGCCGCTTGCAGGCCCGGAGGAGGCAACAAGGCAGAAGCCTTAGCCACCAGAAGTCTTTATTTAACTATAGTGCAGGGAGTGGGTCCCTCTGCTATAAAGGACAGTGGCTGAAACAGTCCCACTCTGTGACAGTTTTGACAATTAAATTTTAAGAAGTGACAGCGTATTTGAGGACAAGAAGAACATTTTGGAAGATAAAAATAAAACTAACCACTTCTGAAATGTAATAAAAAGGCTGGATATGAGATCAGGGAGTTTCCAAAAGACAAGAGAACGTCCGAGGCACGACAGACAGCACAAGCTTGCAGGAGGCGGAGGGGGCAGGCGGAGTTCCACTGGTCAGCCAGTCGTGCCTCAGTGAGCACAAGGCTCAGGGAGAGACCCTGTCTCAAAACATGAGGTGGAGAGCAATCAGAAACACCTGATGATGGCCTCTGATCTCCACAGGCATACACGAAGGTGCATGTGCCAGCACACACATGCATGTGCTTGCACCTTGTGTGTGCACGCTCACATATACACTGCAGGGACACACGCGCAGAGATGAGGTAGGAAATCAGGCAGAATGTTAGTTACAGAAGTAAATTTAAGCAGATTCAATACCTGACTAGGAAAAGTTGTAAGGTAAAGGGCACTGAAACTGAGGAAAGGGAGCTGAGCCAGGCCGTGGTGGCACACGCCTTTAATCCCAGCACTGGGAGGCAGAGACAGGCAGATCTCTGAGTTCGAGGCCAGCCTGGACTACAGAGTAAGTTCCAGGACAGCCAGGGCTACACAGAGAAACCCTGTCTTGGAAAACCTAAATAAATGAATAATTAATTAAACACACAAACAAACCAAATAAATAAATAAGGAAAGAGAACAAAAAAGTGGACGGAAGAGACACTGCAGTGGTTAAGAGCTGCTCTTAAACCTGACCCAGGTGTGGTTCCCAGCACCCACACGGCAGCTCACAACCAGCGATGTTACAGCATCCATCTGTAACCAGCTCCATCGGATCTGACACCCTCTTCTGGCGTCTGTGGGCGCCAGGCACACATCTTGTATGCAGGCAAAATACCCATACACATAAGACTAAAAATAAATAAGTTTATTTATCAAAAAAAAAAAAAAAAAAAAAAGGGAACTGAAGGTTCAGAACAGAAGGTCAAGGTACTCTGTTTTGAAAGCCTCTCCTTCTCCATCTCACCATATAGGCCAGGCTGTCCTTGAACTCCTGACCTTCCTTTCTCAACCTCCAGCATATTAGAAGTACAGACACACACTGTCACACCAGGTCTCAAAAGGTACTTTCTACAGAAAATGAGTTTAAAGGTTACTTATACCTAGGACATTATGAACAACATCAAAAACCAGAATATAGGGTCGAGAGAGATGATGTCTCCATGGTTAAGAGCTCTGGCTGCTCTTCTAGAGGACCCAGGTTCATTTTCCAGCACCCACATGACAGCTCACAACCATCTTTAACTCCAAATCCAGGGCACCCCTCGCCCTCTTCTGGCCTCCATAGGTGCTGCACACATGAGTTGCACGGACAACACATGTCGGCCAAATACACATATACATAAAATAAAAATAAATAAAAATCTCAAAAAAAATAGCCCTAGAAGTGATGAACTATAAAGCTTTTTATGCAGTTATTTTGTGTCACTATGACAAAAGCCACACAGGGCAACTAAAAAGAGGAAGATTTTGACTTGGCTCACGGCTTCTGAGGGTTCCGGTCCATCCTGGTGGGTGGCATGTGGGCAGCGTGTCAAGCTCGTGGCGTAGGAGTGGAAAGCAGAGGGCTCACATCACTGGCCAAACAGGGAAAGAGGCTGGAGCCAGTGGCTGGGGCCCCACCTCCAAAGGCCCACTCCTGGTGACCACGCCTGCCAGCTTGCCTCTACTTCCTAGTAAGTCCTGTAACCTTCCAAACCAGCACATCGGGGGAATCAGGAGTTCAGTGTTTGAGCCTCAGACACTTCAGAAACAGGAGAAACATGTGGCAAGCAAAAACAAATGAAAGCCAGAGTGCCGTCAGATTTCTAAGTGTCGGTACCAGAAATGAGGAGACGACACAGCCCACAGAGTTAGTTCCCATCCAGATCCTGCATTCAACTGAGACATCAGTCAAGCATGAAGATAGAAAAAGATGTTCTTTAAATCCTTTTGTAGGAAACAAACAGAACTTCAGCAAAATAAGGAAATAAAAACAGAGAGACACAGAACCCAGGAAGCATAGAACACTCAACCGTAGGCAGGCGGGAGATGCCCAGTGTTTTGTACAATAGGCTCAACTGCTTTGAAATGCACAGGTATTGGACAACCTTGGCATTTGGGAACTAACAAGAATATCAGAGTATTGGGGAAATGTGACTATAGGTGCACGGAAGTGATCATTATAATAGAGAACGGGTAAATCAAGAGATGGAATAGAGACGCCGGGCTGGGGCTCAGAGCAGAGCCTCACACAGCCCTCCTCAGAGACTGTGTCTTGCGGCAGCTGGCTGCTAACACAGAGACCACAACTGGACAGTGGGCAGAGTGAGCATTGTGGAGCACTCAGTCCCAAATGGGCTGTCTCCGTCCAACCCCTCCCCACCAGGCTCTGAGAGCTATGCAGAGAGGGGATGGAAAGATTGTTAGAGCCAGAGTGGCAGATGACTCCAAGGAAATCAGCCTGACACACAGCAGGACTGACTGTATGAACCCACAGAGGCTAACTCGTCAAACTAGACAAAACCCCAGCACTGAAGAAGAGGAGGACACAAAGTCCCGCTCCTGACCAAGAAGCGGTTTGTTGGAAGAGGCAAAAGCAATTTCTCCAATGGAGTCTCGCTGAGTCTCAACCACACTCCAGGGCAGGCTTCATGTCAGGGAGTATTTGACCAACACAGAGGACTCTGTGGGGTTTTCTTGTGGGCTTTTATTTTGTTTTAGTCAGGGTTTCTATTCCCACACAAAACATCCTCCCAAGAAGCAAGTTGGGGAGGAAAGGGTTTGTTCAGCTTACACTTCCACATTGCTGTTCATCACCAAAGGAAGTCAGGATTGGAACTCACACAGGGTAGAACCTGGAAGCAGGAGCTGATGCAGAGGCCATGGAGGAATGCTGCTTACTGGCTTACTTCCCCTGGCTTGCTCAGCCTGCTTTCTTATAGAACCCAAGACTACCAGCCCACAGATGGCACCACCCACAAGGGGCCTTCCCACCTTGATCACTAATTGAGAAAATGCCTTACAGCTGGATCTCACAGAGGCATTTCCTCAAGGGAGGCTCCTTTCTCTGATAACTCCAGCCTGTGTCAAGTTGACATATAAAGCCAGATGGTACAGTTTTGATTTTCATTTTTGTTTTGTTTTGTTTTGTTTTTGAGAGCGGGGAGAGAGAGACCATGGAGAAGGGGCCATGATCAAATTGCATTGTATGAAAAAAAATTGAGGCTGACCTCAAACTTATACAGACATCCCCCTGCCCCTGCCTCCTGAGTGCTGGGATTAAAGACATGTGCCACCATTGCCCAGCTGAAAAGTATTTGTTAATAAAAAATTAAAGAAAAAAAGAAAGAGATGGATGGATGGATGGATGGATGGATGGATGGACGGACGGACGGGGCTTGACAAGATGGCTGGGGAGGCTAAAGTACTCGCTGCCACACCTGACCTGAATTTGAGTCCCAGGACCCACGTGGCAGAAGGAGAGAACAGACTCCCACACATAGTCCTCTGAACGTCACATGCATGCTGATGTGCATGCACTCACACATAAGCACACACTCACACAAAATTAACAAGTGTAAAAAAGCAGAAGGGGGGCCTGGAGAGTTGGCTTTCTGGTTTAAGAGCACTTATTGTTCTTGCGAGGACCCGGGTTCAATTCCCAGCACCCACATGAAGACTAAGTACTACTTCCTTAGGTATTAGGTATGTATGTGAAGAACAGACATATATGCAGACAGGGCACTCAGACACACAAAATAAAACACGTCTTTTAAAAAAGGCAGAAAAAGAAATCATGGTATCAGCATATTATTTGGCTTAAATAAAACCTGAAGTGTTCAAAAGGGATTGACCCTTTTCTGAACAGTTTTATATGAAACATGGTTTTCTCTCATTAAAAAAAAAAAGAAGAAGAAGAATTATAAAAGGCCGAAGCTTGGTCCACAGGAGACTCAGAACTATACCATCCAGTGACATTTGTCACTGCAGGCGTCCTCGGCACACACCAGAGTCTTCCTCAGGTCTAGGTTTTCTGCCTTGAGGTCCTCTGTCACAGGATGTGCTTTGGCAGGGGGCCAGGCTGTCACCTGCCAGGGTCCTACCAAGTTTCACATGAGGTCATAAGGCTGAACAGGATGACATACTTCATAACAGGAAGGAGGGAGGAGGAAGCAGGAAGGAAGGAGACGATCCCCTTCATAGGTGGATTAGAAAGCAATTTGCCACTTTGCTGTTGAGACTACTCCAGAGAAATCCGATCTGGAATGCAGCCCGCGACTGTGGCATTGCATGGCCACCACATGCCTTCACTCTCTGAGGCTTGCCTGGTCTGACACAGCAGTATGTCCTCAAGGCCAGCCCTGGATACAGAGCTGACTGATGGTCACTCTACTTTCTGTTCATGTCCTTGCTTCGTATTGGACGGATGTGCTGCTGAGGACTCTATGCTGACCCACCCAGGGGTTGCTCTGGAGCACACAGAATGGACCCCGCACCCAGAAGGAGCTTTCTCTCCATCCTTGCTGACACGAAACACCAATCCATACCTTGGCTCAATTCACCCAGTTCTAATTGGCCTCCAGACCATAAAAGAAGCCCGTTGTTGGCCTCCCTCTACTCTTGCTGTCTGAAGGGCCTTTCTCCTTCTACACACAGATGTGTAGAGCAGCAGCCCAGGTGAAAGCTAGGACACAGCTGTTAGGACATCTACCTTAAAGCTCCACTGTGCTCTTCTGTCCGTGCTTGGAGTGGCAGTTTATGCAAGAAACTCTTACATTGAGCTCCTGGTGGAGGAAGATCCTTTGTACCTTTAATTGGTCTTTTAACGTGTTTAATTCATCTTTCAACATGCAAAGCATTTTCTTTTGGAAAGAACATATACCCGTTTTTAGCTTTTAGGTGGTACGTGACTTTCAAAAAAATCTTACCTGTTTATTACAGAAATAATTCGGACCAAGCATGGGGACTCAAGCCTTTGATTCCAGCATCTGGGAGGCTGAGGCAGGGAGGTTGTGGGAACCAGAAGTCGACTTGAGTGATGCCCTTTGAGACAGGGTTTCCCTGGTGCAGACAGAGTGGCTCACCAGCCAACCCTGGACATCTCCTGTCTCTATCTCTGTAGTGTTGGGGTTTACAGACACAGGCCACCATACCAGGTTTCAGGACCAAACTCAGGTTCTCCAACCTTCATGGAAAGCACCTTACTGACTGAGCCACCTCCCCATCCCAGTGTAGAACAGAAAGACCCTCAAACTCAAGTCTTTGCTGTGGTGTTAAAGGTCATAATAAATAGCTCATTTAAGTTGATCAGCGGCAGCTTCCGTGCCTTTACAGTATGTAAGGGACGTCTTTTTGAGAGGGAGTGGATGATAGTGGACGTTTGCGTGCATATTTTAACCTTGTCTCCCCCCCCCCCCCCGGTCCTTTGATGTTGCACCATTTCCAGTGGTAGCTCCCGGACATCTTCAGTGCAGAAAATGTCTGCACAGGAAGGAGAGCAGCTGTGAGCACGCAGGACGAAGGGTACAGCCTCCACTTCCTGTGCAAGGCGAGCTGAGCATCTAAGGCCAGTGCCGACCAGCCAAGAGAGAGGACAGAGAGCGGGGGACAGTCTGTTCTGTTTGGTGGCATGTGCCACCAGCCGTGGGGCGGACTCGACGCTGCAGGACACCGCTGACCTTTGGAGAGTCACTGTCTGGGAGAGGCTGCCCTTTCTTAGGACAGAACGCAGCTGTTGTTTAGATATCAGAGGCCAGTTAGTGACTGAGTTTAGCAATCCACTCAGGATGTGAACTGTTTGGAGAACAGGGTGCCTGTAGGTTTACGGAGAGCCAGGGCAGTACGAAGGGAAACTTTGTGCTCCGGACAGGTTGTCCTATAATCCTTTGCAGGAAAATTAACACTTAGCAGCCAGTTTTAGAAGGAATTAAGAGAATGCAGAAAGGTCAGAGCAGGTGTGCCGAGGTCACCTTCCTGAACCCTGGCTGGGAACAGGGATGGTCCCGGATCAGCAAGTCCAACAAACATGTTAATTCAAGTTAAAATTTCTAAGGCAGATATTGACTCCATGTCAAGCCTGTGAGTTAATTCTCCAACTTGAATGCATCCCTCCAGGAGACCCTGACCTGTTTTCTTTCTGGTCATTTACCCACCCCATCCATCTTTCTGAATGCTTAGTATGTGGGTCTTTTAATGGCCGGCTCTGCATTCTTACTGTTGAGAGGAATAACATAGTACCTTCATTTTCTTAGTGTGCCGTTGTGAGAAAAGTAGAAGAGATAGGGAAGAGTCCAGCAGAGTTAAAACAGCTGCCAGCTCACTCAAAGTAACTTCTTGCCCACTCTTAAACGTTAAAGGAAAAATGAAGAGTAAATTATTATGTTGATTTTCCCCACATATTTTAGTTCTTAATTAATTTTAAAACATGTACCACATAAGCATTCAAACTTGAGTTCAGGTCCCTGGTGCCCAAGCCAAAAGCTCCTGCACCTGCAATCCCAGCACTGGGGAGACAGAGCTGGGGATTTCTGGAGGTGCTGACCAACCTAGATGCCAGCCAACCTAGCTGAATTGATGATGCACAAACATCATGACCAAGAAGCAAGTTGGGGAGGAAAGGGTTTATTCAGCTTACACTTCTACATTGCTGTTCATCACCAAGGGAAGTCAGGACTGGAACTCACACAGGGCAACAACTTGGAGGCAGGAGCTGATGCAGAGGCCGTGGAGGGATGCTGCTTACTGGCTTGCTTCCCCGGGCTTGCTCAGCTTGCTTTCTTAAAGAACCCAGGACAACCAACCCAGGGATGGCACCACCCACAGGGGCCCTCCCACCCTTGATCACTAATTGAGAAAATGCCTTACAGCTGGATCTCATGGAGGCATTTCCTCAAGGGAGGGAAGCTCTCTTCTCTGTGATAACTCCAGCTTGTGTCAAGTTGACACACAAAACCAGACAGTACAGTGAGTTCCAAGCTCAATGAGAGAGCCTATCTCAAAAAAATAGTGTAGAGAGTGACTGAGGAAAACACCTCACATCATGCTCTGTCCTCCATACCCAGCAGGCGAGTATTCATGCATGCATGCATGCTCTCGGGCACACACAGACACGCATGCACTCACATATACCATACACACACAAGGTGGTGCATGCCTATAATCTCAGCATTTGGAAGACAGATGGAGGAGGATTAGGAGTTCAGGGACAGCCTCTGCCACACAGTGAGTTCACGGCCAGCCAGAGCTATGTGAAATAGTCTATAAAGGTAATGCATATTTAATTGCCTTCATTCTTGAAGATACTTTTCACTGGGTATAGAGTTTCAGTTGAAGATTCTCTGTAACACTTTCCCAGCATTCCTGGCTTGTGACTGACTTCACCTTTACCACAGCCCCTGGTATGTCTGTTGTGCGGTTTTCCCCTGGCTGCCCCCAAGAGCTCTGTAGCTTTCTTTCCTCTGGTTTCTTTGTATTTATCCTGCTTGGAGTTCCTTGGGCTTCGTGAATCGATAGATTTGTTGAGATTCTTAAATCCATAAAAACAAAGACTATCCAGGTATCTTTTGATACTTCTTCTGTCCTGACCTCTCTCTCAGTCTTCTTCTTCTGAGGCTCTAGCTGCAGTCAGGGTGCTTCGGGGGTTCTCTGTCTGTGCCGCTGTTCATCTTTAAAACCCTTCCCCCTTTTCTTCTCAGATAGGATCATTTCTCTTGGCCCGGTCTGTGTTCTGAGCTGTGATCTCCTTACCCGCAGACTTTTTTTTCACATATAATGGGAGTTGTTTGTTTGTTTGTTTGTTTGTTTGGGTATTTTGAGGCCACTGGGTATCTCTGTCTGGTCTCAAAGTCACAAACCTTGGCCTGCCTCTGCCTCCCCGGTGCTTAGATTAAAAGTGTGTACTGTCACGCCTGTCCATATATTTTAGATTTTAAGTCTGGAATTTCCAGTCGGGGCTCTTCCATAGTTTCTCTGTCTGCACCAGCATTTCCCACACACCTCATCTCTCATGCCACCAAGCAAAACAGGAAGACCATCGCTCATTAATTGTAACATGGGAGTGGGGCATGTTGAGGTCTCTTGATGGTCTCAAGCTGAAGATAAGCCGTATTTCCCATTTAGTCATTAAATAATTTTGTACTGTATTTTGGGTAGAGAGTAATCATATATTCTGTGGTAAAGAGCCCAGATTCCCTGCTCTCCTTCTGAGGAGCTATTTGGAGGAGTGAGAAGTTGTTTGTTTGTTCTAGGTACCAGCAATTATCTTGGTTAAACTAAAACCACAAGTCTGACTTGAGGGCAGCCCATCACTTCCCAGGTATTTTCTCCTCAGCTGGCTGTCTGGTGTCTGCTGCATGCATGTGTGAGCCAGGGTCAGCCAGAGGTGTGGGCGGTTCTTACTCCGAATGGGCTTCCTTTCTGGCTCTGTGCTGTCTGAATTGCTGCTGTAGCTTCCAATGGCCAGGGCTAGCCGGAAATGTCCAGAGACCCAGTGTTTTCTTGCTGGGTTTCAGCACTTACACCAGCTGCAGCCTCTACAGTGCCCAGAGAATTAAGACTGAGAAACACATCTGCATCTTTCCCATTTCCCACGTCAACTCCTTCAGAGTATACTTAACTCTCTGTCCCACACTTTCTCTTGTGTTTATGCAAAGTTATCATGTATTTTTGTTCTGAGTTATTAGTTGTTTTGTCCAGGAAATGGATCCAGTATTCCCAGTGGTGGGGCATGGAGAGTAATACCCCATGGAGTAGTAAGGGCTACTTAAATGTATACAACATATACAATGTATACAACAGGCAAAACTCATTGAGTGTACACTTAAGATTTGGGCTTGAGACTGGATAGACGTTCAGTGATCAAAGCGCTTGCTATGCCAGCATGAGACCCTGAGTCCAAATCCCTAGAACCGACCTGAAAACTGGATACAGTTGCTCATGCCTATAACCCCTGAGATAGGCCCACTGGGCAGCCAGTTTACCCAAAATGGCAACCTTCCAGTTCAGTGATATCGTTTCTCAATGCAAGAAGATGAAGAACAATCTAGAAAGATAACCAGTGTCTTGCTCTGACTTCCACATGTGTGTGCATTGGCACATACACACACACACACACACACACACACACACACATACCACATATGCACTACATATACACACACATGGATTTGGGCACAAAAATTTAAAAATTAAAGCTAAACTGTAGCTAATTTAATCAGGTATACTGAATTATCCCAGGGGAATAACATAGTATCTAATTCTTTTGTCGTGTGTCAGAGACCAGACTGAGGAGGAGGAGGGGATGGTGTGCAGGTGAGGGCAAAGCAAGCCTCGTGGAATGTTGGTGGTCAGATCACGGGACCTCTGGAATTTTGCCGTGTGCTTGAATTCTCTTCATTAAAGATGCTGAGATGTGAGAGGGGGGTGCTGGTTTAACTGCTGGCAGACTCTCTGAAACACAATGGCTCAATCCTTTGTGAGGATCAGCTTTTAAACAGACAGGGAATCTGTGGCAGTTGTTCTCAGTTGCTTGAGAGCTGCCACATGACAAGGGACTGTGGGATAAGGAATTCATACAGCTCTAAGGTGTCCTCCCGCCCCTGGAAATACAAAGTCAGTGGAAGGGTGGAAGGCAAAGGCTGCAGGCCGGGTGTGATGTGTCCCCTCAGTGGGGTGCAGACAGCCTGGGTGTTCAGGAGAGTGGGGGCTCTTAGCAGAGCCAGGGAGGCTGCATGGGAAGGGAGAGGAGCACTTAGGATCAACAGGCCATGGGGAGCCCAGATGTAGAAAGGAGTCTGTGTAACTGTTGGGAGTTAGGAAAGGACCAGAGCCTCGAGGACTAGCGTGGCTTTTCTTCAGAGCAGAGAAGACTGTGTGTCTTTGAGCAAGGTGGGAGGTGAACACCCTAACGTGCAGCCCTCTATGTGGTACCCAGAAGTGCAGGGCACCCAGATGCAGCCAGCCACCACCCTCCCCGCGACACCTCATTCTCTTCCGTGCACCTGGGCCACCCGTGAGTTAGACCTGCAGGTCCTTCCAGCTGTGGCGTCCTGTGATTGGATGGCTGCTAGAAACAGGTGCTTCTGAAGCAGATAGACGTTCTGTAATGATGCTTTGCTCTGTCAGCCAACTCCATCCCCTGAAGTTTAGGCTGTTCTATTAGGTGATTATGAGTTCTGCATTCAGAGTTCATGAGCCATTGTGATTCCCCACGTGTCACTCTTCAGAGCTTGTGCCATGTCCGGCTTCAGAGCCCTTCCTTTGTGCAATGAGACAGAGGGGATTAGAGGAGAAGCTTGCAAGCTTTCACAGTCCCTGGACCTGCATGTCACGGGCACATCTGAGAAATTCCATCATAAAGTTATACTCATTAAAGGTTGCTTAGCCCCTTGGCAATTCTCCAGTGAAAATAAGAGTCTTAAGCAGCATCAAACCGCCACATTTGCTTTCTCAAAAGGAGAAGTAGAGGCCGGTGAGTTGGCTCAAAGGTCGAGCACTGGCTGATCTTCCAGAGGGGCCGGATTCCATTCCCAGCAACCCCAGGGTGGCTCCAGACCCAGGGGATCCGGCGCCGCCTTCTGTTCCTCTCGTGCACCACCATAGGTGGATATATATGTAGGTAAAACACTGGTACACGGACAGATTTTTAAAAGTATGTACCGTGTACGTTTTTTTGGTGATTGCTCTATTATCTCTGGCAAGATAAATGTTTTGATCTTTATCCTAGAAATTAAGGTGCCAATCAATAGATGGAGACATGGAGACATGGAGTGATAACAGATTTTTTTTAAATCTCTGGCATCTGGGTCTAGATGGCAATCCCATTGCATAAGGATGATTGCCAAGCTCTGAAAACACTGGTGATTTCCGGGTTGTTGGGTCTGGTCCTGTGCTGGTTTGAATGAGACTGCCCCCATAAGCTCATATATTTGAATATTGGATCCCTGGCTAGCAGAAGTGTTGGGAAAGAATTATGAGGGGCAGCCTTGTTGGAGGAGGTGTCAGTGGGAGCAGACTTTTAAAAAGCTCATGCCATGGGGGCTAGAGAGATGGTTCAGTGGTTAAGAGCACTGTACTTCTCTTCCAGAGGTCCTGAGTTCAATTCCCAGCAACCACATAGTGGCTCACAACCATCTGTAATGGAATCTGATGCCCTCTTCTGGTGTGTCTGAAGACTGCTATAGTGTATTCATAGAAAATAAATAAGTAAATCTAAAAAAAAAAAAAAAAAAAAAAAAAAAAACCATGCCATTCCCAGATAGCTTTCTCTGCTTCGTGCTGTAGATGAGATGTAAGCTCTCGGCTACTACTCCAGTGCCGTGCCTGCCTGCCTGCTGCCATGCTCCCCACCATCATGGTCGTAGACTCTGCAACCCTGAGCCCCAAATTACACTCTCTTTTATAAGTTGCCTTGGTCATGTTATTTTGTCACAACAATAGAAAAGTGACTGAGAGGTATCTAGTGTACAAGCGGCATTGCAGGCTGACAGAATTGTGTAGCGCGGAAGTGCAAAGTCTTCGAAAGAGTAACAGCGTTCCCTCAGATGCTCCTGCTGGTGAGGTTTCGGCTGCTGTCCTCTTTGAGGCCTGACTGATTGCAGTGACTCAGGTTGAGGGATGGAATGGTGGTCAGAGGCAAGCTCTGTTACAGAGGAGAGGTGCTTCTTGGCTTGAATTCACCTCATCCTGACCACCTGGGAACCACTCACACACAAAGCGGCAGCTTTCTAGGTCTCTCACGTGTCTGTTCTCTAAGACGCAGACAGAGACGGTTCAGATTCACATTTGGTGATGCGGTGGATCCATCAAAACCTTTTAACAGAGAGGGCGTTCTCTCAGGGGGACCCCAGACGAGGCGGGGTTCAGAGAGCGGAGGATGGGTTTCTGGCACCAGACCCCAGCAAGGAGAGAAAGCACATTGTACATCCTTAACCCTGCTGGGAAAGGAAGGCTGCAGCGGAGGCTTCAGTGCTGTGAAGTGATGCTGTCTGCCTGTGAGCAGGCGGAGTGGTTTCAAGCCACATACTCTGTCCAAACAATAACAATACTGAGTTAGACCATATAAAATGGCTGTTCTGTGAGCAAGCTCGGATATTAGCAGTTCCATATAGCAGAGTCTAATGATGTAATCTCAATAAGGCTACCGCTTCCATCTCTGCTCAGTCTGCACCTCGCACAATACCCAGCCTCGGCTTTCACTTACTCTGGTTCTATTAAATGTCACTCGCTGCTGGCTTGACTCACATTCCATTCGGTCATTAAAGAATTTACCACGGATCTGCTGTGTGCCAAGTAATATGCATCAATGAGCAGGTCAGAGGTCTCGCCATCATGGACTCATGGAGGCTCACGGGGAGGGTGGATGATAACAAATGAGCAAACGCTTAATGAAGGGCTGGTGAGATGGCTCAGCAGGTAGAGGCACTTGCCACACAGCTTAACAGCCTCAGATCGGTCACCTGAACCCACGGCAAAAGGAGAGAGATGGCTTCCAGAAGTTGTCCTCTGACCTCCACGCATGCACAAACATGAGCCTTTTCTCACACGCAGGCAATGGTAATAAGTAAATGTTAAAGGTTGGTTAATTCACTGATCGCAGAATACAGTGGGTGTAGGAAGGCAGGACATTGACACCCTAGTTTCTTCTTTGTTGCTGTGATAAAATGCCCTGACAAAAAACAACTCAGAGGAGAAAGGGTTTAGTTCTAGGTTACGGTCCATCACAGAAAAGTTCAGGAAGCAGGGACTTCAATCAGCCAGTCATGTCACATCCACAGAGAGAAGTGAACAGAGTGTACATGCCATTTGCTAGCATGTGCTCAGCCTGGTTTGTCCACTCTTACAGTCCAGGACCACCTGAGTAGGGAATGGTGATGCCCATTGTGGGCTGGATTGCCTCACATTGATTAATGAATACAGTTCCCCATAGACACACACACAAGCTAACATGGTGTAGACGGTCCCTCATTGAGGCTTTCTTCCCAGCTAATCCTAGGTTTCATCAAGTTGACAGTTAAACATCACAGTTGCTAACTGTGGTAAAAGTACCAGGGTCAGCCTGGTTTTGTCAATGATCGATGTCTCATAAGGGAGCATTGGATGGTGAAGAACAGAGAAGGTGTCAAACTCTTGCTGTAAGCAAATGCTTGACAGAATCCAGTAGATAGTGAAAGCCCAGGGAGGAAGTGAACGCTGAGGAGAGCACTTTGGGATGAAGTAGAAGGAGAGGTAACGTGGTCAGGTGACAGACAGAAGGAGAGGTAACGAGGTCACATGACAGACAGAAGGAGAGGTAATGAGGTCAGGTGACAGACAGAAGGAGAGGTAACGAGGTCACATGACAGACAGAAGGAGAGGTAATGAGGTCAGGTGACAGACAGAAGGAGAGGTAATGAGGTCAGGTGACAGAAGGAGAGGTAGCACAGTCAGGTGACAGACAGAGACCTTGCAGGTCTTCTTTTCTAGGCACACCAACAGTGAGATGTCAGGGAAACCTACAGAAAACAGTTGCTGAGGAGGCAAAAAAGTCCCAGGCTGGAATCCAGAAAAATGGACTTGGCTAGAGATGTACATTTGAAACCACCAATGTAGGCGATATTTCAATTCTTGAGACTTAGGAGCTGACCTAAGGAGCAAGAGTAAGCACTCTCATAGAGACTGCAGAGTGACTCCAAGCCTTCAGGGTCAGAGGCCATGCTCCTTCAGCCTGCATTGATGCCTGTACCCCAGAACCACCCCCACCTATGTCCTCTACTAAGGCTGTCCTGGGGTCTGAGGCACAAAGGACAGCATCAGCTGCTTCCCCTGGTGTCTGGCATTAGGTGTCCATTGTGACAGTGAGTGGACCCTGAGATGAGTCTAAGTCGAGAAAAATTCAAAAGGTCAAGTTAGCCAAAGGCACAAGGCCAGAGATGATTATGGGGAAAACAAGGTGGCCAGGCTGACAGAGGCCTTAGGAGGCCTTGAATCTCCAAGATGGTCCACTCTTGGTCACCCAGTGGCCATGGACAAAGTACTGCAAACTGTAGTGTAGCCCTGGGTCCACATTTTTAATGTCTTTTCTCAGCTTTTCTGCTTTCTCTCTAAGTGACCTTAGGTGAGTTCCTTAATGACCCTGGGTCTCAGCTTACTCATCTGTAGAATTGGAATAATCACGACATGAATTTCTGCCTGTAAAGCGTGTCAATCATGGTTAACATATAGTAAATGCTCTGAAGGTTTTTGTTTTTTTTTTTAAAAAGAACTTACGGAATCTTGGGGCTGGAGAGATGGTTCGGAGGTTAACAGCAGGTGCTGCTCCTGGAGAGGACTAGGGTTTGGTTCGCAGTACCCACATCGCTCCCTGTAAATCCAGCTCCAATGGAGTGGATCTGATGTCCTCCTGGCCTCAGAAGGCTGTGCACTCATGTGCACAGACCCATGCAGAGGCACACATGTGTATTCATAATTTACGCGTGAAAACGAATCACTTAAAAGAAGAAGAAGTTGAGGAATCTCTCTGCCCTATGGTTAGTTCTAGACTGAGGTGGACCATGTCTCTGGCCTTCTGTCAGTGAGAAGACAGACAGACTCAGAGAGAGAACTCAGGGTGGCCAGGCATTTCACCACAGTGACATGTCACCTGCTATGAAGACAAGAGTGTGCTATCTGGGAGGAGCTGGGTCGAAGAATCGTGCCCTGCGTTAGAAGCTGCAAAGCAAGGCATTCTGGAGACAGAAGCTGGAGAGTGAACGGGGGGGGGGGCGCGGGGGGAGGCTTGGGCGGGAGGCCCCGCGACAGGCAGTGTCACACCTGCTCCAATTGTACAAGTCGCCTGGGAGTCAGCATGAGAAGGAACAGAAGGTGCCAGCACCAAGCCAAGAGAGTCTGACAGAAAGGCTCCATGTGACCCAGGTTAAGTTTGGGGGATGCTGCTTACGGGAGTCAGTGAGGGTCACTTTTGACAGTGAAAGAAACAGTTAGCTTCCTTCTGTTGGGAAGAAAGGGGAAAGTGAGCCAGGATTGTGACACTGCTTTTGAAACACAATCTCCCTTGTGGTTACACAGAATGTTTTAAACATCTCATAGGTTGGGGGTTGTCTTAGTCAGGGTTTCTATTCCTGTGCAAACATCATGACCAAGAAGCAAGTTGGGGAAGAAAGGGTTTATTGAGCTTACACTTCCATGCTGCTGTTCATCACCAAAGGAAGTCAGGACTGGAACTCAAGCAGGGCAGGAAGCAGGAGCTGATGCAGAGGCCATGGAGGGATGTTCCTTACTGGCTTGCTTGCTTCTTCTGGCTTGCTCAGCCTGCTTTCTTATAGAACCCAAGACTACCAGCCCACAGATGGTACCACCCACAAGGGGCCCTCCCCCCTTGATCACTAATTGAGAAAATGCCTTACTGCTGGATCTCGTGGAGGCATTTCCTCAACTGAAACTCCTTTCTCTGTGATAACTCCAGCTTGTGTCAAGTTGACACACAAAACTGGCCAGTACAGGGGTGAATATTTTGCCTGTGTATATGTATGTGCAGCTTATGCAGGTCTGGTGCCTGTGGAGATCAAAGGCCACATGGAGCCCGGGGATTATGAGTGATTATGAGCCACTCGAGGTGGCTGAGGAGCATACTCAGGTTCCCCCCCCCTTTACATTTGCATCACTGTGGCTCACTGTCTTGGAGGACTCTAATCCACTGTGGCAGAGCCTCCATGGTGGTGGGGATGTATGGGAATTGCTCATTTCATAGGAGACCATGAACAGAGAACCAGCGGCCAGGTCACAAACTTCGAAGACTCACTCCTAGTAAGCCCACCTCCTACAGGGACCACAGCTGATAGTAGGAGCAGGAACAAAGACAGAACATCTGAGGCACTAGGCCCGACGATCCTTTCTGAGGGCATTTCCTCCAGTGACCTGAGGACCTCCCATTAGACTCTACCTCTTAAAGGGCCCACCACCTCTCCTATTGCCCCTCTAAGAGACATGCTTGCAACACACGAACTCAGAAGAGGACAGACATCCCAAACATAGCAATTAGCCTAAACAAGTCATTTTTTTGACATGAGCCTGACCAGGGTCCCCACTGTATCATCAGCAGCCCAATTTGCTACCTTCCTACCTGTACTGTTCTGGCCAATGGCTTCCATCCTTCTGAGTACAGTGCGGCTCTGCCTTTACCCTGAGTGAGCTGAGCTGAGAGGAGGAGAGAAGAGAGATCCCTATGTCACGACAGCAAAGCTCTTTTTCAAGATTTTTTGGCCAGTACTGTCCCACAGTCACTTGACTGTCAGCTAGCAAGAGGTCTTAGCTGGGCACACTGCCATCCCTGAAGATATGGAGATTTCGGTTACAAGGAAGAAGAGGGCGTTTCATGAGTAAGCAGCCATCAGTGTCCGTATCAGTGTATCATTTCATCTGTCTGAAACTCAGTTTCACTCAGCACCTCCCTAGTCTAGGCGGTCCCTTTCAGCTTATCAGAGGGATGCCTCGTCTGTGCCTGGAATGAGAACTCTTCTAGACGATCTCAAGGGATGTGGGGAAACTCAGCACACATCACAGCAAACGGTCCGTTCATCACTGGTCTCTGTAGCTTCGGTGGCCTCCGGGGCACCTCACTGTTCACAATGCAAAGAGTTTTGGGACCCCACTAACACATTATCATCTTAGAGTTTGGCGTAGCATCAAGGGAAGACCATGCACTGGCAAGCCTTTGTGGGTTGAGCTTCAGTAATTGCCAGGTCCCTAAAGTTACGAGACACAATACTGGTCTATGATGGGTCTTGTGTGTTTGGGACAGTTTGAGAAAATGGAGGGCAGATCGTACTCTTGTCTACCAAGAGCCAAGCGCAAGCCTGAGCCAGCCAACTGGTCTACCAAGCACAGAGCCTGGTAGAGAGTGTGGGTTTTGTGCAGACATGTCGTGTTCAACACCAACCATCAAGAGACGCATATAAATTGCACTGGGATGCACCTCACTGCAGTCAGATGACAGACCAATGAGAATGGAGATAAAGGGTACATTAATCCACTGCCAGTGGGAATGTGAACTAGCCACACCACTGTGGAGATCAGTATAGAAAGCAAACAAAATAACCAACTAGAAACACACCTCCCATGTGGCCGGCTAGAGCCCTTCTCAGCGTTCCCCGAACATGTCTTAACCACAGCACCGTTCACGATAGCTGGCATCCAGAACCAGCCTGGGTCTGCATCAGCGGAGAACTGGATAAAGAAAATAGGGTTATGGACACAGAAGGAATTTAGATAGTTTTCTGGAAAGGAGATACAACCGGAGATCCTCATATCAAGTAAATTAAATCGAACTCAGAAAGGCAAAGACCACATTTTGTCTCATTTGTGGGCCCTGAGTTTTAAAGGTACACAGAACCCCTTGCGTGCTGGCGATGAGGATGCAGAGATAAAACCTAGACTCGATGGTTAGTGTTTTAAATTTGACAGGCTCTAGAGTCGCCTGGGAGAGGGGCCTCAATGGGAGACAGTGCCTGTGCGGGAGTATCTGGACGGTGTTGCGGTGGGGAGACCATCTTGACTACGGGCAAGGATAGTCCCTCATCAGGGGACCCTGGACTGCATGCAATGAAAACGGGAGAGCTGAGCATTAACTGCCATTGTGTTTCCCAACCGTGCTACCAGGGTCTTGCCGCTCTGACTTCCCTTCATGGTGGACTGTAACTTCTACTGAGCTACAACGAACTCTCCTTTAAGTTGCTTTTGTCAGGGCATTTTATCACAGCAAAAGGAAAAGAAACTAAGATGCGGGGGAACAAAAGGGCAAGAAGGGGAAGGGATGAGTGTGGTGTGGGAGGGATGTACTCAAATAACATTATGTGCTTGTGAAAATAGACTTTTGTAACGGTGGCGATGATGGTGATGATGGTGGTGGTGGTGGTGGTGATGATGGTGATGGAGGCCACTTTTATAGAAAACAATGATAACAATAAGAGGGCTTGGGGTAGAGCAAGCAGCCAGGGCGTCTGCTGGCCCTCCTGAGGCCGACTTTTTCATTGGAGCAGGAAGCTGCCGTTGGTGCTCTCCCACCTCCAGCTGGTGAGCACTGAGGATCCATGAGGGAATGTGTGTGCACAGATTTTGAAATTGTGGCTCACACAAAGGCTTCCTTGCTGCTGTTACTACAGCTGCCACAGCAGCAGAACAGCTTTGAACCCTGAGGTATGAGACTGACTTGGGAGTCAGGGAAGGGATGGGGCAAACTGACGGGCCATGCAGGACAGGGGATCTTGCACTCAGTTACTGGGGAAGGGGTCACGAGAAAGACTGTGTGTGCCCCTCCTCTGCTCCTTCCATTGTGGTTCCAGATTATTGTATAAATTTTGACACAGTCTTTCCGGGCCCTTGGGGTCAAATGCTAGAGGCAAGCCAGAGTGTCCTTATCACAAGCCTGTCTGAGCATCCCACTTAGCAAATGATATGCCACATTGACACAGCTCCACCAGGAGCCTCTCGCCATGAAAGCCAGGTAGTCCCTCTCCTCCATTGGCTCCTTGCAATGAGTGAATCAAGATGCTGTCACTGTTGGTCCAGCATGCTGGCCTCATCCGAGTACAGTTGCTCTGGCTAGTGCCACGTTCCGGAGGCAGACCTCACTGCCACATGGTTGCCTCAAGCCCCCTGTGTAAGGGTTCTTAGAAGCTTTCCTCGCCAGGTCTCTACCCCATAGCCTCATGGCTTTCAGACTGCATCAGTCTGCCCAGGGCTGGAGAACTGGATAGAAAAAAAAATCCTTGTGAAGAATTCTGTAGAAGAAAGTCAGCTCCCTAGCCCGGCTGACAGCAGGACAGCCCTGCATGTCACTATATATGACATTTACAGCTTAGGCAGGGAAGAAAGCCAGGCCAAGGAGAAGAGCCACCCTGTGGGTCCTGTGTGAGCCGAGGTGGAGGCCTGAAGTCCATGTCAAGCCTCTCCCTCTCTCAGCTCTCCACTTTTTTTTTTTTTTTTTTTTTGAGATAGGTTCTGTGACTGAACCTGAAGCTCACTGATTGGCCAGACCAGCTAGCGTGTGAGCTCCAGGCTGTCTTTCCAACTGTGGGACTATGGCGCTGTGCCACCATGCCCAGCTGTTCTTGTGGTTACTGGGACTTGAACTTGAGTCTTCACACTTACGAAACAAGCAGTTCACCAACTGAGCCACCTCGCCAGCCCCTCCTTTTAGATTTCCAGCACAAAGTCCCTTTTGAGGACATCTGTACCTGGCCCCTCTAGGGCATTGGGAGGAAGAGAGCAGTCCTTCAAGTGGAAAGCCCAAGACCCCAGAGTTCTGACCTCCCCAAACCTGAGAAGGAATGTCTGTATGAAGACCTGCGCTGCCAGAGAAATGGCTCACCAGGGAGAGCGGGAGTCTGAACACAGGGTCTGTGTTTGTTTTGGGTGTATGCGTGCCAACGTGAATGAATATTCGTGAATGTACACATGCAGGTGTGGGCACATATGTGTGGAAACCAGAGATCACCCTGGGGTGTTATTCCTCAGTCACTGTCCCCCTGCATTTTGAGACAGGGCCTTTCATTGGGACTGAGACTCACTGATAAGCCTGTCAGCTGGCCAGAAGCCAGCTGAAGTCGTCTGCCTGCCTTTGCCTTCCCAGGGCCCAGTTTACAAGCAAATGCCTCCATGCCCAACTTCTTACGTGTTCTGAGGTCACATCATGTCCCCATGTTTGTGAGACGAGCATTTACCACACGGGCTGCCTGCAACCTGGGGAGTTTATGTTTCTGTCTGTGCTTGCATCCAGACTTAGCATCGAAACAGCCTCTTGACTTAGCTTCCTGACTCCAGATTGTTGCATTTTGCTGCTTCCTCCTCTCCCTCCTCTTCCTCCTCCTCCTCCTCTCCCTCCTCCTCCTCTCCTCTTCCTCTCCCTCCTCCTCTTCTTCCTCTTCCTCCTCCCCCTACTCTTCCTCCTTCTCCTCTTCCTCCTCCTCCTCCTCCTCACCATCACTGTCTCTTCTGTGACTTACTGAACACAGTGCAGGCTAGTCACACCTCCACTCCCAAGGCTTCAGTGCCTCTCCATGCCTGCAAGAAGCAGGAAGAGGTGGGAGAATCTTCCTCTGCCGCTTGCCCCCACACAGCGCACCATTGCACGCTGAGTCTCATGACTTTGTTCTGGAAACAATTAGAGATGAGATGAATGAATATAAAAGCTAAGAAGCCCAGTGCGAGTTCTCTAGAGCCTTCTATTTCATCAACACAGAGCTGTGGTAATGTCCTATGACAGTAATCATCAATGCCATCACTGGGCTCTTATTGATACACTTGTTATTCAAAGAATCAAGGGGCTTGTCTTGCTTCATAAAGGGACAGAGTTGATAGAATTTCTAAAGGAAACCAAGTCTTTTCGCTTTGAACTTGTGGTGCAGATAATCTCAGTGATTCAGTCCTTTTTTTTTTTTAGTCAACCAGTCCTCTGATCAAGTTTTGAAAGGCCTGGGAGAACATGTGATTTAAAAAAAAAAAAATCTCCTGGAGTATTTTTCCCGGCCTAGGCAGCTCATGGATCAACGCACAGCTATTTCCGAATGTGGGCAGGGTGGGAGAGCACTGTCAGTTCACAGAGGGCCAGGGCCTGGTGGACTGAGCTGGTGGTTACATAGAAGGGCTCTTTCCTTCCCTCCTCCTGCTGCCCCCCTCCCCCACTGCCGAGAGCTGCAGATTTGTCTTGCAGACCCACTTGTGTCTACTTGCCTGTACCTGCCGCACGGTGTTTATCCTGAGCTCTGATACCCTTCCATTGTGAAAGCCTGGACTTCCCACATCTAAGGTGTAGCCGACAGGTATGAACCACTAGGCATTTGGGGAGTCGCTCGGGGGGGGGGGGGGGAATGTAGACTGTTATAGGAGTAGCAGCTTTGGAATGCACCATCCAGAAAACACATACTCACAATTCCAACGAGGCCTGAGTCCTGGACCAGGATACCTATAAGAAGGCATCTTTCAATCAAACAGAAAGCGGTGTGGGCTGACAGGTAGGGACAGAGTTCACAGGCCAGACCTGTTGGTTTCCACCATGAACCCTTTCTGAGAGTAGAACCTTTCAAGTCAGAGGGTGGGTGGATTAGTTCTTGGGCCAGATGATTTCTGTCCCTCCCCACAGCTTTTCTCCACTCTGACTGTGTCCTGGACGCTCCCCAGTAGGGACTATATGAATAGGCTCCCGAGCTTCCTAACAGCCTCTTGTGTTGTTTTGATTAATGGGCAGCATTAATTCTCCTGTTCCACGCTGTGACATTACCAAAGATCTGGGTACCTAGCACTATGTCTAGTTCCGGTGACCTCTATCTTCAGCCCATCCCGCCCAGAGGTCTAAGTGCGCTACTGAGACTGGTCCCAGAGCCCTGCACTTGATCCCCGGCTATAAACGGTGCCGATTGAACTCCTCCCATTACTCATTTTGAGAGTGCCATCTGTTTCCTGCCAGAACCCTGGTGGATAAGATTCCTAAGGTCTGTTCAGATTTGAAGAGGGGTGAGTGTACAGCGGGAACAGCCGGCCTCCTGGGCTCCTATGTTTTCAACAGTGCCCCCCTGATGGTTCACCAGGATCCTGGGAGACAAGGCCAGGTCAGAACAGACCTCTAGAACAGAAGTTCCCAGGATGATGAGGTAGTCACTGGAACCCTGATAGGCACAGAGTGTTGGACTTGGTTTCCAAAGAATGAATAGAAGAAATGCTGCCCACTGGGGTGGGGAGAAAGCAGAAGGGACCATCCTACTGAGGGTGGCCTGTCACACTGCCTTCTTTGTCCTTGGACCTTGAACTTACCCACTGGGCTTTCCCTTTGTTTCTAACCCAAATCTTCTCTTACCCTGACTATGCACAGCTGCTATGAGGTTCCCCTGACGGCACCTGCCTGCTGTGTGGAACGTGCATTCTGTGTGGACCTATCTGGTGTAGGTAGCATAGGAGAATTGCGATCATAAGCTGACATAATTGTGATGATGTCATAGCCTATGGCCAAGTGAGCCATATCTCTGCCGCAGCACTGGCAGAAACTTCCTTTCTCTCCTGGAATGTGCAGTGTGGGCGCAGGCGCACACGCACACACACACACACACACACACACACACACACACACACACACACACGAAGCATGATCTCAGAGACATCAGATTATACAGTCATGCTGTCAGACAGCAGCCATATCCTCCTGACAGATCCCCTTGAGAGCCTTAGGACCATTCACAGTCAGCCCTTCCAAGGACAGCTGCTTCACAATTGGTTCAAAGGAGAACGGGAAAAAATTAAGAATTTTTAAAAGCTCAAACATTCTCAGTTATTAAAGTTAGCAAGTTTTAAATAGAGAGAACTACAGTCTTAAAAAATTATGCCACGTGTAGTTTTCTCTAAAAACATCGAGATTTAAGGACGTTTGCCTTACCCCCTTGACCCCGTTGATATTATGCTTGGCCCTATGCACATGTGCATGTGTGCCATGCATGTATCGTGACAGGAAATGCTAAAGGAGTAAATGATGGGTGTCAGGCAGGCCCAGAAAAGATGCACCGCTAAGTGCCACAAGGGATATGTACTGTCCGGGTTTTGTTTCCTGATGCTATGATAAACCCCTGACAAAGGCAGTATAGAGGGAAGAGATTATTTGGCTCATGGTTCCAAGTAACACTCCTTGAGAGCAGAGAAGTCACTGGGACAAGAGCTTAAGGGAGCCAGCCACATCAGATTCATAGTGAGAAACAGGGAGCAAGGAATATGTGCATGATTGCTGTTCAGCTTGCTTTCTCCTCTGCTATGCAGTCCAGGATCCAAGCCCAGGGAATGGTGCCACCCACAGTGGGCAGGTCTTCCTACCTCTATTACTTGAATTGCTCACAGACATGCCACCTACAAACCAATCTGAATCACACAATTCCTCATTGAGACTCCCTTCCCAGGTGCATCTGGATTCTGTCATGTTGACAGAACTCACTCTCACACACCGCCAGAGGGCATTTATCAAACAGATGCTGGGACTCATGCGCCTAGCGTTCTGAGTAAATCTTAGGAGCAGCACATAGCAGGGAAAGTAAGAATGAACCATACAAACTCGGTTTTCCATAAGCTAAACACAGGTGCTCATAAAAAGGCTGGGAGCATTCTGGGAGCAAGGACACAAACACTGAATTCACTCTGATCTCATCGTAAGGTTTTCCCGTGGATTCAGGGAGGTGGAAGTTAACCTATAGAGCTGGAACGGAAGCCTACATACACAGAGGGCCTTGGTGTGCTGTCAGCCATGTGGCACGTGGTAAATGGAGCCCTCTGTTTTTAAGGTAGGAAACAGGCAAAGTCCTCAGTGTGTTTCTGAAGAAGTCTGAAAGCCTGCATGTGTTCCCCATGACCGTATAGCGGCAAACCACAAGTGGTTAATGGAACAAAGGTCCCTTTTGTAGGGTCGGAACACAAACACAGCACAGGCACTGCCTAGAAACTGCATGAAAGGAAGGTGCTTTGAGCCACCCTCCAGGTTTGCTTCTGAAATCACCTGGGGCACCCACCAAGTGAGTGTCTGTCCATCATGGCATGCAGGAGTACTCCAAACGTGTCTGTGTGTTAAAAACTGCCCCATAGGAAGTAGAGCCCATGGCAGACCCACGAAAACCTCAGAAAAGGCTGCTGGAAATGCCTTGAACAGTGCACTCAGTATCCCCCACGAGTGGAATAACTGGCACCGTGTGTCTGTATAACCATGTCTCACCTAAGCTACCTTTCGGTATTTCTTATTATGTTATTCTTCTTCCTTGGTTGTGTGTTTGCGTAGTGTCTATGTGTGTGTGACTGTGTGTACATAGGTGGGTGTACATGCAGATATGTGCACACGTGTGTGGAGACCAGGGATTCAACACTGAGTGATTTCCACTGTTGGTTTCTACCTTATCTTTGGAAGCTGGGGTCTTTCACTAAACCCAGTGCTCACTGTATGGCTAGACTGACTGGCTGGCCAGCATGCTCCAAGGAATCCACCTGTCTCCACACCTTCCCCCTTACTTCCCACCCAGCATTAGAATTATAAGTGCAGGTCCATGCCTCAGTTTTATATGGGACAAGAGATTGAAGCTAGGTCCTGGTGCTTGGCACTTCACCCACTAAGCCATGCTCCGAGACCCCCAGCTATTCTTTCCTAACCTTTCAGTGAACTGAGTTTCAATTTGCTATAAAGATAGTGTCCGTGAGGATGGAGAGATGCTTCCGTGGATCAGAGAGCTGGCTGCTCCTCCAGAGGTCCCTGGTTCAGTTCCCAGCACCCATATGGCAGCTCATAGCTATCTGTAACTCCAATCTCAAAGAATCCAATCCCCTCTCCTCTCCTCTACAAGCATTGCATGTGCCTGATACACATACATGCATGTACGCAGGCAAAGCCCCTTATACATAAAATAAAATGAAAAAGCAAATATCTTTAAAAAAAACAACAAACTATACACATCCATGTTAGAAGCCGAAGTTCATGGCCAGGTAATGTTTTATTGGGTGAATACACCGTACCTATTACATTATTGAGTAAATACTCTGTACTTGGTACGCATCATGCCTTTCCTGTTATATTTATCTGCTTGCCACATGTCCCACTTCTGATAACTTGGAGGATGTTCCCATAGCTCCCTCATGTTTTAACATAAACCCTCAGTGTACTTAGGACCTGGAATATAGAGTAAAAGCACATACAATAGCATCCGTGGGCTGGTGTAGAAGCACACACCACCCTGGTCAACATAGAGAGTTCAAGGCCAGGCAGGGTTACACAGTGAGATGGTCTCTGAAAAAAGAAAAAAGAAAAAAAAATCTTTGATTCTCGAACTGGCTACCAAATTGTTCTTCAAAAGAATAGTAGCAGCCAGGCATGGTGGCGCATGCCTTTAATCCAGCACTCAGAAGGCAGACCTATCTCTGTAAATTCAAGACCAACCTGGTCTACAGAGCAAGTTCCAGGATTGCCAGGGCTGTTACACAGAGAAATCCTGTGGGGGGGGGGGGGGGGAAAAATTAAAAAAAAA
>CM052706.1:4954727-5002170 GCA_028551405.1 Uromys caudimaculatus | reverse complement strand
CTTCTACCCTCAAGCCTTCCAGGCTGGAATTCTAAGCATGAGCCACCATACCCAGCTAGTTATTTTTCTTTATAAAGGAGACTGAT
Source organism: Uromys caudimaculatus (assembly GCA_028551405.1). Taxonomy (NCBI): domain Eukaryota; kingdom Metazoa; phylum Chordata; class Mammalia; order Rodentia; family Muridae; genus Uromys; species Uromys caudimaculatus. The sequence continues at coordinate 5,002,084 of CM052706.1, read as the reverse complement.
ACTAACTTATTGGTTTCTCTGTTTATTCTGTTAGCCAAATAAAAATTAAGATACCCTTTTTGGCCAAATTCAAGAAATTTCACAGCATTCTATAGTGAAAACCACACCAAATCTGGGACTTTGAAAGTAGACAAGCCAGGTTCAGGGCCATGCCACTGTGAAGTCCTGGGCAAACACATCTCTTGAACACTCTGCTCTCTGTATTCGTGATTAGGAAACCAAGACCCACCTTCCAGGTGCGGGCCGGAGACCACGAATGGATACCTACCCAGTGGCCTTGTTGCTTCTTGCCTTCTGTAGCCTGGGGCTGAGCAGGGGAACTGGGTGGCTGCTTTAGAGAAACAGGCTACCTCCCTGACCCAGTCCTGCCTGTGGCCTGCCCAGCACAGCCCGAGGCTGGCTGTTTTGCTTCCAGGCAGGGGCCCCTCCACAGGCTGCAGCTGCCTCCTGCCAGGAGCTGGGAACAGAGGGGCTGTTGTTCTGGGTATCTGGAAACCAGCTTCCTGTTTTTCTTGCTGTGCTGCTGTTGGTTTAATCTGCAGCAGGAGGGAAGAAACAGTCCTGGGTGGGTAGCCTGTGTCCCACAGCCCTGCAGTGAGAGTCTGGTCCTTTCCTCCAGGGGCTCTGTGGGTCACAGGCCTGGAGTTCTGTGACCTTGAACAGGGAGGTCCTGATGCCAGGTTCCCAAGGGGACAGAGCACAGGGACAGCACCTCAGCACAGCTTGTAGCTCAGTGCCTGTAGTGCCTGTGTGAGCTGACGGTGGTGCATTTAAAATGTAAGGCTGATTAAACATTAAGTTTTCATTTTCCAGAGAGTCAGGGCGTCACACATGCCTACTCACGTCACATTCCTGGACAAGCCAGGCTCCTGGGTTCACTCACCAGCCACAGAAGGGACTCTAGGCAAATGACTTAACCTCCCACGCTTCAGGTTTTACACCTACAGGATGGGAAAATAACAGTAACTGCGTCACTAGGTCATTGTAACGTGTAAATCGGGTCTTGAGAGCTTTGGGTTGCACACTAGACGTACAGCCTACAAAGTTTACTTGCTGAACACTGAACCCGTGGTTCAGAGGCTAAACTTTTAGTCCAAGACCTACCAATCCATTTTAAAGATAATCTGAGGAAGTTTCTCAGATCGCTAGAAGTCGATAGTATGTCTTTAAAATGCCACAAAGAGTCTATCAGATGGGTCTCTAAATGTTAATAATAAAATAAAATATTTTCTTCCTATCTGCTTGGATTTATAAAACTCAGGGGTGAGGGGAGTTGGGTTGGTGCTGGCATTGGTGTTCCTTGGTTTCAGGGAAGACACAGGCTGCCTTGCTCCCTCTGCAGAGGAGGGTTTCAGAGGCTAGCTCACCATTTCTGAACATGATCCCTGCTGTCTGGTGGGCAGACTTATGGTTACAGCTCTTGAGTTACTAGCTGGTTCCAAGGCTGGGGGCTGCTGCCCAGGCTGTCCTGATTTGCAGCTGGGAGTGAGTTTGATACATGCAGTACTGGTCCAGTATCGTTCAAGGGTTTTCTCGGCCGTACAGAGTGGATTGAGTGCATGTGGCCATTTAAATCCCAGAGCTCTCGTGCCAGTCTTCAAAACGCATGCGTGCACAGGAATGAGCATCGTGGCTTACTGCTGAGGCGCACTGGAGGTAGTTACAGAGCCTGCTCTACCTCTTCGGTTGCCTTCACGTCCACATCTGTCTTCTTGGGTCTCTAAGAGCCAACCGAAGCAGGGCATGCTCTGGTTTTACAAGTGGAGGGAAATAATAACATAGCTGCAATTCACTGTTCATTTGAAACTTGAGACCTGAGTCAGGGCTGCAGGGGAGAGGCGTTTCTGTGTTTGGTCTCCCCCCCCCCCCGCCCCCCGAGACAAGCTCTCACTATGTAGACCAGACTGGCCTCAAACTCACAACGATCCACCCACCTCTGCCTGCTGACTGCTGGGATTAAAGACGTGCTCCACCGATTCTGGCTCCACCTTTTTTCTTGTTATTAGTAAAGCCAGAGTCCAACGAGTACACCCCATATTTGAACTATACACTGGAGCACAGACAATATCCTCAAAGGAAAATGACTCTCGCCGCTTTAGCAGCCACCAAGAGATAGGTCTTCCATCAAGAGTGGGACCTAGGGAGCTCCTCCCTCCCACCCCCATTCTTGTTGCAATTTTGACTGGCTTGATCTTGTGCGTGTCTTGCGCTGACAGCCATATCCACTGTGAGCAGATGTGTGCAGCAGCCTCATCGTGCCCAGAAGCCGGTGTTCACAGCTCTCCTCCCCATCAGTCCTCCAGCTCTGACATTCTCCCCTCCTTCTTTCCCACAATATCTGCTGAGCTTTGGATGCAAGGTTAATATAGTTGATTCATCCACAACTGAGCGTTCCAAGTTATTTATATCGGCCCATTGACCGAGTTCTGAGTCTCGGCTATAGCCACTAGCCACTGCCAGGAGAACACTGGAGAAAGTAGCAGAGATCTGCTGAAGAAAAACGTCTGCTCTGGTTGGTTTGGTCCAAGGCAGGTTTCAGAGTCTTACCAGAAGAAGCAAGAGAAATAAAGTGTAGCAGCAAGAATAAGATCCCCAGGCAGTCTCACTTGCTTCTTCTTCTCTACAGAGTCAGGAGCAGATTCTGGTGTGCTGGGGGTGAAAGTCTGGTTAAAATCACTGGGCCACATGCAAAAGATGGTGTGGAAATAGGAGGGGGACTTAGTAACAAGAGTTTAGCAAGGAGAATGAAAGTGACTAAAACTTATTGTGCGCGCGCGCACACACACACACACACACACACACACACACACACACACACACACACACCACTGTCAAACAAACAGAAAAATACTCTGTCCTACTGGACCACCAACCAAAGAATACACATGGAGGGACCCATGGTGCTGGCCACATATGTGGCTGAGGAGGGCCTTGTTGGCCATCAGTGGGACGAGAGGCCCTTGGGCCTGAGGGTGTTAGATGCCCCAGTGTAGGGGAATGCTAGGGAGGGAAGAGGGGAGTGGGTGGGTGGGTTGGTGGGGGAGCACCCTCATAGAGGCTGGGGAAGGGGATGGAATAGGGGATCTCCAAAGGGGAAAACATTTGAAATGTATATAAAGTAAATATTATAATAATAATTAATAATAATAAAGCTCTGTCCTAAAGGAAAGCTCTTTATTTGTGCCTTCAGAAGCATCTTGATGGGGCGGGGGGGGAGGGGAGATGATCAAATATTGAGCTTCAGCAGCTCCATGTTGGGCCCCAGAAGTGAGGGTGTGTCTGAGTGGCAGGGTTCTCCCAGAGGGAGGCCAGATCCTCCCTGTAATCATCTGCCGGACTCCGGACCATCCATGCAGGCATTGAAGCCTAAACTGCAAACAGGGCTTGGAACAGAGTGTCTGGGCTTCGGCTGGCTCTAAGAACATTTCTTTATAGGCGGCCGTGAACTAAGGAGTCTTTGTGTAAAAATCAGGCCCAGGAAACCAACCAGGGATTAGCCAGGTTGTAAGCTACACCAGCCAAAGATGAAGAGTCGCTGTGTGTTCAGGGAAAGGGAGGCTGGACGGTAGCTGGACCAGACGGTGTGAGGGTGTGCGTGAGGTGCGGGGGTGTGCACGTGATTGCTCTCCAGCCACAGTGCAGAGCAGAGACATGTTAGTTAGGCCTTGGCAGGGTTTGTAAAGGAAACTTGAGACGTGGGTGAATTAACATTGTGTCCGTTACACGGATGCTTCCCCACTGATCATCTCTCATCTATTAGTCACCAGCAGGGAACCCTGGATCTAGTTCATCACTCCCCCATCTTGTCTTCAATGGCCTCATAGCCCAGCATCTGGCTCCACTGTATTGTCCTGAGTTGGTTCTACTTACTAAGTAATTATACGAGCCAGACTCTCCTGAAGGCTTTACAGGCAGGTTTTCAACTCATCTTCATGACCTTGCTCTCACAGGGAGGGGACCCAAGGCTCCAAGATCTCAGGTGGTTTAGTCAGAAACTTCACAAGCATGTGAATGGATGGAGCTCATGCCCATATTCCCAGCAGTTGGGAGATGGAGTCAGGAGAATCAGAAGTTCAAGGTCAGCTTGATCTATTATTATCAAGTTCCAGGCCAAGGTTACGTGAGACCCTATGGAAAAAAAAAAAAAAAAGCACAAAAAATTAAAAATAGTATTTTGAACCGACCCCTGTCTACCTGATTCATCTCCTGTGTTATATACTCCTTCCTTTTTTTTGTAGACAAGGCCATACTATGCAGTCCCTACTGACTTGGAACTTGCTATATGGACCAAGCTAGCCTTGAACTCACAGAGACCCACCTGCCTCTGCCTCCTGAGGGCTGACATAGAGCCCTATACTACCGTGCCTGGCTTATATGCCTTCTAACTAAGCATTCAAGGCAAGACTCAGCAGCCCATGCCTCTAGGCTGCCTGGAATATTCAGGGCTATAAGGACAGAGGTCCAAAATCCCAGATTCTCCCAACTTAAAACAAACAAAAAACCTCTGGCAAACTGGAAAAGTCCCTTATTCTGACTTCAAATCTGACTTTGGTGGCTTGGCCCAGGTGCTTCATAGATAAAGAAACTAACCCACTCTGGATGTGTAGCCTTGTCCCAGGAACCCGGAGAGGAAGCATGCTCTCTCCAGGAGCCCCGCCCAGGAGCCCACCTATGCATATCCTGGCACCCCAGACATTTTCTGGGCTTTTTATTCTGTTGCTTTATTTTGATAGTTCTTTGGCTAACAGAAAATTCCAGTTGCCATTGGCACAAGTGTCTGACAGTCATTTGCGTATCTACACGAATTTTTAAATGAGCTTCAGTTCCCAGTCTCCAGGAAATGAGCAAAACCCGTTCTGATTTTTTTGTTTTGTTTTGTTTTTTTGGGTTTTTTTGTTTTTCATTAAAATGGCATTGAATCTGTAGGGGATCAGTTCGTAAACATTCCTTACAATATTGAACCTTGAAATTCACAAACATGATATCTTTCCATGTATTTACAGACTTAAAGCTCCTGCAAATATCATTTGGAAATTTTCTATGGAGAAATCTAACATATCTCTCATTTGCTCTTATGTATTTTATATTTTTGATGTTAGCATAATTGCATCTTTGACTGTCTGCCCTTTTCTAGGTGCTTTTCATGTCCTGTGTATGGGAGAAAGGAGCGTGTATGTGATGTGTGTGTGTGTGTGTGTGTGTGTGTGTGTGTGTGTGTGTCCATGTGAGTCACAGAGTCACATGAGGAGGCCAGAGGACATTTCGTGCCCTAATCTCTGCCTTCTTCCCTTGAGACAGGATCCCTCACTGACCCTGGAGCTGGGCTGGCTGGCAACCAGCAAGCCCGGGTCCTCCCTACCCTGCCCCCCATGACCCTGCTGCCCTTTGCTCCCAAACCCCCACCCCAGTGCTAGGGTTATAATTATGTGACCACACCCACCTTTTTATATGCATGCTGGGGATTTGAACTCAGGGCCTGGTGCTTGCACAGCAGGTGATCTGACCACTGAACCATCTCCTCAGCCCAGCTTTAAAACTAACCTCTGTCTCCCAGCTAAATGAATGTGAAGCTTCTCATAGATCGCCCATATGCAGGATCTAAGCATCTAAGACACACACACACACACACACACACACACACACACACACACACACACATTTCTTATAGCGCTCCTATAGATGACTCTTCAACCAGGCAGCGGCAACTTCCTTGTCTCGTCCTCTATCTCAGCAGGAAGCTGTCGGTATTTCAGCAAGAGTGTGATGAATGCCCTCGCTATTTATAGAAGTCACTTATCAGACTGGGAAGATCCTATCCTAGATGGCTGTTGGCGTTCACCACAGTCTTTTCCTCTGAATCTATGACTATGGTCTTTTGCTTTTCCTCCTTTATTTGAATAGGATGGCAGGGATTTATGGGTTCCGATGCTAGCCTGGTTGGACTCAGAAAATGAGTTTGATCCTGATTTCTGAGAAGCCATGTCCAAGATGGCTGCTATTTCTTTGGAAAGAGTATATGTAACATCGATGGTGTTTGGTTCTTAAACACTTAGGTATTTTCTTTCCCATCTACTGGCATTTTATCTTTTTGTTAAGAAATCAATTATTGGCCGGGCAGTGGTGGCGCACGCCTTTAATCCCAGCACTTGGGAGGCAGAGGCAGGCGGATTTCTGAGTTCGAGGCCAGCCTGGTCTACAGAGTGAGTTCCAGGACAGCCAGGGCTACACAGAGAAACCCTGTCTCGAAAAACCAAAAAAAAAAAAAAAAAAAAAAAAAAGAAATCAATTATTGGGCTAGGTGTGATGGCTCACACCTGTGATCCCAGCACTTGGGAGACAGACAGGAGGGTCTCTGGGAGTTCATAGGCCAGCCTGGTCATCATCGGGAATCCCAGGTGAGCCAGGGCTATATATGTAGTGAGACCTTGCATCAAATAAAAGAAAACAGAAAAAGAAATAGTCAATCATACTGTTAGTCCTCTGGAAGTAATCAAGGTGCTCCCCCAGACTGCTTTTGAGGCTTTTCTCTTCCTTTTTGAGTATTCTCCTATTTACCTAGGTACCGCCTTATTTTCTTTTTTTCTACAGAACTTATGCCTTTAGGATCTAAAGCTGTGGTTAATGATAATTCTTCGGTTTTGAAAAGTTCTTGATAGCTGGTTCTTTTCCTTTTTTTTTTACTTTAATTATTGCATTTATTTTGTAGTGCACACATGCGTGTGTGTGTGTATGTGGAGGTCAGAAGACAAACTGTGGGAGTCAGTTCTCCCCTATGGACCTGAGGGTCCTGGGGACCCAAACTCAAATTGCCAGGCTTAGCAAGCCACAAGCACTTTTACCTCCTGAGGCAGCACAATGACCTCACTCACTTCCGTTTCCTCTAACTTATTCCCTCTCTTCCCTCAGACCTGAGTCACCACAGGCCTGTTAGTCCTCTCACTACATACCTTCCGTCTCTCTGTCTGTCTGTTTATGACAGGGTCTCATGTGGCCCAGGCTGGCCTTGAACTCAGGATCCTCCAAGGCTCCACCTTCCCAGGGCTCAGAGTATGGATCAGTACAATTCCTGGCTCCTCCCTCTGGTGTCCCTGGCTCCTCCTTGTTTTCTCCCTTCCCACCACTGAGTTTGGAACAGATTCTGTTGCGACCTCTCGTCGTTCCTCGTGTGTCTTACTGAACGTTTAAGTGCTGAATCCTTGCTTCTACCTTGTTTTTTACCGTCTACAATTTCTACGTGTTCTTTTAGCTCTGTTCTGTTTCTGGTTTCCTTGGAGACTATCCTTTACCTCTTTGAACTCTCGTAAGTGTAATTTCTTTAAAAAAAAAAAAAAAAACTTTATTTATGTGTGTGGATTTATAGGCATATGTGCCGGGTCGCCTGTGAACATAGAAGCCAGGGATTGGTGTTGGAAATGTCTCCCCCAGTTGCTTCTCCATGTTTGTGTTGGGATCTGTTACTGAGCCTAGAGCTCAGCATCTCAGCTAGACTGACCGGCAAGCCCCAGAATCCTCTACCCCACCCCAATGACAGTGTTACAAGTGTTGTCCCAGCACACCGGTTCCTTACGTAGGTGCTGGGATCCAAATTTAGAACCTCTGCCTTGTACAGCGAGCACTTCACCCATAGAGCCATTTCCACAGCCTCAAGTTTAATTTCTAAAAATTCCCTGACTGTCAACACTCACATTTGTCTCTTAAATGTTGTTTCTGTTGCCCGTGACTGTACCCAGAATACATTTACATTGTCTCCTAGACATAGTTACTTTTGATTGAATACTGATGATAATTTATAGAAATAGCCAGAACTCTTGGTTGAGGCTGCTTTTCTTTGGGGAATCTTTATTCTTGCTCAACGCTGGATATGAGCAGACTATCGCTGGAGTCTGGATCCAGGGGTTCAGGGCCTTAAAATGACCAAGAGAACCAGCCTGCTTAGGGTGTGGTCATTTGGGAAGGAGACTCTGGCTGTAGCCTGCCTAGTTCCAAAGTGCTGCTCTTAGGCTCGTCCAGAAGTGGCCGGCATTCCCAGGGAGACAGCACATCACCCTGCGCACACCTCTCTGGATTCCTCTTGATCGTGGTTCCGTTATCCTCTATTAACTGCTAATTTACACTATCTTAGAGGAATGGTTCTTTACATTTATTATTTATGGGAGGGGATGGGTGTGCATTTGTCATAGCATTCTTGAGGAGGTCAAAGGACAACTTGCAATGGTCAGTTCTCTCCTACCACGTAGGTACTAGGGATCGAACTCAGGCCGTCCAGCTTGGTGGCAGTCACCTTTACCCACTTAGCCATCTCGCCAGCCACCAAGGAAAGTTCTTAAAATACTTTTCCGGCTTTTCTCACTTTCAGTAGGTGGATTGGTCTGCGTTACCTCGGCTGATGCTTCCTCGTAGAGTTTCAAGTGGCCCGTTTACTCATGGTATTTGTGAGTTGAATTATGACCTGCAAAAAATGTGCTAAAGTCCTAGCCCCCAGCATGTTTTAAGTGACCGGATTTAAAAATAGGGTCACTGAAGATTTAAGTGATTAAGGAAAGGTCAGCCGGGAGTAGCAGACCCTTTATCTAGTGTGACACTTGTCCTTAGACAAAGAGATGTAAGCAGAGACAGAGCCACAGGGAGAAGATAGAAGCTGAGATTGGAGTGATTTGGCTGCTAGCCCAGGGATACTGAGAATCACAGGTTAAACACCAGAAGCCAACAGAGGCAAGGAAGAGGCATTGGTCCCGTTCACAGCCTGGCAGCAGCCACCTGGCCTTCAGAACCGTGAGGTGGTAAATGCAAGTCACATGGTGTGTGGTGCTTTAATGCGTCCACCCTAGGAAATGAACATCACCTGATGGTGGACTGGGTACATCCGGCAAACCACCTTGTTAGGCACCGATCTCCTCACGGGAAGAAGGAGGGGCAAGCTATGCTGGAGAAACTCAGTGTTAGAGACCTGGAGGCTGAGAGGAAGCCTCGGCACTGAGCGCCCTGCATCAGTTTGGGTAACACTGAGGTGTCGTCAGACTCTCTGCTGCACAGGAATACCAGCATGTGTGTGCCTATGTGTGCGAGCACATGTGTATATGTATAGTGTGTGCACGTGCATGTGTGCCACACTGTGTAATGTGTGCACGCATATGTGTGTAGGTACACTGTATGTGCATGTGTGCTGTGTAGGTGGCCACACTGTGTATTGAATGTGTGTAAATGTGCATGTGTGGAGGCCATAGGTTGACATCAGTGGCTCAACACCTTGTACACTGAGCCAGGGTCTCTCACTTGAACCTGGAGCTTGCTGGCTCAAGACTAGCTGGCCGGCTTGCTCCAGGATCCCAAGTCTCCTCTCCCAAAGGGGTGGAATCACAGGCTGCCCTGCCCACCAGACACTCATGTGGGTGCTGGGGACCCACACCCTAGTCCACATTTTTGTGCACCAAGTTCTTTTCCTGCTGAGATATCTCTCCAACCCAGCACCCTGTTTTTCTAACTTTTAGATAGAACTTAGCAAGATATGAGTAGTATCATTAATTCAGAGTGAATGTCCCTCCTGGGTTTGTAAAAGTAAGAAAGCACTTGTATATACTATTGAATAATTATGGCACATCATTTTCCCTAAAGTGTTAGACATTTTCATCGTAATTATTTAGAGGATTAACTACTGATCCGTTGTCCTAAATCATATCCCAACAGAGATGAATAAATTTAGATCTTAGAAAGTTGATGTCATCTAACTTGAAACAGAGCCCCCTCCTGGAGTAGCAGGCCATGGAATACCAAACAGCTTTACTTTTCTCTCCATTTAGTATAGTGTGCTGAGTCAACAGATTTTTGTTTAGAACTTTCAGAAGGGTCTAAAGGCAGCTCCCACCCTCGGTCAGAGGCAACTGTAAGCAACAAAGCCTCCTTTCTTTAATGCATCCAACCTTAATTGAAGGCCCAGGCATTGGGGTTGCAGTGTTGAATAATGAATGGTGGGGGAAGGGCTTGGCAGCACATACCCAGAAAGTGCTAGGTGAGCCCAGAGCGATTAGAAATTTAGAACAGTGTGTATGGGCTGAGGCTTTAAGAAAGAACTTACAGGTTTTGTAGCACTAACTCAAGAGCTAAGAAGGCATGGCAGGTGGAAAGGCTTAGAGGATGCTGCTCCAGGGCAGCTGGGAAGGGATGCAGGATCAGGGAAGCCAGAAACACACAGAGTGGTGCTCCAGGGGCAGTGCTCACCTTGGCATGCGTGCTTGCCGGTGGACTAAGGGAACACACTTCAGCACCCGGGGTTAATTTACTGTCTTCCATCTGGCGCTGATGCTTAGTCATCAGGGAGTGGCACTGTTTGAAAGGACTAAGAGGTGTGGCCTTCTTGGAGTGGGTGTGGCCTCATTCCAGGAAGTGTGTCAGTGGGTGTGGGCCTTGAGGTTTCAAAAGCTCAAGCCGGGCTCAGCAGCTCTTTCTTCTTGCTGCCTTCAGATCCATACATAGAACTCTCTCTGCTACCATGTTTGCCCGCATGCCACTGTGCTCCCTGCCAGAATGATAATGGAGTAAACCTCTGAAACCAAGCAAGCCCCAATTAAATGCTTTCTTTTTGTAAGAGCTGCCATGGTCATGGTGTCTCTTCACAGCAATACTAAGACAGACCCCATCTCATGTCTAATTAAGCCAAGGCCTTTGGAAGACCACATCATTGTCCAATTCAGGCAAGCTGGGTTCCTTCTGGCCTTGTGTGAGTTATTTTCCAGCGCTTCCTGCATTTTGTGTGTCCCTGGGAACCTCTAGCCTACAATCTGTCACAGACTGGCATCTGACTGGGTGTGTCTGAGACCCTCCCCCTTCTCCTTTCATTCAAAATCCATATTCCTGTCCGTCAATCTTAATGGCTCCTGTCCTCTTCTGGTGATTTAACATCATTAAGACTTTGACTTCCATCGACCCTAAGGAGTCCTGTTCTTTGCCTGTGGTCGGATTTTACACTTTGTTTAATTTGATATATGCTTAAAGGAAGGACAGCAGCTGGATCTTGGACAGGAATTGATGACGTGCCCAGCACACGAAGAACTGTCTGTGATCTGGGCTCTCTGCTCTGCTGGTAACTGGATAGCCATCATGAAGAAAAGCTATCTGTGCTTCAGGGTGGCCCCAACTCTACAAAGGAATCAGGCCTTATTCAATGGCGGGAGTTGGGCACCTAGGATCTGTGGGGAGCAGTGGGGACCTTTAACTGTGATCCTCCTGCCTCTGCTTCTTCAGCGTGTACTACTGTCATGTGCCCCCATGGACAGAGTGGGGCCTTCAGTTGTCATAGGATCTGTGGCTTGGGCTTATTCATCATTAAAATGGTGGTAAGTACTATTCGTAATAGATTCCGTGCCCTTTGATGGTCTTTACATAGCTCTGAAAATCCCTGTAGCTTTACTGTTTGACATCAAGTGTCCTTGTAGGTTACTGTTTTTAAAAGGTTACCCAGCGATAATTTAAACATCTGAAATCTGTCCTTCCAAAGCAGATGCCTCATCCTTGGAGTTATTTAGGGGTCTCGGGGACCTGTGTCGTCAAGCGTCTGCAGAATTCTTCCCACAATGTAGAAACAAGCTCTTTCCTCTCTGGGAAAACAGCATTGGAATTTTGCCTTGAGTTGATAGCACATGACAGGACAGAGTCTCTGAATATATTCTCACCTCCATCTTTATTTTAAAAGTGACGTGTGAAGTGGAAACTAGACTAGGAAATCGGTGTGGCAAGTGCTGGGCGCCACTTCCAGGAGGGATTACTTAAGGACAGTGTGTGTTCTCTGATCCAGACCCAGGCTCTGACGAAGCTGAGGGTCTGGAGGCTGTCGTTGAGAGAGCTGAAGAGTAGGCCATCCAGTGGGAACCTGCAGCTGAGGAAGACTTGGCAGGGACGGGGAGGAAAGAGGTCTAGGGTTCCCTGTCTCTGGAGAGTGGACAGTGTTCCTGTGGCTCTCCTCAGGGTGGTGCAGGGCCCTGTGGAAACCAAGACAGAGAGAGGGCTGATTTGTGTGAGTGGTTGGAGGGGAGCTGACTAGAGCAGTCAGGGCCCAAAGAGAGAGAGAATTTGAGGGTGGGGTTATGGAGGTACAGACTCCTCTTTGTCTTGAGGGGGGCTTTATTTCCTCTGGCTACTGAAAAAAAAAAAAAAAAAAAAAAAAAGGAAAAGAAGCCACACCACGCTCAGTGCTTAAAGCAACAGGGATTCATTCTCCTACAGTTTTTGAGTCAAGATTCAAATAAACTCACTAGGTTAAGGACGTGGTGTCATGGATCGATTCCCTCTGCAGCCTCTAAGGGAGACCCCATCCTTGCCTCTTCTAGCTTCTGGAGGCTGCCAGCAGTCCTTAGCTTCTGCCCTTCTCCCATCATGCCTGGCTCTTACCTCCTTCTTTGACCTTCACTTCCTCTTAAGAACCCGTGTGAGCTTTACTCTGTTCAGGGGAGCCTGTGTGGTCCAGGACAGTCGCACCATCCAGTGATCAAGTTTCAGCTTCCCCTAATCATAGACTCTAGTATTCTTAGGTCCCAGGGACTGGGGTCTTTCCCGGGATATGCAATGTAACAGTTACGACATAGAAAGGCAGGGATTCATGATGTCTGCTGGAGTCATAGGGCTGTGGTTGGGTACCTAGTCTCAAGGCTATGCTGGCCTGGCATGTCACCCTTGGTCACCAGATTGTCCTTCCATTTAGCCAGTCAGCTGCTCCCTGACCTATGCTGGGTCTCACAAGGCTGAGTAGGAGGAGGACAGCTCTCCACAGTTGACTTATCTGGCTGGAAATAGGGCTGTCCATGACCGTGTGGCTACTTAAGATCAGAAACAGACCTTCCCCTCCCCACCCCACCCTCACTCTCAGTCGATTGGCAAGTTGGATTGTTCTGGAGCTTGCTTTCTGCTTCGACTTCATGTTTGACCCATAGGGATGAGGACCTCAACTTGAGAGAGAAGCTAGCTGTATCTAACAGCCCTGGAAGCTACTCTCTGGGTTTGTTCCCAAGTGCTGTAACTCCCAGTGAAGTCCTATGATGTAGGATGTGAAGGTGGGACCTACTGATCTGGGAAGCAGTTCTCTGGGGCTTAGGAAGCTGGGGCACCAACGACTGAGATTTCCTAAGAGAAGGTACTTTTGTCGAGAACTCTAGCCGCTCCATCCCGTGGGAATGCTCCTCCTGACTTGGGTAGGAAGATGATGTGGTGCCATGAAGGAACTGGCAGACCTTCTCAGAGCTGGTGCCAGGTGAGCCTGTAGAGACGGCCACTCTCTCTTGCTGAATTAGGAGCTAGTCAGTCTGTAGGTCCAACATGAGCCCCTGTCACTCTTTATCACTTGATGATGATGGAAAATAGCATTCCAGGTGCCAAACAAGAGGTGTGTGTACACCGCCCACTCACAGCATAGACCTGCCCGGCTCTGGCTTGACGTGGACCCGGGATCAGCCTGCCAGCCGGGCAGCAAGTCTGGTGGTGCTTCCATCACAGATGCTGAAGTTCACCAAGAATCCCTCCAACCCTGTTGTCTTATTTTGCACAATGTTGCAACAGCTCAGAGCCATGCAGAGCCAGCAGAGGAGCTGTAAACAGGAAGGGGGACCAACCACAGCTGGATTTCAGAACAGGCACTCTGTAAGATCTGGGAAGGAAAGGCTTGTCATCAGACGTTTGCAAAAGTCTCAGGGATGCAGGAACCACACGGTGTGGGCTGGGAGCCTGCTGAGCACTTGAAACACTCGGGTTCTGGTAGCTGACTGAGGGGGTGCAGGCAGAAATAAAAGACATGGTTGTTACCATTTCTAAGGTCTTGGGAGGGATGTGGAAGTTGTCAGGTAGCAGAGCCTTAAGTTCTTTCCGGGACCCCTGAAAATGGCTTGAAGATTCCCCAAGAGCTGCCGTCTCTGCTTAGCTCAAGTGTGTTCTTAAAGTACCTGGTCTCCTTGGTAGAGTGGAGCTCTGTGTAGGAGGAACCACTTACTGTTCCTTGTTCCGTGTTCAGTCCCCAGTGTGTGAAATCTATTTTGAAATATGAACTCTATGGATTCCATCTAGAGAGGTTCCTCAGGGTGATTTGTTAATTTTTTTCCATCTATGAAAGTACCGTGTCTCAGAAAATTCATGTTAAGGAACAAAAACTTTCCAAAAAAGTTCTTTAAATTATCTCTTTTAAAGTCATACTCAGGAAATTCAAACTGGATAATTAAAACACTGTAAGCCATTGAAGGTGACATTCTGAGATAAACTGTTAGCAAGGTGTGGAGAGCCACGTGTACGCCTTGCTCTCTCTGATGTTCTGCTTCTCTTTGAAAATAAACACCACAGTTGTAAGTCATTATCCATTCAACAGCATGAACTCACTCGGTCAGGGTGTCAGAAAACTCCAGGGCCAGGAAGAGAAAACATAAGCAGACTCATCTGATGGCATCTGCAGACCCAGTCTGAAAACAGATGGGGCATGCCCCACACGGAATGAAAGGTTACAAGCAGCAACTCCCCTGTTCCAGGGTCAGAAAAGACACCTGAGCAAGCAAAGGCACTTCCAGCCAAGCCTGGGAACCTGAGTTCAAGGCCCAGGACCCACGTGATTGCAGGAGAGAAACTGCTCCCGTGACTCTCGTAGATTGTCCTCTGTGCTCATGCTGTGGTGTACACACGAACATGCGCACACATACCCACATTCATGCATACACACAATCAATCAATCAATCAATAAATAAATAAATAAATAAATAATAAAGACAGACAGACAGACAGATGTTTACATATATATATATATGTAAAAAGGAAATACTCCTACTCCATTTTGCTCCTTAAATCTACGGGGAAAGTTTTCCATGTCTCAAAGCCAGGAGAAAGACCACTGACTATGTGTGGGGGTTGAGCGGGCACACACTTATGACCAGTAGACTGTCCTAGGAAGACACGTGTGAAGGCCAGAGAGCCATGTCAGGTACAGTCCTCTGTTCCTCTGGGTCGTATTTTTTGAGACAGAGCCTCTGACTGGATCTGGAGCTTACCACTGCCTGGCCACAGACCCCTCCTGTCTGCTCCCCAGCGAAGACATGTCTCTGGGCTTACAGTTACACACCAACACACCTGCTCATACGTGGGCTCTGAGCGCAGATCTTTGTGCCTGGGCAGCAGACACTTTTCCTGCCTGGCCATCTCCCTGATCTCCACAGTTTCTTTTGACATTCAAACTATTTGTGTCGGGGTTTATTTGGTTGGTTGTTTTTGGTTTTGTTGTTGTTTGTTTTAAAATCTCGACGTAAGAGTTGGATAAAAATTCAGAGTGAGGCTATTTCGTTATTTGGCCTGCAGAGAGAGAGTACTGCATGTCCTGTTTGTATGGTAAAAATAAAGTTCTCTAGGCCCACCGTGTGCTCCTTTGTCCATTTTGGTCGCTGCCCCAGGATTAGAATTGTTTGCCGGTGTTAAAGAGAAAAACAGAGGACTGTGAGATACAGAAGTGGAGATCTTTAAGGGACCGGATGTGGTGCCACCAGCTTTTCTCTCCTCTTTGGATTATCGTTGCCAGCTTTTGTGAGGAGGAAGTCCAAGGGGGCACCCTAAGAAATGACCCCGGTGGGCAGCATGTAAAATGTCCCCAGCTTGTGTTGATCTTCCTCTGCACATAACTCGAAAATAATGACAAAAGTAAATATTTGGGACCGGGTTTATTTTGGTCAGACAAATTCCAGCCTGGTTTCTAAAATTAGGGAAATCTGTGGGAAGCACGTGGCTTGGGGCATCCTGCCTGAGAAGTTTGTCTCAGAGCTATTGGGTTCTCTTCCTTGTTGTTGCTGCCCTGAAAAACACACACATCTGAACGTTGCTTTGCATCTGCCCATTCGCGTAGACCTGAGGTTGGTGGTAGAATGGCTCTATCCAGATAATTTCCGTAGGCTTCCACCACCTGCCCTCACCAGCTGCTGCGGGAGATGAGCTCCTTGCTGTCTGTCCTTCCCTCAGACACTGGGGGATCGGCCTTGGAAGAGCAGAGCTCTCTCTCTTCTGGTCCCTCTGGGAAGCATTCACTGACCACCTTCCCCTGGTGGTTTGTACTTGGCAATCGGACACGTTGTAACTTTCCATTTCTCCCATGTAGATGTCCCGTTATCCTCCCCTCTGCATTCTTCCGGACTCGCTTCCGTGGGCAGGCCACTGAACCCAGGGGAAGCCCAAGCTGACCACGCTGGGTCATCTCATCTCTATCTCTTTGTCCCAGTACTCAGCACAAAGGAAGTCCCAGAAGATGTTTCTGTTTCCCTCTCCCAGCTTTGTCCTTGACCTAGAAAAGGCAGGCCCTCCCTGGCAGTTCCTAAGCTTATCTTTCAACCTTTCCCTAGAACCTTCAGCCCTTTTGTAGAATGTAGCAGAAGCAGCCGCTAGCCTCCTCCTCCCACCGAGGCTGTTTGGGGGTGGAAGGTGAAGCCTCTACTCACAGGGCCTCACCCTTCCCTCCCTCCCCTCCCCTCCCCTTCCATTCCCTTCCCTTCTCTGTGCTGGCTTCCTGCTACAACCCTGAACGTCTGTCCCTCTTGAGCACTTGTACTAAGCTGTACAAATGATATCTTCAGTCCTAGGAGCAGAGAAAGTGCTGGCAGACAGTGGGAGGTGGGACTGGGGACTTGGCTCAACCAATGAGGTGCTTGCTGTACCTGCATATAGACTGGAGTTCGGATCCTCCGCACTCAAGTGGGACATGGCAGCGTGTGCCTGTAACTCCAGGGCTGGGGACCGGGGGACAGAGGTGACCAGCCAGCCCAGCTGAGTCAGTGAACTCCAGGCTCTGTGATGGAGAATGAGAGAGGAAGACAGATGCCAGTCTCTGGCTTCCACATGCATGCACAGGCAAGCACACACATGCAGGTACTCCCTACCTACCTACACACACACACACAGAGAGAGAGAGAGAGAGAGAGAGAGAGAGAGAGAGAGAGAGAGAGAAAGAGAGAGAGAGAGAGAGACTTGAGAGTGGGAGGCAACACAGGAGCCTCCCCCCGTGAGTGAGTGTGTGTGTGTGTGTGTGTGTGTGTGTGTGTGTGTGTGTGTGTGTGCAGAAGGTGGACAGCCAGGGAGAAGTGGAAACAGGGAAACAGTTCTCTGATACAGAAAGCCAGGGTGCTCCTCATCAGTGGAGACTCTGGGATCTGAGTTGAACAGTAAGTCTTATTGCAGTTCTGAAATAGGCTGCCATCTTACAATGCTATTCAAAAACCAAACTTCCCATGACACTCGAAGGGAAAGCCATATCCTTCCTAACTTGTTCCTTAGCCACTGACCTCTTCTTCCACCGGCTCCTTGATCTCTCTGCTGTAGCCACCCGAATCCCTGCTGTTGGTTTTGAACATAGGTACCTCAAAGAGACACCCCCAGCCTCTAAAGCTCGGTATTGCCCTCCCTCTGCGAATTTTGAACTATGTCTTTTCTTTTTTTCTAGTTCCTTGACACACAAAGATAGACCGATTGTTTGAAATCTTTTTTTTTATATACAATTTATTTTATGTATATGTTTGCCTGCTTATCTGTCTGTGCACCATGTGTGTGCCTGATGCATGCAGAGGTCAGGAGAGGGCCTCAGATCCCCTGGGACTGGAGTTACAGGCAGTTGTGAGCTGTGAGCTGCCATGTGGATACTGGGAATCGAACCTGGGTCCTCTGGAAGAACAGCCATGACTCCTTGACTGCTGAGCCATCTCTTCAGACTATCCGTCCGTCTTTCTCCCATATACAGCTTCAGCTTCTCTCAGTGCTATCTTTGCTCCCGTGTCTTGGTGTGTTGTGGTTTTGTTTATTTCAAGAACTGATTCTTCTGGTTGCATCTTTGGCCCCCTGGGGATTGAAGACTGTGTTGTTTGACTTACACACGTGTGTGGGTTTCCAGTTTTTCTCCTGTTGTAGATTCTTAGTTTCATCCTGCTGTGGTCAGGAAAGATCCTCGGTGTGAGTCCCCCCATCCTACCCTTCTTAAGACCTGTGACAATACATGATCTGTTCTGAAGAACGTTGAGCGTGTGCTTGAGAAGAATGTAGGTCCCTTGGTGTCTGGAATGTTCTGTCTGTATCTCCCAGGTCCACTTGGTCTCACTGTTCAGTCTTTGGTTTTCTTATTGGTGATATTATTCAGAACAGAATTTTGAAATATCGTTGTGACATTGTCTGATCTTCAGCTGTGTCAGCCTTAGCTTGTCTCCAGCCCTCTGGTGTTGGGAACTTAGGTAACTGTTATTTATCTTCCTACTGAATTTAAGGAACAGATGTGTGTGTGTGTGTGTGTGTGTGTGTGTGTGTGTGTGTTCGTGCGTGTGTATGTATTGTAGGGGGGCATGCACGTGAGTACGCAGGTGTGCATGCCTATACAAAGGCATACAGAGACCAAATGCAGAAAGACATTGGACATTGGCTATCTTCTGTCCATTCTCGTTCTCTCTCTCTCTCTCATTGTCTTGCAACAGAATCTCTCACTGATCATTTGGCCCAGGCTAGCTGGCCAATAAGCCCCAAGTTCCACGCATCTCTGACCCCTAAGTGCTGGTGTTACTTAGGGGCTCCGCCAGTGCCAGCTTTTATACAGGTGCTGGGAATTCAGGTCTGATGCTTGCATGTCAAGCCTTCTTATCCACTGAGCCATCTCCCCAGCCCCTTGGTCACATGACGCCATCTGTCTCCTGTGACGGCTCTTAAGTCTGTGTTGTCAGTGTCCCTCTGGTTTGGCTTGCATGGGACTTAGCCTCCCATTCTTTGGCTCTTAGCCGGAGTATACCCTTCTAGGGACTCTGAGACAGAGTATCGTGCCGTCGGATCTTGATTTTTCTTTCTGAGTTCAGCCACTTTGTGTATTGCAATTGGAGTTTAATCCATTTGTGCTTAAAGTGATTATTGGTAGAAAGAGAATTATCAGTTTTCTTGTTTTCTGCTTTACATATGTTCATTTGTTCCTCTCTCCTTTCTGTCTCTGTGTCTCATGGGTCATTTTGTGTGGTGACATGCTTCAATTCCTTTCTGATTCTTTAGTCTCTCTTCGATAAGTATTGTTTGTGGTTACCATGGAAATTACACAGAACATAACCCAGTTATCATTCAGTCTATTTTAGGCTGGTGAACCGGGCCACGAAAACTTACATAGTCTTTAGGCATAAAACAGCAAAATTGATTTTTTTTAAACTTTACTTTAGCCTTCATTTATAACTTCAAATAGAACTAACTAGGATTGGTGGGTATAAATGTTATGAATCAAAGGCAACTACTTCCTAGTGCAATTTTGTTTTAGAATTTAGTAAGTAACTCTGACATTTGTCTGGAAATATAAAAGTTTAGGCCGGCCAAGACATTTTCAAATAAACATTTAAAAGGGGGACTACTGCCATTAAAGATAAAACACTAAATCTGTGCTCACAAGGCTGCATTTTACTGGCACACGAAGGGGGAATAGATTAGGCTAGAATACAGGACAGAACAACAGGCTGAAGGATGATTGTTCAATAAATAACGGGATATTAGGTTAGTCCTAAGGAGAAAATGGCTCCTTAGTGTATCCTGAAAAACAGAGGAAACCACAGACAAAGAAATGTTCACTTTAAAAAACTACTAGCAAGCCAGGCAGTGGTGGCGCACGCCTTTAATCCCAGCACTTGGGAGGCAGAGGCAGGTGGATTTCTGAGTTCGAGGTCAGCCTGGTCTACAGAGTGAGTTCCAGGACAGCCAGAGCTATACAGAGAAACCCTGTCTCGAAAAACCAAAAAAATAAAAAAATAAAAAACTACTAGCAGAGCAAAGTTTGGTGTCACACACCTCTGATCCCAGCACTCAGGAGGCAGAGGTGGGCAGATCTCTGTGAGTTCAAAAAACATGTGTGTGTGTCTGTGTGTGTGTGTGTGTGTCTGTGTGTGTGTGTGTGTATAGTATATATAGTACCATTCATAATATATATATATTATGTATATATGTGTACACACACACACACAGACACACACATCTCGGGGTAGAAAATAACTCTCTGAAAGATTGTTAGATTTGCAGCGAGGAACGGAGTTTAGTGGAAAAGTGGTAACCGTTTACATGTCAGGCCCTGGGTTTGATCCCCAGCGCCTCAGAAAACAAAGAGGAGGGAGAAAGGAAGGAAAATCTGTTAGAGTTGACTCTCTGGAAACTTAAAATTTCTGCCTATCTAGCACTATATGCCCATCAAAGTTTAGAAGGCCTAAAACAGGTGCTATCGCCAACACAGAGCACAGTCAGCATGACAGAGGAACCTCTGATATGAACGTCATGTCATATAATAAATAAATATAATAAATATAAATAAAATACAAAAATAAGTAAATATAATAAATACATATAAAAACAGACTCCCTCAAAGTGTAGGTTCTCCCTCCCAACTCTCATGAGTCTCAAAAGAAATAGAAGCACCCAAAAACCACACAGGAGTCTGTCCATCTTAGAGGACAGTCAAAAGAGTACAAAGTAAACGCAGCAAGTTACACCTGGTGCCTCTCAGCCAGGCAGAGGCTGTGTGCTCTCCACACCAGCATTGGGCTCCTGTTGGCACAGCGGAGCAGACACCCGTGTGCATGTCGCTCGCCGTCCCGCTGGCAGCTTCCCCACAAGCACCAGGGACAGTTCTCTGTCTGTTCTCTTCATCCATGATGAGTTCTGGGCATCAGTCTCAGGTCGTCAGGTTTATGGGCAAATGCTCTCACCCACTGAGCCATCTCGCCAACCCATATGTACACATAATGTACACATAAGTAATGTATACACAACGTGCACATAAAGACTGTGTGCCCCATAGTCTTCACTGCACTATACTTGCGTTCTTATCACCTTCATGAACATGCAACACACAATTGTTATTTTACTACACAATACAAACCCCTACAATATGGGGAACAGTGAGCCCCGCCCTCCTTCCTCCCCACCCCCATCCCCCGTCCGTTCTTTATCAAACCTTCCAGGGATGCTCTCAGCATATAGATCATGAACGTGTGTATGTTTTTTATTTTAGTTTTGGACTTAGTAGTTTATGAGAGGGGACTGGAGAGATGGCTCAGTGGGTAGCGTTTGATCCAGCTCTTCCCTGGCAGACTGCAGTAGCACTTCCTTTTAATGTTATGGTCACTTCTATTCTTCGGCTCGTTGATCCAATCATTAATATCCATGAGTGCGACACCCCCCCCCCCATAGTCTCAGGTATCTGAACGCTTGTTTGGGGAGGTTTAGAGGATACAGCCTTGCTGAAGAAATGTCACTGTCAGGGACCTGGGGTGGGACTCACAGCTAAACTCCTCATGACACCTGCTTTCTGTCTCTTTGCTTCATGTTTATGGTTGGAAGATGTGACCTGATAGCTTCCTGCTCCAGCTACCATGTCTTTGCTCCACCATCACAAACTCTTCTCTCTCTGAAACTGAAGCCCAAATAAACACCCCCTTCCTTGAGTTGCCTTGGTAGGGCAGTTTTATCGCAGCCATGAAAATAACTAATTCAGTGTCTACTCTGGCAGACCTGTGGTACACCAGGAATGTGAACAAGATTTAAGGTCCCCACAGCCCAACTTCCAGAGTTTATCCAGCCCACACTGCTGATGTAGGCAGCTCTGAACAGGTCTGAGATGGTCTGTGCTGACCACACACGTCCCGTGGAGAAGGGTCGCTCCTGTGCACCCAGAGCTTTCTGGAGCTGCTGCTGTTATGATGAACCGCTACCACAACAGCCCCTCCCTCCCTCTGACCTCCACGTTGCTTGCATTTTCCGGCTATAGCTTCATTTCTGTTGCCGTGGTAAAAGACCCTGGCAGAAAGCAACTTACAGGAGAAAGGGCTTATACTAGCTCACAGTTCCAGTCCATCATAGCAAAGAGGTCTAAGTGCAGGAAGTCAGAACCGGTCACATGCGCATCCAGAGGAGAGAGAATGATGCGTGCATGCTCGTTGCTCAGCCAGCTCGCTCTCCCCTTTCATGGATCAGAGTCCAACACCAGAGCGTTGTTTCTCGATTTCAGGCTGGGTCTCCTCACATCCATTAAGGCACTCAATACATGACATGCCCCCCAGACATGCCCACAGGCCAGCCTGGCCAGACAGTCTTTCCCACCTATCTTGTGTCAAGTTGACAGTTAAATAATTATCACAAATGCCTCCTGGCGGGTGACATGTCCCTGTTCGGCCTTTCAAACAGGTTGATGCCAGTTACACAGTGGGCAGTGTCTGAATGACGTCAGTTCCTCCCAAACTTCATGTCCCTTCGCTGGACAGCTCAGTTTTGTTCCAAGAATGAGCATGAAAGTGGGACTTATTTTTTTAACACCATTTATTTGATCACTGTTAAATTTTAACCTGTTTCCCTCCTGGGCTTCAGTCCTTTGTGTTGTTAGTTATTATGGCTCTCGGTGTAAAACAAACAAACAAACAAACCACTGTGCAGTGATGGCTCAGAACTCAGATCCCAGCCTGGTCACGGGGACCCAGAAAAGTGCTGAGACAAGGAAGAGAAGGGGCTCGTAGGCATCGTCCCTGAGAGGCTGTACCTGGGTACAGACTGAGGACTCAATTCTGCCCACTGTGTGCCTTCCTGGCCCATTGTGTTTCACGGGCGACTCTAAAGTGAATTGAGGGCTCAGATTCAGCCGTGTCCTGGAAATAAGACCCAACATGCAGAGAGCGGCATGCTAAGCAAGACGGGGACTGCCAGGAATCCGGGTGTCTGGGAGTCTCTGCTTTCGCATGGGGAAATGGGCCGGTTATGACAGCACTACAACACCGTGAACAGCAGAGATGACTTCTGTAAAGGACCTCATACAAACGCACTCCACAAATGTAAGTCAGAGCAGGAAAACACAGCTGTCACCCGAGAAGGAAGTGGTCCGCTCACTGCTGAGGAGCCATGGCCAGCGTTGGCATTCCCGGAGGTGGCTCCTTCAGACCATCCCATGGAATTCCCTGGGGAATTTTATCTCACGGAAATAAAATAGAGGCTGATTGGATATCTTGAAAGGTGATTCTTCTCTTGACCAAATCTTTGGAACTCTGTGGTCTGCAGCCCAGCCTCTCTCCACTCCCATTTTATTCCAACAGAGGGGAAATTGCCTTGTTGACTGCCTTTCAGGGTGGGAAAGGAATGTAATGTATGTGTACACTGCCCAGAATTTCCTGTTAGACGCCCATTCCAGACCACGGCCTGGGAGGCGATCCAGAGATAGGAGCCCATTCTAGGAGGGAAGAAATGGTACATTCATTTCTGTGCTGGCCCCCGGAAAGGGCTCGGCTCACCCTCCTTTTTAGAGGGCGTTTGGCTTTCTCCAGTGTGATGTAGTTGCGAGTTCAGCCTTACAGTCTCTTTAGGATAGTAATTAATGTGCTCTGCGCTAGCATTCCTGTGAGTGAAGCCACAGCCCTAACTTAAGGCACGTTTGCTGTTTCATTCTGAAGCTGTAGCAGCATGAACATCCATAGGCGGTACACGGAGCTTATTGATTATTGCTATGGATTGCTCTTGTGCATGTGGGCTGGGTATGCAGGTACATACGCCTCCCCTAAGGAGAATGTTGGGCACCCTGCTCATTCGCTGGAGACAGGGTCTGAACCTGGAGCTGAGCTAGCAGCAGCAAGCCTCAGCAAGCATCCTGTCTCCATCCCTCAGAGGGCTGGGGTTAGGGTTGCTTTTGAAATGGGTGCTAGGCATGTAAGCTCATGTTTGCCCAGGGATTGCTTCTACCCACTGAACCAGCACACACACACACACACACACACACACACACACACACACACACCCCAACCTGGATCACTTAGGTCTGGTAAGAAGACTCATTTCAGTCGGGCAGTGGTGGCGCACGCCTTTAATCCCAGCACTTGGGAGGCAGAGGCAGGTGGATTTCTGAGTTCGAGGCCAGCCTGGTCTACAGAGTGAGTTCCAGGACAGCCAGGGCTACACAGAGAAACCCTGTCTCGGGAAAAAAAGAGAGAGAGAGAGAGAGAGAGAGAGAGAGAGAGAGAAGACTCATTTCATGGGGGCAGTTTTGGGTGCTCTATCACATCGCCAGTCAAATTGGTACCTTGTGGGAGGAAACCGGAACTGGGTAATAGTTAAAATAGCAAAGAGATCGCATTCCAGACAGTTACAGTAGGGGAGAGAGACTGGATCCTTGGTGGAACATGAATGCAACGTGAACAAGTGGTGTTTATAGCTGAGCAGAGTAGAGGTCAGTGGGGAGACAGTTAATGGGAAGAGACATCAGGAGTTAGGGGGATCCCGAGAACTAGCTGTCAGGATTCTTTGTATGTGTGTGGGTGGGGAGGGACCATCGCACAGGCATGGCCGTCAGAGGACAACTTGTAGGAGTCAGCTCTTTCCTTCCATCAGGTACTTTCTGGGGATGAACTCAGCTCAGGCTTGACACCATCACCAGTTGATCCACCTCTCTGCCCACTCTATCAGGAATCTTGATGAAGACAGGCCAGAGTTCTAAGCCACCCCGTGAGGAAGGGTGGATATTGGACGTGCTCTGCTGTGAAGGCTCAGAGACTTTTGTTAAGATTACCTCGAAGCTCCTTGCTAAATGTACAGATAGACCTAGGAGCGTCTGCAGTTGGCTTGACTGAAGGTGACTTGGCAGTAATGTGTTACTTTTCTCTAGACTGGGCTGTCCTGGGGGATCCAGCCCTGTGCCAGAGAGAAGCAAACCTCACGTCATGAGAACTAAAGGCAGACCTTTGTGTTTGCTGCTGCTAAGATGTCTTTCGTGGGGAGGGACTTAATGTTGGAGGGGCCTACATCAAGTAGCGAAGTCAGCTGCTGCTGTGTGTCCCAAACTCCTTACGTGTAATTAAATTTGTTCTTGGACCCTTTCACCCCCATCTCCCTACACCCCTGTTCTCCTCACAAGCCTCTCATGTTCATGTCTGTCCATCCGGTTCTGTGACCCACTGAGACAAGCCAGTGTCAGCTGTACGACCATGGGTTTGGAACTGTCCATCGGGGCCTGATGAGGTCACAACTGAAGACAGTGAATCCCTCCCTCCCCGAAGCTATCAATCACCAGCTAGTCTGCGGTCGCGACCCTTGAACTGTTCTTAGTGGTGCAGAGGTATGGCGGCTCAGATGTGTGTCAGCAGAGGAGAGGATGGAACAAAGCCATGTGGTAGCCATGCAGGGTGGTAAGCACGCAAAGCCTGCGTGAGCACAGACCCCAAAGGGTTACTTAGGTCCTGAAGCCAGGATGGGTGGTCCTGAAACTTCCTCACATCCTGACTCTCAGCCAGATCCAGTCTACAGAAAATGAAAGGTCTGTGGTTATGTGGCATGTGGCTGGTCTGGGGACATTTCAACATTTCTGGAAACTGTAAGCATGCCAGAGGATCAGGAAACATAAAATGCTGGCTGAAATTGCCCTCTCCCTGTGTAGACGCCACTCCACTGTAGCCTCCCCCACTGGTATACACTCAGCCAAGACTCTAGTCACGTACTCTTTAGACTAGTCTCCTTGGGACTCTGGAGCACCAGCCCCATGGCCAGCCTTGGTGAAGCTCTCCGTGGGCACTCCATGGATTCCATGATTACAGCACTCTGTGACACACTTCATACATAATTTCCTAGAAAGGACCTGAGGCTGAGGCCCAACACGAAGCCTCACACAAGCAAATGGGTTTTACTCGCAGCCTTTTATTCTGGGGTTTGTGTATACAGAGATGTTCTCTGCACTGAAGGTAAGGTTCGAAGGGGCCACTTAATGTTCTAACTTGGGAATACAGATCACCCAAACCAAAACGGGTCTGCCTACATGTTTTCTCATAAAGCCAGGCTGTCTCAGTGAGCACAGTCATCTGGGTACAAGCTAAATTCCCACAGTGCACAGCGAGATGCTGTATGGAGCCCAGGTCAGCTATCATTTTTTGTTCTGTTTTAAGCTGTCGGTGGGTTTCTTTCTCTTACACGAACACACACGTTTTTGCCACAGGCACAGTGCAGTAGGAGATGTTTTTCTTTGCCTGGTGTTGCTCTTTAGGTGGATGAAGTCATATGGCTGACAAGTGAGAACTGAAACTGGGGCTCCCTCCTCCTTCCCAGTACCTGACAAGTGCTCTGTTTGAGGGAGGTCTATTGTTTCTCTGTTTTCTGCAGATGCACTTATGCATTCACGAGTGTGTCTGTGTGTGCAGGTCAGAGGTCAATGTCAACTGTCCCCTTCAATCAGTTTCCCAGCCTGTTTGTTTCAAAGAGTCTCTTACTGAACCTAGAGCTCACCAGTTTGGCCAGATCCAGGGATCCTCCTGCGTCGGCCTCCCTGGTATGGGGAATACATACATGTACCATCACACCAGGATTTTTACATAGGTGCTGGGGGTCCACACTCAGGTACCATAACTACAGAGCAATCATTTAGCAACTTAGCTACCTCCCCAGCCCAACAATACTTTTTAATGGGGTCCAGGATGGGTGTGTGGCCTGCAGCCTATATAAAGGTCAGAGAGGAACTCTGAGGAACTAGCTGGTTCTCTCCTTCCACCTTGTTGAGCCAGGGGCATGCTCCAAGCTAGCTGCTGCCTTTCCTTGTGTCTGTGGGCTCTGGGATCCCAGCTCTACCCCCTATTATCCACTGGGCTGTCTCCCCAGCCCTCCTGACAACCTCATCACTCTCTGGTATCTCGTGCTCTCTCACACTAACCCCTCCCCACACCAAAGTTCCTCCCTCCCCCTGCTCTCTCCATAACAATTTATAGAACCCTCATCCCTTCTCAGAAGCTGCTCCTCCCTGTCTTGGTGACACACGTTCGTGCTGGAGAGGCTGAGGCAAGCAGATTGCCACAAGTGTGAGGCAAACCTGTCCTGTGTTAGAATCTAGGTTAGCCAGAGCTTCATGGCAAGACGTTTGTCAACAACAAACACAAGAACAAAAAGAAAAAAGGAGGGGGTGAAGAAATCTAATTCCTCTGCTCTTTCTGTAACTAGACTTTGTATTCGGATTCACACGTCTCTCATTGGCCATGAGACACCTCCGCCTGTAGAGACAGGGCTCAGCTGCCAGGCTCTGCGCTGCTTAGCCTGGGAACTTCCATTCCAGAACTGAGCCTTGCCATTGACAATTATGTAAACCTAGCACAGACTGGCTCAGGGTAAAAAGGAATCTGGTTTTACATAATTCAGAACTCCACAAGGCTCTAGTCTTGGTAATACTTCATCTTGGGAGCTTTTTCTCAACTTTGGCTTCATGCACTAGAGGCAAGGGTGGCTTCTTAAGAAGCCCTGCAAAAAGGAAGCTCGCTAAGGAAAACAGATTGACTTTTTACTCAGCTTGGTAGGGCTCTAGCAGGTGAAAATTTCAGATGCTCCACATCAGTAATTGGTATTTTAATGATGTCACTTCCTGCTATTTTACCCAAAGAAACTAGGGAGACATTCTGAAGCTTCTCATCCTGTAGGATCAGGGATTTATTTCCTCTAAGAAAAAAATAGCTCCCTTGTTAGCGACTGCGAGCCTTATATGTAGATGCTTCCAGAAGTCTCCGGTCCTGTAGGGAGAGAGGACCACATCCACCAGAGGGAAGCAGGCTGTGGTGATGTCTAGAAGGAAGCAGTAAGGCATATACAGAAGAACAACCTTGTATCTGTGTTACCTCTGTCACACCCCCTCCAGGAGACACACAAGGACCGTGCGTAAGACCATACACACCCCCAGCCTTGCCCCCACCTCATGATTCTGTTCTCGTCTCCTTAGGGAAATGAAGACATTTGAGTCATAGAATCTCTTGCTTCCTCTGCCAACAGTCTCCCTCTATTCACCTTAGGAGGCCTGACCAACAGGTGGAGAAAAGGGCAGATGCTGGGCTCAGCCGTGGGCATGACCTCATCATCACAGTGGAGGAAGAGGTAGAGGTAGTCCTTCATGGCCCGTGCTGCCCTGAGCCTTGCTGGTCATGGCATCTCAGGGCACCTAGATGGAGAATGTGCTAGGTCTGCTGATCTTGAGTGCTTCTCCTTGGTGCTCCTTTCTGATGAGCACCATAGGGACAGGACTCCCAGGGTCAGCTGCAGGCTGGGCAGGGACAGCACTCAGCAAAGAGCTAAGCAGGGCCCCCAGAGGGAAATGAACTGCAAGGGGGTGAGGAGGGGGTGTGGACGCTGCCTCTTCTCTCTTGAGAACCGTGTTCTCTGAGAAAACAGCAGCCAGAAGAACACACTGAGCACTCAGCCCCTCCCTTTACCTTCCCCACTCTGCATCTAGTGTTTAAGGCAACCGAATAGAATTATTTCCTGAGATTTGTCTAGTTTTGCTTTTAAAGTACCGTTTATATAACTGAGACCTGTTATGGTAAGTGCGTTTCTCAGTCGGCAGATGCCAGTAGAAAGAAAAACATTTACTTTCGTAATATCCAGCCTTGATCCAGAACTTACCAGCAGAATCACTTTTTTTTTTTTTAACCAAGCAAACATCGGTAAAGGCCGATGAGATGGCTCAGCAGGTAAAGCTGCTTGCTGCAAACGTGGCGACCTGAGCTCAAGCCCCAGGACCTACACAGTAGAAAGAACTGACTCCCACAATTATGTAAACTCCAACCTACACACACACACACACACACACACACACACACCACAGGCTAAATAAATAATACATTTTTAATAATGAATAAGAAAAAAGAAGAAATCAAATAAGCTAAATAAACTCCTTAATGAAATTCTTTTAACGGCTTATTTTATTTTTAATTATTTATATATGTGTATATGCAGTGCCCACAGAGGTCAGAAGAAGGCATTGGATCCTCTGGAGCTGGAGCAGTTACAACGCCTCCAACATGGGTACTGGGAACCAAACTTAATTCTTTACAAGGGTATTACCTTCAATAGCTGAGCCACCTCTCCAGCCCCCTAAAAGACATTTCTTTTTTTGAGAAAAGAAAGACTAATGATAATTCAAGAGCTAGCATTTGCTGAATGCTTGTCATTATTAGATTCTATCCTAAACACTTAATATAAAACATTTTAATTCTCACGACAAACTTGTGAGATACGGCTATTTCTAATGGCCGTATAGCTTACCCAGGTCCCATACTATTTTGAGCCATCCTCGACACCTCTGCAAGCCTGCTCCTGAACCCATGGTCTGATCACTTGGTAGGCTTAGCTGCTGTGTGGGTCACATGGAAAAGTCACAGCAGGATAAAGATCTGCAGCAGAGCAAGTCCAGACACCGATGCAATGGTCCAGGGACAAAATGATGAGGGCCTCTGCTTGTGCAGGAGAGGAGCAAGAAGCTTTAAGAGTGACTTAGGATTCAGAATGGCTTAATGAGAGAGAGAGAAGAGGGTAAAGATCAGACTTCGAGACTGGTAGTGCCCCTGGGCCAAGAGGGGAGACCATGACCTCTATTTAGGCGTGTAGGATGGGAGGGACCCAGGAAACATCCGGAGATGTCCATCCCACAGATTGGATATACCGATTGAAATGTGGAGAGAGGTCTGAACCAGAGGCTCCACCCACTCAGTCACACACTGGTCCTAAGGAAATAGTTCTGTTCCCTGTTTAACCTGAATTGAGAGTGGCCCCCCAGCCCTGGAGTGCTTCGGAAATTCGAAGGGCCAGAGCTTCCCTTACTTAACACAAAGGGAACGCACCAAAGCAGCTTCTCCCTGTGGCAAGAAAGGAGGCAAGGAAGCTGGTCCACTGCCATTAGCTCTCTTGGGCTGCTCACACTAATTCTATTGGCTCTCCAGACAGGGAGTAGTCCAGCGGTAAAAATTAAAAGTGACTTACTGGTTCCAAGTTTCAGGTTGATTGATTGATTGATTGATTGATTGATTGATTGATTGATTATATGAGCAGTTTGTTAATAATGCTGAGGAAGAGTTCTGTCAGCCAAAGATGAATGAAAGCAGCCCATTGGGAGGCACTTCCTCTCAGCCTGCTCGCTGGCTCCAAGATGCAAGCAAATGGTGTCAGAGAAGTATGTCAGGAAGCCAGCATGTTGTTGAATTGCTTTTGTTTGTTCGTTTCCTGCCCAGGGTTAAGTTATCTGAGTGTAACATAAACATTTAAACTCCCAAAGTAACAGTCTAATCAGTCACTTGTATTAAATACAAGTCTATTACAATGCCTTCCTCTCCGGTTGGCAAGCTCCCTGTTCCTTAATCAGACCTCAGTTGTCTCAAGATTTTCCTTCAGCAGGGCACTTGGGAAATCACACATTTGGAAACAGGCCTACTCCACTCCTGATACCAGCAAGTACTTGGTGCTCCCTCTCAGCAGCGACGGGAACGATGACCCCCATATCTTCTGGGAGTCTGAGGAGCCCATGAGAGACAGTTTGTGATATCATGGTCTACAGAAGGTTGCCTCAGCCTTCAGTCAATTTGACAGCACCCATTATCTTTTCCCTTGACTCACGGCCAGCTGAAAAGTCACCTACTGCTTAGCCCAGTGGTCAAACCCAGCATCTGAGTCTTGAAATCAAAGCATTAGGACTCTGTGACATACACTCAAGGACTCATGAAGATAGAAACAGCCAGCCTGCCCAGGATTTATGAGTCTAAAGTTCATCTTTTTCTTAAGGTGTGTGTGTGTGTGTCTGTGTCTGTGTCTGTGTCTGTGTGTGGTGTGTATGTGTCTGTGTGTGGTATGTGTGTGTGTCTGTATATGGTATGTATGTGTGGTATGTGTGTGTGGTGTGGGTGTGTATGTATGTGTGGTGTGTCTGTCTATATGTGTGTGTGTGTGGTGTATGTGTTTCTGGGGGGGTGATGTGTGTGGTGTGTCTGTGTGTATTCGTGTATGTGTGTGATGTGTGTGTGGTATGGATGTGTGTGGTGTGTATGTGTCTGTGTGTGTATGGTGTGTGGGTGGGTGTGTGTACAGGAACACAGAGGTCAAAAGAGTACATCATGTTTCTTCCTATGAGCCTCTGCTTATTTCTTTGAGGCGACGTCTCTCTCTGAACCTAGGGCTTGAGTTTTCTCCGTCAGGCTGGAAGATAGTGAACCACCCCAGTTACCCTCTGTCTCCTGCCCTCAGAGCCGGATTACACGTGTGTGCGGAGCTTGTTACTTGGGTGTTCTGGTCCTCATTATTGTAATAAAAGCTCCTAAGCACTGAGCCACCTCCCCAGCCCCTAAGGATCATCTTCAATGAGTAAGAATCTTAAGTTTATGCCTGCGGGACCACAGACCAACCACATCTGAACACTTGCTTGGAAATCACCCTCTGAGAGCCTCCTATCTGAATGCATTTGGTTTTGCTGGCACCAGGACAATTCCTAAGGTCTTGCAATCACTCAGGAGGAAAGGTGCTGAACCTCCGAAGTTCAAACAGTGCATAGTGCCAGATGGCTTGTGAGGAGAGACATGTCCTCACAGTTGCTCCACATTTAAACCATTTCCCACAGTGTCTGTTTTCCCACTAACCCTCAGCATGGTCCCTTCCCTGTGGCTTCGGCTCAGAGCCCTGCAGACCCACCCAGCCCTGGTATGAGGCAGAACTGCCCCAGCCACATTCCCAGGAAAAAGTTCTGGCTTCTGCTGGAGTCAGCCGTCTGCCCTGAGGTGTGTTTTCATCTGGGCCAGATTCTACCTTTTATTTCTGACGTGTGGCAGCTTGTCCTGAGCGTGGATAAACAGAAAGACCCATCCCTCCCTCTGGTGCCTCCAGCCAGGACAGGACAGAGCACTGAATTGCCCTGGAAGGAGAGACTGTTTCCTGATATCTCTATAATGGATGCCTCAGCTTTGTTCTTGGGGGGTCCAGGTCCCCCTTTTGACAAACGACTGACTTTAAGAAGGGAGTTCCTATGTGCTCCTAAATGTTTTTGTCTTTAACTCATAAAGCCTACAGTCCCCATAATGCACAGGAAGTGTCCAAGAACCAAGTCTCAAAGTGGCTCTTGCTTGCTGCCCCTTGGGAGGATGCTTCTGAGACAGGGTGAGGTCTAGTTTGTTCATGAGTAGACATTGGTTTGGAAGTAGTGCTTCATGCATAGTAGGGATGCTTCACTTGGTAGCGCTCAGGTGACAATGACCCTGAGGACTGTGTAGTTAAGGAGCCAGCTCCATTGAAGTCAACAGGATTTATACAGCCTGTGGAACTGGGCTCCAGGGGCACTGGGGATGAGGAGGCAGCTGTACACTGTGGTACTCACGGTTGCCTCCGTCACTCAGAGTGCTTGCTATTTCTCTCCCCAGCTTCCCAGCGCAACCTCAGCCTAAAGAAGCAGAGGGGTCGGAGCATCCTTAGCTCATTCTTCTGCTGCTTCCGAGACTACAATGTGGAAGCCCCTCCACCCAGCAGCCCCAGCGTGCTTCCGCCACTGGTGGAGGAGAACGGTGGACTTCAGAAGGTCAGTGCTCGTGGGAAACTACAATCTAGAACTGCAGTAGTCTGTATGCCCTACCACGACACATTCCCTCACAAGTGGGTGTGCAATGCGTA
Source organism: Uromys caudimaculatus (assembly GCA_028551405.1). NCBI lineage: Eukaryota > Metazoa > Chordata > Mammalia > Rodentia > Muridae > Uromys > Uromys caudimaculatus. Next base: position 4,969,684 of record CM052706.1, on the reverse strand, counting down.
TGCAGCCATTTAAGAGTTGGGTAGTGAGTATTTCTGCTCTTCCCATCTAGCACCCAAGAACATGAATGAGGGAAGTTTAAGACCAGCAAGATGTCTCTTTGGGTAAAGGGGCTTGCTGCCAAGCCTGACTACCTGAGTTCAAGCCCCAGAGCCTACATGGTAGAAGGAAAGAATTGATTCCCACAAGGTATCCCTGACCTCTTTGTGCACACTGTGACTTGTGTGCATGCTCACCCACACGCACGCACGCACACGCGCACGCACGCACACATACACACACACACGCTAGATAAATGTAATTTTTAAAAGGAGCCAAGAGCAGACATAGAAATAGGCAAAGTAACATAGAGGCAGAGCAGACCACACAGTGAGTATAACTAACTTTAACTCCCTTGAGTGACAACAATATGTGTTTAACAACAGCAAGGTGGAAGGTTTGGGGACACAGCTTGGTGTAGAGTGTTTGTTGGGGGGGAGGGGGGTGTTAGATCATCCTAGTAAGTCAAAACCCCAAGCCACCCATGGGCTGTCTGACAGACACATCTGAAACAAAATGACTCAACAGTTAAGAATATAAAGATAAACAGAGAGACAGCACTCAGGGACAAGCAAAGAAACCAGGTTACATTCATCTCCGTTAAAATCGGATTCCACGTAGAGTGAACAAAGAAAGGCATTGAGAAAGGCAAAGGGGGTGGCCACCAGGAGCGTGGTTAAAGACCGCAAGCAGGCGGTCATAGAGCTTTGTGTTCCAAATAACATAAACTGTATAAACAGGCAACAAGAAACAAAGCCATAGGGCTGGATTGAGGCTCAGCGCCTCAGTGGTTAGGAGCACTTGCTGCCCTAACAGAGGACTAGGGTTTGGTTCCCAGCACCCGTGTCAGGCAGTTCACACCAGCCTGTGACTCTAGTCCAGGGGTGTGATGCTCTCTTCTGGCTTTCATACATTTGCACACACACTAAATGTTTAAATAAGAAAAATGTACAACAAGTCACGTGTGGGATCTATGGAGACATGTGATAGTTTTGATTTATGGTTCAAAATAGGAAAAATATTTGGTGTGGCCAAATGTGCAAACTCAAACAATCCTTCTCCTGTCCACGGGGTTTTTATGGGCGATATAGGTTTGGTGTGGGGATGGAGGCTGCAGTGCAGTCTGAAGAGGATGCTAACTGGTTTATACTCCCCAAGGGACATTTGGCAATAGGGAATTAAAATCTCACAGTGTGCCTGTTGTTGATGAGAGAGAGCATTTTTATTTCACAGAAACAAAATGTCATTACAAATGTACAAAGATTGAATGAACCATAAAATACTATCTAGCATAGCTTATAATGACTTAGGAAGGTACCTGACACAGACCTTTGACCTACACACACACACACACACACATATGTACTCATACACACATTAATACTCACACACACAGCTAGCCTTCTGGGAGGCAAGGGAGGTACATTTCCAGACACATAATGATTTCAAGGACATTAAATCCTTGAAATCATTTTTAAAAAAAAAAAAAAAAGATAGTTGGTTAAAAGAGCTACATCATAGCCATACAATCAGATGCTACGTCTTGGTTAAAAATGACATATCCCAAAGAATGGCATGTCACGGTTATTAGCATAAAGAAATGCTTACAGCTGAGCTGGGGAGATGGCTCGGCAAGCACAGCCCTTGTGCACAAGCCTAGCAGCCCAGGTTCAGAGCTCCAGCCCACATTAAAGCATCGCTGCAGAACCTGCAGTCCTGGGAGATGCATTGCTGGGAGCAGAGCCATCAGCAGAAGCTTGTGGGCCAGCCAGCCTGCCATGCACCGCAGGAACTGCAAGCAAGGCTGCAAAGAGACAAGGCAAACGCTTGTCTTCTGTAGAGTCCTAAGACAGGCTGAAATGCCAGCACCAAGAGACTTCTGGACACCCTGGGGAAGGACTTAAACTGCCCACCACTGCGGTAGACTCTGGAGGAGGAGCTGCGCTGGAGAACTGAGTGACTTCATTCCCTGTACCCTGGCATTTGATAGTGTGGCGCTTCCTTTGCCTTCGCTGGTCCATGGAAACAGGGCTCCTCTGGGCTTCTCAGGGTTTCTCATTTCCCAAAGCTCCTAATGGACACAGTGGTCAGCCATGGTCAGAAAACTCTGCCTTACACAAGCAAGGAAAAATGGAGCCGAAGCTGAGAGATCCATGTTGAAAAATTAACACCTGAGACTCTTGGGGGAAAACAGTGGGAAAGATAGAATTCAGGACAACTCAGGACTGCCAGCCTTCAGGACAACTCAGGACTGCCAGCTTCTAGGACACTCGGGACTGCCATTCTCCACAGACAACCCAGAGCAGCCATTCTGGGGCAGAAGAGACTTGTAGGATTCAAATCTCTATAGTATTAAACATTAAACCTCAGAAAACAAGGGATAAGGAGTGAACATCCACTTGTGAGAACTGAAAGCAACTTCTGGAGACACAAAGAAATAGAACTCAGACCAGGAACACAAAGACAGAAACCCTGTGGGAGGAAAAGGAGCCGAGTGGGAAACCTATTGGCAAACCAAAACACCAGAAGGAAAAGTGGAGGCAGGTCTTTTAGGTTTGTGTTTGGTTTTGGTTTCTTTGTTTCTTTGTTTGTTTGTTTTCTTGAACTGAAAGAGACAGATTTGGCCTTTTATTGAAAAGCTCATTGGTTCCCCCAAAGGACTGGGAGGCAGAAGCAGAGCAGGCCCACAGACTGATGACGCTCTGTGTTAAAGTAACACATTTTACAGGCTACCAGAGAAAGCAATCTATTAACGGCAGACTTCTCTTCAGTAACAATAAAGGACAGAAGACTGTACAAGTTGTGTACAGGTTACTGGAGGGAGCCCACACTACGAGCGGAAAGTGTGTGTGTCATCTCCTAGCCCTGGGCTGGGAGATGCTTTTTAAGCATAAATGTCTGAGTTCAGATCGTAATTTCTCCAAGGCTGCTGAGGATCAACAGAGGCACAGCTTAAAGAAAGCCCAAAACCAGGCTGAGTAAACCAGATTCTGCTGACAGGTGACCAAGACTACATCAGATGGTTTGGTGAATTCAGCTGGACAACATTACCAAGAATATATCTACCACCAGATGGGAATGCTTTGGGCAAGAAGTAAATGAAAATTGACAACCAATAACTTAAACTGATCACTTTCTCACTGCAAAGGCTTCGTCAGGCAGGTGCTAGGCTAGATTAGATCCCGTGATGACAGGAGAGACCCGGACTGTGCACGCTTCCATTTGGACATCTGTCTGCTCGGCTGTCCCTGGTCTCTGTCTGCACCTCATAGCTGTTATGTATTCTAAGCGCCAAGCCTCAGACACTGGATCTATGTTCACAGGAGGGGCAGGGGGAGGGAGAAGGGTGGCACCAGCCATGCATGCCATTGCTTTCATGGGAAACCCAGGACTTCGTCAAAGGGCTGCCGAGTCACAGCAAGGAAAGCATGCAGAGAAATGCAGCCAAAATGAAGAATGACCAATGAGTAAATGAACTAGTCAGCATGAGTAGAGATATGCTTCAGTAACAACCACAAAACCTAAGAGGCCTGAAACAATGCAAGTGGGGCCAGCAAGACGGCTCAGTGGATAAAGGTGCTTGCTACTAAGCTTGATGACCTAAGTTCTGTCCCTACATGGCAGAAGGAGAGACCTGAGCCCTGCAAAGTGTCCTCTGACTTCCACACACTTACAAGGCATGCAGGCACACACACACACACACACACACACACACTAGATAACAGTTAACGTAGGGGGGCTGGAGAGATGGCTCAGTGGTTAAGAGACCATGCAGAAGATCCAGTTCAGCTCCTAGCACCCATGTGCCGGCTCACAACCGTCTGTAACACCATCCAGTTTCAGGTGGTCCAGTGCCCTCTCCTGACCTCTACAGACTCTGCACACATATGGTTCACAAACATACATGCACACAGAGTAACTCAAACACATAAATCTTTTTTAAAATTTAAAGTTATTTTTTAAGAGTCGTTTTGAAGCGTTATTAAAGAGTTTATTTTTCCTGGGCTAGAGAGATGGCTCAGTGGTTAAGAGCACTGACTGTTCTTCCAGAGGCTCTGGGTTCAATTCCCATCAACCACATGGTGGCTCACAACCATCTGTAACGGAATCTGATACCCTCTTCTGGTGTGTCTGAAGACAGTGATAGTGTACTCACATACATAAAATAAATAAATCTTTTTAAAAAGTTTATTTTCCCTCATCCATTACTTGTCATAGGCTAGCTGCGTCTTCTGTGGAGACACAGTGAGTCACAAATCTAATTTAAATCATTCTAGTCACATTTCAAAAAAATATTTTTAAACAAATGAAATTAATTTTAGTAATAGTTTACTTAACCCAATATACCCAAGGTATTCTAACACGGGATCAATATTACTGAGATCATTTCTTTTTATCTTACCAGTTCAAGAACGAATGTGTGTTATCTTATACTTGGCTCATATCTTAATTTGGGCTAGCCACATTCCACAGGCTCAGTAGCCATCTGTGAGCTGCTGGATCTAACAAACCAACTCATCACATTCCTGGACCTCAGGAATAATGGCCCACATCTTGCCGTCCTTGACTGTCACGGTCCCCTGCAGGTTTTGACTCAGAAGCAAAATACATTTTGATGCTAGTGGCTGAACCAGACACATGGCTAACCCTAACTTCAAAGGCACTGAAGTGCAAACCTGCCAGGTACCCAGAAGAGAAGCTGGGATGGTGGGGTAAAGACTGGCTAATGCCTGTTACAGTGAGAAGTTACTTGCTTCCATAATGACATCAAACACTAGTGAGAAAGGAAGAGAGAGTAGAGACTGGTGCAGTGTACAAAGACAGACTGAGAAGTCTTCCCGATAAGGTGGTGTTAGTATCAGACCAAGCAGAATTCAGTCAGATATGTTAGGAGCTGGAGAGCTGACTCAATGGGTAAAGGAGCACTTGCTAGTCTTGCAGAGGACCTGGGTTCGGTTCCCAGCATCTCTGTGAGGCTGCTCACAAACATCTGTGACTGCCCCTAGGGGATCTCATGTACTCCTCTGACCTCCACGGGCATCCATTCACACCACACCCATGCACACAAATAAAAATAAATCAACTTTAAAAGCATTAAACACAGGAAAGACATTTACAATGATAGAAGGGTCTAACACGAGGCAGGTTAACAGCCCAGCCATCCTTCCGTATGACCAAATATGTGGCCAGCTACAAGAAGAAAACTATGGTAAAATCAAGATTAAAACGCTATTCTGTCTTCTGAAAATGAACAGCAGACAACACAGCTGATTCATGGGTAGGTTCTGGCTGGTGGGATAAAGTTGGAAAATGAACGTTGCTATAAATATGGAGAAGTTATAAATGCAACCTTGCTTGCAGATGACGTCACTGTTTACATAGATACTCAAAGGAGTATAAAAATGGATTCCAATGGTTGAAAAATTCTAAGTGCTTCTGGATAGGTATTCATATGGAAAGAAAAAAGTATAAAGAATTGAACCACTTAAGGAAGAAGCCGCTGAAAGACAGCTTGCCTGGCAGATGTCAGTCCTTGGTGTGTATAGCGACCAGGAACATATAAGATGAGAGAGCCCTCTGTGGTTCATTTCCTAGTCCCAATTCCAAGCATCTCTCTCTGTACACTTCTCTCTCTCCCTGCTTAAGAGCCATTGCTGTGGGTGGGGACCAGTGAGGAGCTCAGCAAAGGAAAAGCCTTTGCTACCAAAGCCGACAACTTGAGTTCCATCCCTGGGAGCCACACAGTGGAAGGAGAGAACCAACCCCTGCAGGTTGTGCTCTGACCTCCCACATGCAGGGTGGCACCCTCCCACAAGCACAAAATAAACAAATCAATAAACAGATGTAATAAGAATACTTCGATGTGGAAAAGTGCCCTCAGTGAAGGGAACCAGCATCCTCGGTTGCTATGGAGATAAACACCTTTTAAGGGTGTTCCTTTGGGAGCTACAGTTAGGCTCACTCCGAATTCCTGTTCATTCATAGGCTACCTCTAGTCACATTTGCCAAAATGGTTTTTTAAATAATTTAGTTTTGTGGGGAGCTGAAGAGAAGTCTCAGAAATTTGGCTGTTCTTCCAGAGACCTAAACTTGGATTCCCAGCACCCAAGTGGCAGCTCAAAACCCTCCAGTAACAAGATCTGATGCCCCTTCTGGTCTCCAGACCAGACATGCTTATGATACACAGACATGCAAGACATACAAGCAAAACACCATACACATATAGACATATAGTTTTTTTTTTTTTAAGAATTCAGCTACCTTATCTTAGTTAAATCTAAAGTGGGGTATTGTCTGCATAACAAATGCATGGTCTATGGGACCGTGTGGGCAGGGAAAACTGACTCCCAGAGGGACCCTCTGCGCCGGCACCCACAGAACACAAGGCTAAGCCTCATGGATTCCAGACCTGACTCCTGGAGTCTCCAGGGCTCCCTGTCTCCCCTTAATCAGCACAGCAGAGATGGAAGGCCATGGACAGAGCAGTCACTGCTCAGACACCCTGGGTATTTACTTCACCCTGGAAAAAGAAGGGTTCAGAACCTTTCTCAACCTGCTTCTGCAGCAGTAGTTTAAGTGGACAGTCACTGGGGCCATCCCAGCTGTACCCTGGACCTATAGGCCAGCAATACCCAGAGACTAAGAGGAGTTCGTCCTGGAAGACTCCAATAGCAATGACCATGGAGGACCCCTAAGAGTAAAGCATCGTAAAAGAGATCAGACCATACCACACACACATACATACACATACACACAACACACACACACCCCATACATGCGTACCCTACACATATACACACTCTATACATACACACACCCTGTATACATAAATGCACATATCCCATCTATACACCTACTGTCCCCAACCCCCCCCCACACACTCTTCATAGTACACACATGTGTATGCCCTCACACACAGCCCACACACACATGTGCATACACGTATACGCATCTCACATACACTCATGCACACACATATTTCACACACATGCTTGTTTTTGTGCACACACATGCAGTTCTGATTCCAACATACCTGTGACTCTGCATGTTATGTTTTCATTGCTGTCAACCCTCAGCTGTGCTCCCATGGCCTCTCCACACACACGCTCACCTCATGACAGGTGTTTCTGAGGCTGACTGAGGGGGACCCTATGATCCCTGGCTGGAGCAGGGCTTCCTACATGTCTTTGCCTTCAGGAGCCCTTGCAGTACCTAGAGATCTGTCCCTGCTCCGGGAGACATCCTGGTGAGCCAGACCAGAGATGTTCTTGAGCTAGTTAGAGGACATCCTCACCTGCCTCGTCTGGCTCAGCATCTCTACTCTAAAGAGGCCCAGACTTGGGAGCATCTGGTTGTATCTCCCCCACTGACAGCAGCGATCTCAGTCCAAATGTTGAGAAGGGTATTATTTAGAAGCTTCTGAAATGAAGTTCCCTGAACAAGCTGTTGAACCCCGGGATTTGATTAGTGGGTGCTATTGTGTGGGAGAGCCACAAAGCTCTCCTCTGACAGAGCCTGCTTAGAATCATAGAGAGGGGCCCCAAGAGGGGCCTCCTCCTGGCAAAGGAGGGAATCATTAAGGCTGACTTCAGAGAAAGTTGCACCACTGAGGTGATGTCCAGAGGCCAGAGATAATCAGGAGGTGACCATACAGGTCTCAACCAAGTTACCCGGAGGCCCCAGTCGCCTGCCTTTGCCACGGGGTTTGTCCTTCACGGGAGACCATGACACTGGTGACCTCACACCTTGGTAACCATGAACACTTCTTTTCACAAATCCTCTAGATGGAGACCTGAAGAGTGCGTCTCCTAAACAGGCCATATGAAGAAGAAGAAAATGCAAGAAAATAAATAAAACAATTTTTTTCTTGCATTAACATTTATCAATGGCACAATGAACTGTTTCTGCCAGCCAGCCTTGCAATGGCTGGTATTCTGGACTTGGGCTAGTTGAGATCCTTCCTGAGGCATGAATATTCTTAACACCCTTCGTGAACACAGACAGGTTCTGTTTCCCTTAAATGGGAGCGCTAAATCTGTGGCCTGAGAGGGAACTTCTTGTACCTTGCCCTGTCCTCTCTTTCAAGGGCTCTCCTCTACCTCACAGTGGACCTGGAGTGGGCTTGTAATCTTGTAGACCTGTCTTCCTTTCCCCGTCCATGTTAAATTGAAGTTATCTTTTAGGGGGGTGGGGGGGAATACTTAAAAATAAGAAACAGACTGGTTATCAGAGGGGTGGAGATCAAAATATGAGTGTTCTTGTTTTTAAGTTAAAGTCAGATTCCAGGGAGCAGGGCAGATACTGTTTAAATAAACAAGCTGGGGGCCTCAGAAGCCTAGCCTCCAGGTCAGGGAGGGGTCTGGAGGCAGCATGGGCCTCTGGCCTGCCCCAGAGTCTCTCCCTCAGCTCCCTGAAGGCCACCAGAGCACCAGGGTAGGAAAGCTGTGTTTGTACTCTAGAGAGCTTGGAAGTTTCTTTTGAGAATATAATCCCTTTCTCTTCCAACCTGACAGTGATTTTCTTTTCTTTTTCCTCAGGGTGACCAGAGGCAGGTCATTCCCGTACCAAGTGTATGTATCTTTATCCAGTTCTCTTAAAACATGTGCCTATTCAGGGGGCATACTCAGGGGAAAGTTTTCTAATGTTCTTGCTTCTGTTGGGTTGTATCATGTGGTATAAACAACCATATTCTGCTTTTTTAAAAAAAAGAAAGAAAAAGAAGAAAAAAGTTTGTTTGAGCTGTGGAGGACTGCTGTTCATGGGAGAACAACAGGCACCCTCTTACCCCAGGAAGACCCTCCCCCAGTTTCAGTAAACTGAAGTCCTGGAACCTACCCCACCCTCCATACTGTAACTGACCCAGCTCCCCCTGAACAAAAGAGCAGCGTACACTGCCCAGCCTTGCTTCTTCGCTGCAGATTCTGGCTCACTGAACTGTTCCCAGCCTGTTTGACTGCAGCTCTGGGATGAGAGGAATCACCCTGTTAGACTCCTTGAACTTGCAGCATCCAGCCCACCCCTCAGGCGAGCCACCCTGCAGCCTCAGCCAGGCCACCTCACTTATGTTGTAAAACCTTGCATTCCAACGAGAAATCGTGCGTCTGTCCTCAGGTCTCCACTGGACCGTTTGCTCCCATATCCCTCACCCCACCCCCCACCCCCGGCTCAGCCAGCAGCATCTCCATCCTCAGATCACGCAGCAAACAATTTCCCTGAGGAACTTTACAGCTAGGCATAGCCCCATGTCCTCAGGAAAAGGGTCAGCCCCTAAAACAACCTATGAATTGGCCTCTTGGTCTATGAAGATTGTCTGATTCGGATTATGGGACTCAGATCCGTTTGTGTATCTTTGACATGTTTTCCGGAACCCTCAGGAAATGCAGTCACCCTACGTCAAATAGAGTGGGTCTTAGGAGTTTGGGTTGCCCAAGAAGGCTTTTGATAGCACATGTCATTTGCAAGTGGCTCGAAAAGGTCACTCATTTTCTTTTTCTCAAGACCTTTGATTCTCTATTGGCCATGCCTAGGAGGGGTAGGCTTCGCACAGAAAGTCTGCTCGGGCAGTTCAGTGTATTAGCCAGTGTGTGACAGTGGTACCCTGCAGGCTGATAGCAGGGGGCTTCCTCTAACCCTCATAAAGGTGGTCTCATACATTTTTCTTATACAAGTGTCTGTATTAAATAGAGGGAAGCATCTATTGCCCCTCCCCTTCAATGTCACTGTCTCTCCCAGGTGACCAATGGCCATCTGTAAAGCTAGGTGCTTTACAGCATCGGTGACCCATGCAGACCCTGCTGGGACACTGGCCTGTTTCCCCAAAGATGCAGAATTCCCACATAAAGTAAACTGGAACAAGGAAGTTCCTTGTGTAATTTATCTCAGCATCAGATCGATAAACTGCAGACACTGTCAGACGTGGGCCGGGCCACATGACTCGTGGGACTGGCTTCCAAAAAGACTGTAGTTACTTTCTGTCTTTGTGTATTTGCTTCCCCCCTTTACTCCCTCTCCCCCTCACACACACACACACTGGGAATTACCTGTGTGGGTTAAAAAGCACTCTACCACTGAGCTACCCCAGCCCTGACTTACATCTTTAAATGATAACGAAGGGAAACCGTCCTTCCGACAGGCAGGGTCACCTGCACTGCCTGCTCAGCGTGCAAGGCTGAGAACAAAGTCATCTAGGCTCAGTTCAGACCTGAGATGTAGGTCCTGACATCTATATCAACTTCCCAAGGCCCCAGGTCACTTAGGTAGAGTGTCCTGTTCTTCCTGGAGCAGAGAGGGTGATGGGTAATACGGACACACTGCACCAGAGGACTGGACGCCTTGCTAGGCAGGTATGGACCCTCCAGACCTCCCCAGTCCCCTGAATGACTTCTCCAGACATAGAGAGTAAGAGGAGTCTGAGGCCACAGGTGCCCAGGACAACTGCTAGAGCAGAATTGTTCTCCCGTTCCCCCTCCCCGCCCCACTTCGGGCCTCACCCTGGTTCTCCCATTGCATTTACATCCCTCTCAGAAAGTTTCCAGAGACACACATGCATGTTTGTACACACCAGCTAGCATTGTGCCCACCGTTCTGCAAGAGGCTCGCTGGGTGACAAGTGCCTTGAACATCCTTCCATATACCAGCAAACACACATACCTCGGATTGCCTGGCACTGATGGCGTTAGTGTGTGTTCACAAGCTTTTGTCGTAGGAGTATGTGTGTACGTGGACCTCTACGATCCAGTCCTAACTGGAAACACTGGGTCCAGCAGCATAGTCCACATTGTTAGTTATCAGGTTGCCCTCTAAAAACTACTAGTTTATGCTCCCAGAAACAGCCTCTGAAATGACCCCACTCCCTTGCCGAAAATAATTCTCAAAGGCTTTTAAAACCTTTGCTAATCCAAAAGTAACGAATGCTACTGATTTATTGCTTTGGCTGGCATTATTGATCAGTGAATATGAACAGTTTCTCATTGGCCGCACACCTTGCTTCCATGTTGTCCACCTAGGGTTTATCTTGTCTAATCTTTTTTTTAAAATGTTCAAGAAGTGGTGCTTGAGGAGCCGGGCAGTGGTGGTGCACGCCTTTAATCCCAGCACTTGGGAGGCAGAGGCAGGTGGATTTCTGAGTTCGATGCCAGCCTGGTCTACAGAGTGAGTTCCAGGATAGCCAGGGCTACACAGAGAAACCCTGTCTCGAAAACAAACAAACAAACAAACAAACAAACAAACAAACAAAAAGAAATGGTGCTTGGCCTGAGAGAGAGACCTTGGTGGGTAAAAGTGCCTGTGGCCAAGGCTGATGGCCTGAGTCTGATTCCCTGGGACCGACATGACAGAGGGAAAACCAACCCCACACTTGTTTCTGTATGTTCATAAACACACACACACGCATGCACACACACTAAATGTAAATTTAAAATTTTCATGTTGAAGAACTACCTATAATGTATCGTTTAACCTTGCTTAAAATCATTTTTGCCACAAAGAGATTTTGATCTTCTATAGGTAAATGTATTGATCTGGTACCTTATGACTCCTATTTCTGTGTTTAGAGAGACTTACCCAGTCTGTAACCATGACCCATGACCCATGTTCTCTCTTGATGCCGTGGTGTTCTTTACCCATTTACAAGGCTTGGCATGGTACTCCAGTGGCCACCCTGTTGCCCTGAACCTTTCCTGAGTTGGTCATCTTTGGCACACAGCTGGAATGACCTCCTTAGTAGCTTTTGTTCCCAGCAGTTAGGGCCTTCCCCATTGGGAAGCCTCGTGGGCTTTTAGTAACGGTCTGACATTGAAGGGTAAGGAAGACGTGCAGGAGCCAGGAAGTTCTCGTACATGGAGAGGTCATGGCTTAAGAGAGTTTCAGACCAGACAAAGCTAAATGGCTAGCAAGGTGACTCAGGGGACCCACGTAAAGCTGGAAAAAGACAACATACTTTACAGAATTGTCCTCTGACCTACACACATATGCCATGATACATGCATGGCGTATAACCCACACACAACAACAACAGCAATAATGATGATAAGGGTAATAAATAACAAAGGGTTTTTATGACTAGCCTGAAGGTACAGTACAGGCTTCAAATCCAGCTGTTCAGGAGGCTGAGGTAGAGTGAGTTCAAAGCCAGTCTGGGTACCTTAGTGAGACATCACCTTTCATTTTAAAAAGTCAAGAGAGGGTGGGCATGGCTCACTGATGGAGTGCTTACCTAGCGTGGTCATGCCCCAGGTTCAGCTTACAGTACTGCAGTCAATAAGGAAGGCCCTTCCTGAGGTAGTGTCTCGACCTTAAGCTTTATGAAGACCTCGCTCCAAGATTTGCTTAAATTTTCGAGTGAATGATTCAAGACCAGCAACATGACAAAGCCCTGTGGTGGCCTTATCGTGACAGTGTATTGCAAGAGCACAGCTCTCCAGAGGTCTTGGCAATGGACTGGGGAGTTTGCATTTCTCTCTCATAGGCTCCAGGAGAAGCTGTGTGCATTTAGGAAAGGGGGCTAGGGCTTAAGGGAGCCCTCCTTGCACGATTCCCCAGCTGGCCTTGCCCTCTACCGGAAAGTCAATAGCTCACTTCACGGGAGTCTCACCCAACCTGGTCTTCTCTTCCGTGCATCCTTGGGTCAGGAACATGTACTTTTTAATTACTTTTAACTCAGATCTGCAAGGGGTAGAATTGCTAGAGCCTTGTTTTCCAGGCTAGCAATTTAAACGACTTACATTACAAGCATTGCTTTGGTAGTGTGGAAAGCAAAGGAGGAGAACTGGAGGGATGCAGGCTGAACCTGGAGGCAGGGGGTTGGCGGGGCAGCTAGAAAGGGAAAGGTTCTCGCCTGTCCACATTCTTCCCGGCAAGACTGTGTCTGTCTTGCATAACTGTGCGATAAAGTCAAAACAAATGTTAGCCCGGTCACATGCATACCTTCTGCTGTGGCCCAAAGACAGAATCCCCTATCTCTTGCTTATGTGCACTCGTGGGACTGACTCTCCCTGCACCCAACAAATCTCAACCCTGCTTTAAAAAAAAAAAAAAGTTTATCTACAAAATTTCCTGCAAGTTTAGTGATTTTTTTTTTTTAACCTGCTAACTCGGTTATTTATAATACTGGAAACAGTCCCCCCTCAGTCCCTGAATTCCATGTAGGCCACCAGGGGACATCCCACCCCCCTTGCTGGCGCTGGGAGGGCCATGGAGGACCAAGAGCAAGCTTCAGTTAAAGCTGTGAGAGACGGATCTTTCTGGGCTTTTCCTTCTCCGTGATTTGGAATCAGCCATCAGTCCAGGAGCATCGTAGACTTAGGGCTGCCTATGGCCTCATATGTCAGCTCTTCTTGCTCAGTCCCTCTGCTGGGTGATCATGGCTCCTCCCCTAACCTCCTGACTGTGGTGTACATTCACTGTTGGACTAGCTAAAGTTTAATTATTTTTTCAGTCCTGGGACTAAACCTAATGCCCCCGACATACCAGCATTCTGGCCTGCAACCCCCCCCACACACACCCTTTTTGAGATAGGATCTAAGTTCGCCACGTGAGCCCTTACACTCTGTAGCCTCGACACGTGTTGAGCTGTTCATCTTCCTACCTCAGTTTCCTGAGTTGCTGGAATCACAGGCCTGCACCACCTAGCCCAGCTTTAAAATTATTATTTTTTAATTCGCTGACGTTCAAAGGGGGGAAAGTATCAGCTACTTTAAAGGAAATACTCCTGATTTCAGGCTTGCTTGTCTTGCTTGAAAAAGTCCGCTGTTCATTCTTCCGTGGCTGAGTTTAGATATTTAATTAAGTTTTATTTTGAATCAAATATTAAACAGTTTGCAGGGAAAAAATTAACTAGTTAACTTTAGACACCGAACATACCACAGTCAATTAAAATACTTCACATTATCTCTGGAATGAGGCAAAGCCCAAAGAAATAAATACTCAGAACAGAGGCTGGCTGAAATTACAGAGCAGTGTATTAGCTCTTTATGACCTCATCACAAGACAGGAGTCAGCTGCTGTAAAGACTCTGGTCGACACAGCACGTGGATTGGAGTCTAACCCGATATAAGAGGCACAGATGCCCCGTCCATTCAGTGTCCTGCCACAAAAGTGCAGGCGCCGGATCCACCACTTTAATAAACTTTAATACTTGAAGCGCAACTTGTTGGTGGGTCTACAGCTTCTCTTCTACTATTTAAGAATGCCTGTCGGGGGTGGGGGGTGCAGAAGAGATGGCTCGGTAATTAAACATTTACGCCACTCCTGCAAAGGACCCAGGTTCAGTTTCCCGCACCCACATAGTACCTCACAACTGCCGCCTGTGATAACTGCAGTTGCTGTAGATCTGGCACCCTTTTCTGGACTCTTCAGGCATTTGCATGCTCAAAGCACAGGTACAGACAAGCAGGCACACATAAATAACAATAATAGTCATTGAAGGAAAAAAAAAAGGGCTGCAGGTCCAACATAACTCTAAAGTTTCCTGAATTGTTACAGTGAGTTTTAGGCAAGATACGACCCCAGGAAATGAGCCCATGAAGTCTGAATAGCGATTATAAGTAGACCTTCATTCTGATGTAATCCATTTTAATAACGCGTGCCAGGAAGAATGCTGAGTGGTTTACTGTTGGTATAACTGATAAGCATCTACCTTAGTACCTTAATTATCATCTCAACTAATTAAAAATCAATGTGTCTGTGATGATATTGAAAGCTCAGGCTTGATGCCAGAGCACAGACCCTCACGGTAGTCACAGACAGACACGGTTTCAGTGGGGCAGAGTTTCTACTGCAGAATCCTGGCTGTTACACTTTTAATAAAATGGCAGGATAAGCTTGGCCAGGCCTTTGAGTGTTGGCCTCTGTTCACGCCCTTATTAATGTGGTCACTGCTGAAGCATAGGTTGGTGTCGGGGGGGGGGGGGGGGGGTCAGAC
>CM052706.1:4889337-4954627 GCA_028551405.1 Uromys caudimaculatus | reverse complement strand
CGTCATCACCATCTCGTGGAAAGGGGGAAAGCTTGTAGCTGTTTGTTATGACTTGACTCCTCGGGAAGACATCCATCCCAAGAACTCAATGTGACGGTTAGACCTATCCCTCTAACCCAGGTGAATGTGGGCTGCAATAGTTGATTATGGAACCATTGGTTCATGGGGGCCATCAGCTGGGCTGCCAGTATCTCTGAGATCTATTTCCTTGAGTTCTGGGCTCCCCACTCTAAGCCCTGTAGAAATGCTTTTCGGTTCAGGAGGTACACGCAGTCAGGGCACCAAGATGTGACGTTTGTTGAAATAACTGGAACACTGCACATTTTATTGGGTGGGGTGTCAGGTGGGTAATATTGAAAACTGTCTGGTAGCCTTGCTGTCCTGGGAATGTCCCAGATCAACTTTTGAACAATGTCCAACTGGAAGGAAGCCTTCCAGAGTTAAGTATCCGAGTGGCCTGGGCATCCGTTCTGATCCTTCTCGGGCTGGGGTTTCTTGTGCCAGTCACAGCTGACTGAGCACTCACCTTCACCGCCCATCCCAGTGGGTGCTGAGCTGCGTCTAAACTATGTCAAAGTGAGTGTCAGAGGCTTTCTGATCTCCTTCCCGGCTCCATCTCACCGAGGGAGCAGCAGTGGCTACATTGTTAAGACAGTGAGTTAATTCACCCCTCCTGAAAGTAGCAGCTGTTCAGAAGAGACAAATGCTGACCTGTTTGGATGAGTGACTGGCGTGTTGGGGAGAAGCAGGGGATGTATCTAAGAGCTTGGTTCTCCTCTTTGTGGACTCTTCCCTGACAATGAAACTGCTCTACTCTGGTTGGTGTCACTATGTTCCTCATGGCCCCTGCCTTGGGATGCCTCTTGCTTTACTGAGAGATTCGACTGGCTCCACCCATGATGGGTGTCACCTGAGCCCTTGTCATTCTTGGCAGGTCATCAGGCAGACTTCTCACCTTCCTTCAGGACACGACATCCTCCATGTGCCTTCTCACTGAAGGCTCAACATGAGGCCAGGAGGCCATCTTTAAAGGCTTTGGAAGGTGGATAACCTAGCAGTGACAAGGGACCTCATTCTAGCTGCTGACGCTTGTAGGACCACCTCATTATCCAGCATTCCAAGGGCCTAGCTCTTACAGAATTGGTCCTGGGGACACAGTGGCCTCGTGTCCAAGTCTGGTTCTAAATGACATTTCAACATTTCCCGTCTGTGAAGCAAGCAACTGGGGGCTTCAAGCCTTTGAGAGCAGGGGTCAGGTTCTGTCACAGCATAGAGAGTACTCTCCCAAGCAGCTCCGGACAAACTGCCCAAGATTACCAAGGGTTCCTGGCTCCAAGGCCGGGCCTTGGCAGCACTGGTGTCTCTGATCAGAGGGCATGGCCTCTCCAAGCTGTAGATAAAATGTCCTCATTTCTTCCCTGGCTTCCCTACTTTTAAAATTATCTTTTACTTTGTTTTATTTATCTATTTTTATATTGAGTGTGGGTGTGTGGGTGCCACAGCATGTGTGTAAAGGTCACACAACAAGTTTTAGGAGCCAGGTCTCTCCTCGAACTGTGGGTTCCAGAGATCAAACACACATCAACAGGTCCCTGAGATGCACTGAGCTGCATCTTCTTGCTGAGCCATCTTACGGGCTTGGGCCAGGCTACTTTTGCAAGTCGAATGTTCCTCATGGTGTTTAAAGTTCTCTGGGCGCTTCAAAGTCTTTTGGGAATGTGTCTGCCATGAACCCCTCTCCCATGTGACACCTGAGCTTGTGGACTCAGGAAAAGCACTGGCTTCAGCGTGGTATCATCACGCAGCCCATGAGAGCTCACGACCACACTTGGAAGCTAGGAGTGATTTTTCCTCTCTTACCTCACCCTGTGGAGTGGGATTTCACAACCCAAAGCCCTTGACAATTTCTTCTTCAGTCGTTTTCTCTGATTTTCATAATTCTATATTTTGGTGGTAAAATTATGAAATTTTGAGTTCATCCCTTGCCTTCTTGCCCTGGGAACAAATAAACTATGGGCTTAGGCAACGCTCCCACATCTGAACATTCAGTAATGGGGTTACAGTCTAGCACAGTCCACAATTTTCAGTTTATATGTCAAGGAAAAATGTGTGGTACACTGAGGGGCTTAAAGGTAGACCCAGTTTACAGTCTGACCAGAGGTTCTGCACGCCCTTCTCCACCCGGTGGCCACCATATGCCCAAGTGCTTCCTGCCACTAACGTCTGCAGGCTGATGGTTCTTTTGGACCTCTCTTAATTGTTCTAATGTGTGGGATTCCATTTAGAACTGCCTCTGAGCCTGTCGTTCAATGATTGTGACTGCTGAGGTAATATTTTATTTTTCAAATGTGTTTAAGACTATCCGAGAGTTACGTTAAATGCCTGTGGAGTTGTGGATAAGCTGTCTTGTGTTTCTTAGAACAAAGCAGTTAGGCTGGCTATCCTCCAATCCCGGAGTAGGAAGCCAGGCCAGGCCACTAGGCAGGGCCTGAGGCCTGATGAAACCGTGGGGACCCATCCGACCACCACCATAGCAGTTGAAGAGCAGACACTGAAATCCAGAGGGGACAGTCTATCCAGGATCCTGGCCTGCGGCATCTGGCTTTCTGCCTGCTGTGGGTCCGTCCTCTGAACTTACCCTGCCAAGCTGCCCACACTGTGAGTCCAAGGACAAATTGCTTTTCCAGAGGTAGTGACAACTGGCCAGCAGGCCTTCATCTCTGCCCCCTGGTGGCCATTAGTGGTTCCCCTCATCCTGTCTGGGCTCCAGGCTGGAGTCTGAGTAGCCCCATTCTCTTGACAGACTTTGCCACCCTTTGTGGTTGAGGCAGGCAGGTGACCAAGAGATTGGGCTAAATGCTGAAACTCCAGGACATTCAGGACAGAAAGAAATACACCTTCCTGCTTGTTTATTTCAAGGACCCAAGGCCTGTGGCAGCATCCTCGTGAACTATTTCCTGCAATTATCAAAACATTCATTGGTCCAGGCAAGCTTCTTTCTTGCCAATTTTCTCTTTCCTTTCATGTGTATTAATCACGGTTTCTCTTCTCTCTAGCCCATTAGTAATGCTGACTTCATTGTTCCGGTTGAAATCGATGGAACCATACACCAGGTAAGAAATCAGAACTAGCCTGCAGTTCCAGCGAGCATTTTCTTGTAACCACGTTCCCTGTGAACGTCATTTCTAAATTCTCATTTCAGTGGTAATTTTATTCCACCTGCAGGAAACAAACTTTGTATAATAAGTATAGTAAGCCAGGCACAGAGGCAGAGGCAGGTGGATCTCTGAGTCCAAGGCCAGCCTGGTCTACAAAGTTCCTGGACAGCCAGGGCTACACAGAAAAACCCTGTCTCAAAAGCTAAATAAATTCTCTGCCTCACACACACATTTGCTTTTTACCAGGTTTATGAGGACCCTTTCCTGTTCATAAATGTTCATAGGTGTGATTGGTTTTTTATTTGATTTCAACTTTCAGGCATCTCTATACTATCCCCTAGTCATCCCTCCCACTGGCCCCGCTTGGCATCTGGTTAACTCCATTCTGCGATTGCTTTCAGCTTCTCCTAGCAACAGAAAAGTGCCACCAGTCACCTACTTATGGGGCATTCTTGGGAAAAGATGACCACTTGGATGCCAACTGCTCCCGTGTGAGCTTCTCTGCCTATGTGGTTTCTCTGGTGTCTTTTTTAGCAAACACTCAACCCAGAGCAAAGGGGGGAAGGGTGTGTTAGATCAGCAGGTTGCTGGGCAGAAGCCTGTCATTGTCAGCTGGCATGAATCTTCTTCCGGATTTTTTTTTTCTTCTTCTTCTTGTTTTTCTTTGTCATCGGCAAGCTCTTCTGGAAATGGCTTCGTTTATGAATAACTCCCCTTGGAGGTTAAGGGAGATGTAGCTTTGCCAGATGTTCCTTAGGAGTGATGGGACAGACTGTGTCCCCTGTCAAACTCAAGGCCTTAAGGGGACAGTATCTGGCCTCAGATCCCAGGAAGGGACATTTCCTGGTTCCTGGGCCACACAGGATGTCATTTCTTAACAATGCCAATAAGGCTCCTTAACTCTTGAATGCAGTTTAGAACCATCCAGGCCTGTGAAATCAGCTGTTCTAGCTACCCCGTTGCCCAGATGGGAAAAACTGAAACTTAGTTAGGGAACGGGCTGCTTTAAGATTATGTATGAGAAGTATCAGAGTAAGAATTCCTGACTCCTAAGCCAGGGCTCTTTTTTTAGACTTGGTTCCCCCTCCCTCCCCGTTACCCCCACCTAGCTCTCTGGCCTGTTCTGCAGGATGCAGGACCTGGGAAGATGGCGGCTCCACACTTTGATGTGCTTAAGTCAAAACTTAAGGCACCTGGGCACTTAGCATTCACAAAGCACCCACTGAATTAACTCAACCCCCGCTAAGCAGTTAGCACTGATTGCTGTAGCTAGAACCGAAGAGTCCTTGAGATGAGGCACAGGAGGGCTTCCTAAGTGACATGGAGAGAAAATAATCCCCCACACCATGTGGTCCAGCATGCAGGACCCACCCCGGCTTCCCTAGCCGCTTCTCTTTGACAGTAGACCCAGGGCACCAGGGCTGAAATCAGAAACTCCAGAGAGAAGGAAGGCACAAAAGCTGGGGGACCAAGGCCCTGGCGAAGGCCGTGGCCTCGTTCAAGTAATCCAGGATAGGCTGTGCAGGTCCCAAGGGGCCTATTCTTGGTTACTTGCACGGGGACGCGGGCCTGGACGCCGCCGGCATCCGGGCCTGGGACCCTCCCTTCTGCTAAAGGCGGCAACATCAGAGTCCCCTCGTCAATCTCCAACCCTTTGCATGTAGCCAAGCTTGCTGGCCAAGCAGTCCTCCCAGGGACACAGGACCGGAGGCCACACCCAGTCACTGGCACCAGCAACAAGGAGTGTTGTGAGCAAAGCAGGCCCTGCTACAACCACACAGCTCTACCCTCAGCCTAAGCCAGCGTCCCAGCTCAGCAGGGTCCTGGTGGTACCCAGTCTAGACCACCCGTATTGCTCTGGCCCCTCTCTCCGCCCTCAGCCTCAGAGCCAGGCCCCCAACACACTCTTTCAGGTAGCCAGCCACTTTCTCTCCAAGTCTTTGCCCTAGGAAGCACCTTTGTCTGGCATGCTACAAACCAGTGTTTCCACCTGGGAATTTTGTCCTGCAGTGTTTTTCCCTTGCGTGTGGTGCGGTCTTGTGTCTTGTACCCCCCCTCGGCAGCCCCCCTCCCCTGCTCTGTCTGCCCTTAGAGGCCCTGTGGCTTCCTGCCACCTTAACTCTTTATCTTAACTGCTTCCCCCCCTGTGCAGCCTCCCAGGCTCCTCTTACTGCCTATGGTTAGCTGGGCACACAGGCTTTGACCCAACACCACACAAGTGTGACCAAGCCGTCAGGCCTCACCATCGTACTTTGCTCGGACTGGAGGCTCAGCTCTCTCTCTTAGCATGTGAGCTCCTCTCCATTCAAGGTCAGGGCCAGATGCTGCTTTCTGAGACGCCCTCTGGAAAGGAGAATTATCTTGAATGAATAACCCACTGTGAGATTTCTTGTGTTCACTAACTTCTCTCAGTGTGTGCTCAAGACTGAGTGAGCCCAGCAAGGCCCACCACACGAGTTTCTCCAGAAGATGGGGCATCTAATTCAGCCTTGTAACTGTACTGAGCACAGCGCTGTGGCCTGGTAATTATGTTTCATTTTTAAAATGTAGCTAACTTCCAGTGGAATTTATTCAAGTTCTAATTGGTCCCTCCCTCTGCCCACTTCCTCTCCCTGGCTTTGCTTTCTCTCTTCCAGTTCCCTCAAATTCCTTTAGCCTCCAGGGACGGCAGCCTGTGTGTTAGGTGAAGCCAGCTGGCCTTGCAGGCCTGCCCAGCCTGACCAGAAGGATACATGATGCCCCGCTGTGGAAAACAGCCCCCTTGCCACTGTGAAGTGCTTCTGTCCCCCTACACAAGCAGGGTGACCTCCATGGTGTCCGGTGCAAAGTTTCCAAGTGCTTTAACACCAGGGGGAGGGGACATTCAGAGTTGAAGGCAGCAACTAGTTCTAGACTTACAAAAGAACAGCACCTAGGCTGTGGCCTGTGTCCACATAGGGGCTGACTCAGCAAGTGCCAAGGATAGCACATGGGATGAATGAATGAATGAATGACTTCGCCTGAACATGGCACAGCTGTGCTCCTCTTACTGACTCTGAAGATCCTCGAGACCCTTGACGGCATGGTCAGCTTCCCTTTCTCTCTGTGAGGGGTGTCTACATTGAGATGCAGAATCTAGTCTGAGCTTCAGTAGATCGTGCATAGGCCTGGCGACAGGAGGAGGGCCCCTTGGCAGCTCTTCCGAGGCCCAGGCTGTCTCTGGCTGCTATGACTGACAGCTCTTGTCTCCTCCCACTGCAGGTGTACGTGCTGAAGCGGCCGCACGTGGACGAGTTCCTCCAGAGGATGGGGCAGCTCTTTGAATGTGTGCTCTTTACTGCCAGCTTGGCCAAGGTGCGTCCTGCGTCCTGCGTCCTGCTCCCTGCTGCCAGACTCCCAGCCGTCATTCCAACCTCACCACCCTCCACCACCCCCCAAGCTGCCAAGAGCCCTTTGTTAAGGTGGAGGAAGCTATTTTTATGGTGACAGGTTCCCACCCCAGAAGGGATGGATGCAGGCCTGTGCACACTGCTAGGCTGAGAGGCTTATGGTTACCATGGTGACAGGGAGCCTTTGGAACAAATACTCCATAAAGTTGCTTTAGGCAGCCACCTGAAACCAGTTATCCACAGACAAAACCACAAGACCTGTCCATTGTGACTGTTGAGGGGTGGCTGCAGGATGCAGGCAGGGGGAGTCTCCCTCACACACTGATGAGCAGCCAGATGTTAGGGGTCTCTGTGTCCCTGGATTTGGTGGCCACAGGTTCCAGGGAGAAACAAGTTAAGAGACAGGTGTCAAGTGTCACTGGCAGGCAAGGAATGATGGGAATTCTGACCACCTTGGGAGCTGAATGGTTTCTGGTAAATTCCTTTACTTCTGGCACATTGGCTCTCTCTTGTCTAATTGGGGATAATTCCATCTGCCTGATAGAGTTCATTAAATGAAATGGCCCGTGTGAACGGCCCAGCACAGCCCCAGACAACATCAAACAGACATTCATTGAGCCCTCACTGTCTTCAGTGCATGGCCGTGGACACTGTCGCAGGGTAAACGCTCTGATGTTCAATATTTACCATCATAAATAGCGATATCACCCAGACAGGCTTCATAGGCACATGGTGTGTTAAAATCAGGCAGAGTAGACCCTAGCTCACCATCCCAGATCTTTTCTGTGCCCACCATGACTCTTTTAGAGTCATGCAATCCACTCGGTAGTACCCGTGTCTTCATGGGTACCTCGGAAACTCTGAGTGGCCCCAGAGATGAGTTCTGTGGTGTGCAGGTTAACCCTCTGTCAGTGTGCAGGACTCCGGGAGCCACTAGCAGCTCCCTCCCCCATGGCGTGCCAGGGGTGCCCCACCCAGTGGAGTGGGGTTGAGGACCTGTACTCTGTGCTGACCAAGGCAAGAGCCACCTCTTCTGCTCCACCAGTGTTGTCAGCTGGCCTCAATGGGAGCTGCTAACAAGAGATCCCTAGCCTGGGTTTTGTTCTCAAGTACAAAAAACCAGAACATGGCCTCAAGGAAAACATAGTCTTCCCCAGTGGTGTCAAGACTAATTGCATGAGCAGCTTCAGTGGTGCTTGTGACGCTGCTCCGGGATCCTGAGGAACCTGAAGTAATAAGCAGCCAAGTAGCAATCAGGAAGATTGCACCGGTGCGCTGGACCGAGGGTTGTTTTTTCCTTAGCAAGATTGAAAACTCTTCCTTGGCAGGGTCCCCAGTGTTCGCTTAAACATCCTTGTCTGGGCTGCTCTTCCCGGGCTGTTCCCACCTGCCCCACCATCTGTTTCTCTAGCCCTGCTTCAGAGTTATTCTTGCCTGAAGAGTCAAACCCAGTTCCCAGTGCGGCCTCAGCCTTTTCAGCCCCAATGGTCAGGTTGGACTGATGGTCAGAGTTCTAGCTCTGGATGCTGAGTGTAGCTCAGCACTCAGTCAGCAGCTTTTGTACACTGCCTCCCTGCCTCCCGCTCTGGCCTGCAGGGACAGTGCACCGACTCCCAGACTGCCATGGTATCTGCTGGTTTGTCATGTACCCTCTGGTTCATTTGTCCCTCGTGCACAGTAGGGCACCAAGGAGAAAGGATGAGCCCCTGCCTTGGGTGCCTGCTGACTTCATCCTGATCTTACCAGCCTGGAGCCCCTAGATGCTTCCCTAAAAGATGGCCCGGCACGGGCTGCTTTTGCAGAGGACCCAGGTTCAGTTCCCAGCACCCACATGGCAGCTCACAACTGTCTGTAACTCACAGGGGATCCAGTGCCTCGCCTACCTCTGTAGACACTATACACACACACGGCACATACATACATATACATACGTGCAAGCAAAGTACTCATACACATATACTTTTTAAATCAATTTATTTATTTATTTATTTATTTATTTATTTATTTATTTATTTATTTAGGTTTTGGGGTTTTTGTTTGTTTTTTGTTTTTTGTTTTTTTCGAGACAGGGTTTCTCTGGGTAGCCCTGGCCGTCCTGGAACTCACTCTGTAGACCAGACTGGCCTCAACTCAGAAATCCACCTGCCTCTACCTCCCAAGGGCTGGGATTAAAGGCGTGCGCCACCACTGCCCGGCTATTTTGGTTTTTTGAGACAGGGTTAAATCAATCTTTTAAAACTATAAATAATAACCAAAGGCTGGTGGCCACACTAAGAGCCGCAGAGGAGAAAAGGAAGCATCTTTTTCCATCCGAGTAACCATTGCAGACAGCTCACATGCCCCCTGGCCTCTTCGCTCACAGAGTGATCTAAGCTGCTTGGTCAGTGAGAGATGCAGCTGCTCCCCTTGGGATTCCTTTGAGCCGGAAGGACTTTCCCATGGACCCAGTCCCGGTGCATCCTTCTGTGTGGCCTTTGTGACTCAGCCTCAGGTGTCCGCTCCCTCCCTGAAAGGGTTGCCAGCCCTGGGGGCTTCCTGGCTGTGTGCCTCACTTTGGCCTCACTGCTGAAGCCTCAAGTGAAGCCTGCGGGATGAGGCAGGGATGGGATGTGCTGTTTGCCCTGTTTACTCCAAGGACAGCAGGCAAACTGCGGGTAGGATGCTGTATGTCCTCCAGGGTTACTCTGACAGCTGTGAGGTAAATGGGCTGGGAGGGGAGGCCCAGCAGGAAACAGGAGCCTCCCAAGTCCGCAGGCCTAGTCTGGGAACTAAAGAAATAAAGGTGAGAGTCAAGATATTTTTGGAGATGAAACTGACAGAAACTTCTGATGGATTCTGTGGTAGAGAACCGTAAGAATGCAGTGCTTTCTAACACAGACAAATACCACAGTCCTAAAACGCTTCCAGTTATCTCGTGGCCTTTTTAAAAAGTGGGCCAAGAGGCTGTCGAGGTGGCTCAGGGCACCTGCAAGCCTGGCCGTCTGAGGTACCCTGGAACCCACATAAAGGTGGGAGGGAGAAAGAGTTCCCCAAAGTTGCCCTCTGACCTCCAGGTGTGCATTCAGGTGCATTTGTGAACGTGTCGTGTGCAGCCAGGCAGAAAGTGTGCCTGTCGGTCCAGCACTAGGGAGACGGAGACAGGGGGATCCCTGGGGCTCGCCGGACAGCCAGTCTAGCCAAATCATGAGCTGCAGGTACAGAGAGTGACCCTGTCTCAGAAAATAAGGCTGAGAACAACAGAGAAAGACATCCAATGCTGACCTCTGACCTCTGACCTCCACACACATGCACACAGGCACACATATGCACACGCACACATACATAGAATGAACCAAGACAAGGAGGAATCCTAGGCCGCTTCTTACAAGGCTCTGCAGCTTTGTAACTCTTGACTGCTTACTTCTTCAGGGTCCCCACCCCCACCGCCTTTCCTAAGCTTCCCTGCCTCCATGTGGCTTTCTTTTCTTTAACTTCTTTTCTCTAGCCTCCTCTGGGCAGCTGCCAAAATTTACGGCTTGCCAGACCTGGGGTTTTTTTCTTTCCAAATCTAATAAAATACACCAAAACAAAAAGTCTGAGCCTGATGTGACCATCGCAGCCTGTAATCTCAGCACACGGGAGGCCATGGCACAAGAGGGCCCCCTCCTGGACTGCTAAGCCAGTCCCGTCTTAAACACCACCACCCCAAAAAAGAATGTGGGTCTTGGTGTCATAGGTCCCAGTCTCAGGCCGCTCCAGGTGCCTCGCCTTCACCTACCGAGACTCTGTCTTTCCAGTATGCAGACCCTGTAGCTGACCTCCTGGACCGATGGGGTGTGTTCCGGGCCCGACTCTTCAGAGAATCCTGTGTTTTCCATCGTGGGAACTATGTGAAGGACCTGAGTCGCCTGGGGCGGGAGCTGAGCAAAGTGATCATCGTGGACAATTCTCCTGCCTCCTACATCTTCCATCCTGAGAATGCAGTAAGTCATCCCAGGGAAGGAGCTGGAGTCTCTGTCTGAGCCGCAGCCTAACTGCCAGTTCTGAAACTCAAGAGCACTCTGGGCTTGGCTTTTTTTTTTTTTTTTTTTTTTTGCCAACTCTTGACTCAGCCACTTAGTGACAACATGACTATTTAACCCCCCTCCTCATCTGTAAGTGAGGTGACAGGGACGAATGTTGGAGGACTCAGTGCTTAGACCCGTGCTCAGGCCTGGCGAGTGCTCACAATGTCTCTCCTTTGCAAGCTGAGCATTGTTATGGAATGGCCTCTGTCAGTCAGCCAACAACCTCATAGAGTTGCCCAGATCCATATGACCTCTCAGACTCAGGGGTTACCCCTCAACAGAATGTATCTTCCACAAGAACGAATAAAGCAATTCAGACATGGCTGGCCATCAGACCATCAGCTCTGCCACCTCAGAGTGATGCTGAAGAGGCCCAGGCAGGAAGGCTCCCAACATACAGCTCCCTGGAGCATGGCTGCCCTGGTCCCAGCTCACCAGGGTGGCGTGGCTCACAGAGCAGGAGGGTGGTGCCCTCTGCTACCTACTGGGCACTTCCAGGAAGAGATCAGCCAGGGTCACCACACCAAGCCAGATCATGCCCTGAGAAACACACTGCTTCTCGGCTCTCCCAAGCCTGCAGTGAAAACACACCTTTTCAAGTCCAGAATTCTATAGCTTCCCTTCAGTTGAATGGTAAAAATAGAGTCAAACTGCCCTACAGCTAACTGTGTTTACATTGCCGGGTGTGGTGGTGCACGCCTTTAATCCCAGCACTTGAGAAAGATGGGCTCTCTAAATTCAAGGCTAGCCTGAGCTACATTATTTACTAATTTGTCTTAGGGGAATTTTCTACATTCTGGTTTTGTCTGGTTGTTGGGACTTAGTAATGAATGTTTTTCTAGCCTTGCTAGAAGCAAGCGGCTAGACTTCCTATCTACTATTTGATTAGACTCAGGCTTCTGTTTAAAATTTTTCTTTTTTATGACTTTATTCTTTTTAATTATTTTTTTAATGTATGACTACACTGTAGCTGTCTTCAGACACACCAGAAGAGGGCATCAGATCCCATTCCAGACCATTGTGGGCCACCATGTGATTGCTGGGAATTGAACTCAGGACCACTGGAAGAGCAGTCAATGCTCCTAACTGTTGAGCCATCTCTCTGGTCCTTATGGTTTTATTTTTAATTATCTATGTGTGCTTGTGAGAGAGAATATGCACATGGGTGCAGTACCTGTGGAGGCCAGAAGAGAGCATCAGATCCCCTGGAGCTGGAGTTACAGGTGACTGTGTGCTGCCTGACGTGGGTGCTGGGAACTGAACCCAGGTCCTCTGCAAGAGTAGTACATGTGCTCTTAGCCACCAAACCATTTCTCTGGCTCCTCTTTTTAATTTTTAAAGACCTTATTTTGTTTTTACTTGTGTGTGTGTGTGTGTGTGTGTGTGTGTGTGTGTGTGTGTGTGTGTGTGTGTGGTGTGTGTGTGTGTGTGTTCAGAGAGGCCAGAAGAACGTGGTAGATCCCCTGGAGCTGGAGTTACAGGGAATTGAGAGTCACTTTGTGTAGGTGCTGGGAACCAAACTCGGGTCCTCTGGAAGAGCAACATGTCTTAGTGGCTGAGCCATCTCTCTAGCCCCTTCTTTTTTTTTTTTTTTTTTTTTTTTGGTTTTTTGAGACAGGGTTTCTCTGTATAGCCCTGGCTGTCCTGGAACTCACTCTGTAGACCAGGCTGGCCTCAAACTCAGAAATCCACCTGCCTCTGCCTCCCAAGTGCTGGGATTAAAGGCCTGTGCCACCATGGCCCGGCTTCTTCTTTCTTTTCTAACAAAAATATGTCATAGGTGAGGCCGTTGACGAGGCTCAGTTGACAGAGCAGTTACCTAGCAAGACCCAGGGTTCAATCCCGAGGACTGGAAGTAGAAAAGTACATAAATTTCTTTGTATTTCCTCTCATTTCTTTTTGAATCTCTTCTCCGACCTCCTAGCTGCTCTCCACTACTGCCCCTCTCTCCTCTACCTAAAACTAAAGGCAAACCTAGACATCTCCATGTTTACCTGGTTACTGCTAAGCCTGGGCGGGATTTTCTCCTTCTCTTTACATACATCTTAGAGCAGTAGCCTTAAATAGAGGCCTGCTGTTCCTGGTGGCCCTGTGGTTGGTGGTTGGCAGACAACCTCAGAAAGGCATCTAGGGTTCTGACAGGCAGTGGATCAATTCAGTGCAGTAAAAAGAGCTTTGGAAACAAGCAGGGAGTGAGTGGCCATCTTTTCTGAAGCAGGAAAGCTAAGGAGGCAAACACACACACTGGCAGCCCTCTGCCTCACTGAGGGTCTCCTGCCTGTGTCAGTCAGCTCTAGCACTAACTCCGGACCAACTGTGGTTACAGGCGGGTAACGGTACCGCTGTCCCCTGTGAGTCCGTACCTCCGTCTCCTCACGCACTGTCTTGCAGGTGCCTGTGCAGTCCTGGTTTGACGACATGACAGACACGGAGCTGTTGGATCTTATCCCGTTCTTCGAGGGCCTAAGCAGAGAAGACGAGGTTTACAACATGTTGCACAGACTCTGTAGCAGGTAGCCCTGGCCCCAGCCCATCTGTGCCTGTGCACTCTGGAACCCCTGGCTCAGGGGACCCGCCTGGCCTCGCCTCCCCGAGAGCAGCCCGGGAAGACCCCATGCTCTGGGCCACAGGGTGAATGTCACCATGCCTACCTGTTTTGTTTTTTAAAGAACAGAAACAACTATTTTAAAGGAAAAAAAAAAAAACTCTTTTAATAGATTTCTTAAATGGACGTGCATTTTACCAGATTCGATTTTCTTAAAACATACCAAAAAGAAAAAAAACAAAAACAAAAAAAAAAAAAAAAGAAAAGAAAAAAACAAAACCTTTGATATCTCCCAAGTTCCTCTCCACTGACCTCCCCTTCCAACCAGACAAACCTGTCCTCTTTGTCCCAGTTTGGAGCAGCTGACCCAACTCAGAATCTCTTTCCTACAGGATGAAGTGCCTTTTTGAATGTTATTTCAAGCTGAAAGTTAATTTTTTGTATTTCCAAACATCTTCTAGTCTTTTACAGTCTTAGATACTTACTCTGAGAAGACAAACAGGACGATTTTATAGAACCTGGTAGCCTGTGTGTGGTGGGGTGAGGGTGCGCTCACAGGAGCCTGCCTCCCAACATGTGTGACTGTCGACCGTGGCACGCACGGGATCTGCCTCCCTCTGACAGGCGTTTTCTCCTGACTGTCACTGTCTCGTTTCTGACCAGTCTGGAATGTACCTGCCAATGGCCCGATGCTTTATGAAACAGCCAGTTCCTTTTATGATGAGGCTTCTGAGGTTGTTACAAATGTGTCTTGAGGTTGCATTTTTGCCCTTGGAAAGTGACATTGTGTCGTCACTCACGTGTGCTTTCCCACCACTCCACATGTCTGTCCCTTGTTGTTCTGTTGTCATTGGTTTGAGGGGAACAGTCACAGAAAACTCTGAAGCCCTTGGATCGTTAAGTCCTTCCTTTAAAAAGCTGGGTACACATGGGGCTAGCTGTTCGGACTTTGCTGCTACTGCGCTCCTGCCACCAAATGGAACTGACCAGCGGCTGTCACACTGTTCCTTAGCCACTGTGCCTATGCTCAGAAGATGCTCACCGCTCAGCTGCAGACTCAGACAGAGTCAGAAGCAGGTGTCCCACCCTATCAAGCACGGCACCCTTCTTTGGCCCTGGGCCACTGCCAAGAATGCTGAAGGGCACAAAGGTTTTTTTTTTTAAAAAAAACTGAAGG
This sequence comes from Uromys caudimaculatus, assembly GCA_028551405.1. NCBI lineage: Eukaryota > Metazoa > Chordata > Mammalia > Rodentia > Muridae > Uromys > Uromys caudimaculatus. The sequence goes on along the minus strand of CM052706.1, from coordinate 4,940,333 downwards.
GCCAAAGCACCGCTCAGGTGTGGCATTCGCTTTACACTGCAGGCAACCACAGAGCCGAAGATGGAACTCGCTTGAGAACCTGTGGCTTCAACCAGCCACCATGCTGATGTGGTTCAAATCCACCTCTCAGACTCTTTGAAAGTACAGTCTCTTCGAGCCAAGGGTTGGAGAAGCCTGCCTTGATGGGAGGAGACTCGGCGCTCCAAACCAGGGAGAAGGGCTTCTCCCTGGAGCCTGGGAGTCTCTTCCTACCCGTTCCCAGTTTGGTGTTTAATAGTTCTGTGTTTCATCGCTATTCTGAAGAACAAACAGAGCCCTTTGTGTTGGCACCGATGCCTTAGTCCCCTGTGGGTTGGGCCTCAGCCAGAATTCTGCTGGGAGTCGCTGGCATTGACAGGATTTAAAGTCAGGGGTCAAACTTTAAAAAAAAAATTTGTTTGTTTTTTTTTTCTTTCATTCACAAAATAATGAAGCCAGCTACTAGGCCTGTCTTCCCACAGTGCTTGGTCTGGGGAACCACTGTGCAATCAGAATACAAATATGTCGGGGTCATTCAGATCACCTGACTGAGTGTTCCCAACCCAGTAAGCCCTGTGCCAATTAAAATAGAAACTGCCCCTTTGCTAAGCATTACCACAGGTAACGACAGTTACATGGCAGATCCGCACATGCCATAAACCCTCATGGAAAACCAGTCATTAACCGACCCTGCTGCCTTAAGTGTCTTGAGTGTCTCAGAGCCTGCCGTGTGTTGACTTCCACACAGAACGAGGCCTGGATGGAACCTCAGATCCTCACCTGTGCCTCTTCGTGTCGGTGTCAGAATGGACTGAACTTCCAGAATATTTCAGGGGAAGTGAGCCTAGAAATAGTGCTCTACTTCAGACAGGTTCGAGGCCAACCCTTGGCCTTACAGTTCCGGGGCTGCGTGTACCCATGCGCTCCCGGCAGCACTTCCAGGTGGGAGCCCCGTTCTTGCCACCACAAACATGGAATGTCTTGGGTGGGTGGCAGAGCTTCTGAGGGTTCTGAAATCTGCACCTTATCTGACCAAGCTCCAAAAATGCCAATTTCTCTCTCTCTTTCTCTCTCTTTTTTTTTAAATCCGCTTTATGTACATAATTGAAAAAAATCTATATTTTTAATCAGTTACGTGTAAATGAAGCAATAGAACTCTAACAAGGCCAAGAAAGGAGACGAATGTTCGAGGTTTATTTTCTTAAAGTAAATACGGGTATTGCTTTTAATTGTAAGTTTATTAAAATGTGGGCTTGAAAACGTATCGCCACCTCTCTGTGCCATATCCTTCCCACGTTACCAAAACACCAGAAGAAACATCTGACTTCCCAAGTCCCATGGTCCTCTCAGCTCCAGGTCAGGACCCCTCTCTTAGACAAGTGCTTTCGATGCAAAGGTCTGGGACAGAGTAGCTTGGGTTGGTGGACTCCAGCCTACACCTTTTGCTTGACCTCAAGTGGGGGGCTTCCTGGGCACCCCTGACCCCTGAGGACGTTCATGTTCTTGTCTTCCATTTGTCCTGGAATCCTCCATGTTGGTCTGGTTTCCTGCACTAGCTGTTTGTAAACACAATACATTTGTGTCTTAATCACACCCCCTGTCACAACGGCAGTTGGTGGAGATTCCCTGGACACGGTGCAATGTTGTGAGGTGACTTTGGGGGCATGAGGACGTCGAACTTGTCATGGTCACAGCATTTGAAGTTGGGGTACGGAAATGAAACCTGTAAGTGTGTAGAGCCTGGCAGCCTCTTACAGCCCTGTATTTCAAAGACGACGGCTTTCTAATAAAATCCAGAAACACAGCCCTATTGGTCAAACACTCGTGACGTTTGTGCCTCTGCTTCTAATGGTGCTGTGCTGGACAGCTGGCATGCCAGGGTTTGAGAAGAGCGGATGGCCTACTGTGCTCACGGTTCCCTGCACAAACTTGCTGGCTGCCTCTGTTCCCGTTTTACTATAACTCTGACCATGTCTATCCCTGGAGTTACCCTGAGGATGGGTACCCCCAGCAGTGGTGATGTTGGTGCCTGGGGAGTTACAGTTCTCTACTGGATGTTTGAATGTTCCATTCCAGTGACACCTGGGAAATACTACATGTTGGACTGTGCACGATTCTCGGGGCAAGTATTGTCAATCAGCGATTTCCCTCCTGCCAAAAATAAACTCGTCAAACTGCACTGTCTTGCTTCTCTGGAGGTTTGGCCTCTCCTCCCTGTCTTTTTCCCTCCTGCATACCCTCCTGTTGACACCTTGGGCCCTGAGGTGTACAGAGTAAAGTTAACAGAGCCAAGGGACCCCGTGCCAGAGTCCTCGGCTCCCAGGAAAACTAGAAAACCACCCAACCCAAATCGATGGTAACTTGCAAAGTGGCCCCTGCATCACCCTCTGGTCCTCTTTCCCCAGGCAGTTGTGACTCCATCCATCCATAAGGACTCCTACCAGCAGGCTACCACGTGGACTTTGTCCTGGGACCAGTCCTCTTAGGATACTACAGACATTTTATTTCTAGCCTCACCAATCCGGGGCACACTCTGTATATCATCCCAGGAGACCTAATATTTCCTCAGAGATAAACTCTAATGCTCCATGACTGATCTGTGGTGCGTCCTGGGTACCCGCCCTTCATAGCAGAGCTGCCGCCCACACAGAAAAGCATCACTTTGAGGTAACCTGATTCTGACTGCCTCCACCCCGGTTCTGTCTTTGCTTCCCTTTGCTTCCCAGTCCTTTCTTCCCTCACCTCTGCCCTCAGCCCAACCTTGTGACACTTTGCACCTCTGTAAACACACAGACTTGTGGCAGCCCTGGGGTTCAGATGCCTAGTGGTGGCCCAGGCAGGTGAGGAGAATCATGGAGAGGAAACTCAACTGGGCCTGGGGCTCACTGAGATGTCCTCTATTTGTGGTCTGTAATGACAAAAAAATTGGAGGGTAGGAAGGGACAGCCTGGGAACAGTAGTGAGCTAGCTGCATGAACGAATGGACATGAAGTGCCCGTGGGGGGCTGGTGAGGTCCCTGGAGTATCCAGACATGGGTGCATGGTGCTCCCCTTTGCTGGAGATAGATATAAGTCAACAGGGTGCTCAAAGCCCAGAACCTCTAACTAAGGAGGCACCAGGCTAACCCCCAGAACAGGCTGGACGCTCAGATTGTGAGACAAGCATGCAGCTCCCCCCAACCTTTCCAACCAAACCCCCATTGGCTACACTGAGAATTACTGGTGGTGAGTATATCCCTTGACATGGCCTACCCAACCCACACACCACCTGGGGACTCATTTGATTTTGTTTTTTGAGACAGGGTTTCTCTGTGTAGCCCTGACTGATCTCAAACTCCCAGAGATCCGCCTGCCTCTGCCTCTGCCTCTGCCTCTGCCTCTGCCTCTGCCTCTGCCTCCCAAGTGCTGGGAATTAAAAGCCATGTTACACCTGGAGGCTCTTAAAAGTACCAAATCTTGATGGATAATGACTCAGGGAATGAGAGCACTTGCTGAGCCAGGAGGCCCTGAGTTTGAATCCCCAGCACCCACATAGGATACAAGCTTCGAAAGCAAGCATGGGAACCTGAGTTTGAGCCCTAGAATACACATAAGAAACGCCAGGTGTGGTGGCACTCCCTCACAGTCTCAGACCTGGGCAGCAGAGCCATTCATCCTAGCCTTCCTAGTTGGTAAGCTCTAGGCCAAGAGGGACTTTGCCCAAGTGAGGTGGGCACCATCCTGAGGATGGCTTTCCAGCCTCCAACATGGGTGTGTACACATGTACCCACACACAAACATGCACACACACACCAACACATTCACAGACGGGAAAAGGTAGACTCCTCAAGGCCACCCTGGCTGCTTCAACTCAAACCTCTCAGGATGGGAGCCTTTCTTCTAACACTCCAGATGACTCAATGTGCAGCCAGGTCTGGGAGCTGCTGACGGGTTACAAAGGATGAGAACCATTTCAGGCCTGGTACCCACAGAGCACAGATGCCGTGAGCCAGGCCTTGGAGAGTTGACGTATAGTGTTCTTTAGGAAAATGCTTCGGCAGGGCAGTGGTGGCGCACGCCTTTAATCCCAGCACTTGGGAGGCAGAAGCAGGTGGATTTCTGAGTTCGAGGCCAGCCTGGTCTACAGAGTGAGTTCCAGGACAGCCAGGGCTACACAGAGAAACCCTGTCTCGAAAAACCAAAAAAAAAAGAAATGAAAATGCTTCATATGTGTTCGTTGCTACAGAAGACCCTGTAAAGGTACAGAAAGTGCCCTGCTTGGGCACTGGGGGCCTCTGCAAGGCTGGAGCAATGGCTGTACAGGGCGGGCATCCTGGTTAAGGAGCCGGAGCAATGACTCAGGAATTAAGAACACTGTTGCTCTTGCAGGCAGGACTGGTTTCCAGGCCCCTTATGTGACTCACGCCCTGTGACTCCAGACGGAGGGAATCCAATGCCCTTTTCTGGCCTCTGTGAGGACCAGGCACATACATGGTGCACAGTCATAAGCAGGTGTTAATAAGTCAGTTTTGTAAGCCTTGTCTAGGTCAAGCGATCGGGAGCCCAGGTCACCTGCCAGGAGCAGAACCCAGCTGTCCACTCCCCTGCATCGAGGGTGGGACAGTGTTCGTCCCCAGGCGGCTGCTGTCCTGGCTATGTCCTAATGGACGTATTCCTCACACCACTCTGAGCAAAGTAGTAGTGAGTCTGCGTGCATTGCAGGGGGCTGTGGTCCGTCTGTCCAGGGTACCTTGGAGTTCCCCTAAGACCCACAGGACGTGACTCCCAGGTGCTACCTGCCTTGGGGACTGGACCACTTCTATGCTCTTGTCCTGGAGCTAGATGTGGGGACCCAGCACTGTACAGCTGGCCCACAGCAAGGGGTCAGAGTGGAAGGGGCAGGACCAAGATCTCCAAGCACTCCAAGTTGTCAGCAGGACCAGTCAGATGACTCTCCCCCTAGGGACTGCCTAAGAGATTACACACTAGCCTGGGAGAGACTAGGTAGGTAGATAGAGGGAGGGGCAGGGGGAGGACATAGGGGTGGAGCCTACTCGGGGCAACTCCCTCAGATAAGTCAACATTGTAAATGTAGGAGGTAAGTGGGCAAGAACATAATAGCCCCAAATCTCTGGGAACCTACAGGTTAGGGTTATAGGACTGCCCAGGTCACAGAAGTAATGGGATGAGGAACTCACCAGACAGTGCCAGCCAGGAAGGCCCAGCTCAGTCAGACTCCAAACTAACAGCTAAGGACTAAGGATTAGCGTGGGTATGTCTATGAGGGAAGATGGCCAAGTGGAGTGAATGGACCAGAACCCCGTTCTTGCCCTAGGGAAGGAGAGAGAGAGAGAGAGAGAGAGAGAGAGAGAGAGAGAGAGAGAGAGAGAGAGAGAGAGAGAGAGAGAGAGAAACCCTGTACCCTCAATATTGAAGTATCTACCACCCTTGGTCTCAGTCTCCTCTGTCATAGTTGCAATGACCACAGCAAGGATGATCCAAGCCAGACACCAAGAGTCATGTTCTAGTCTGCCTGCCATCTCTGCAGACTGTGTCCCTACAGTTGGGGGGGCAGGTGAGTAGGTGGGTTTGCCCAGGCAGTGTCATCTGGGTCCTAAGAGCACAAGCTTTTGAGGGGACTTTTGGGGAGGCCTTGTGACTACATTAAGCTGCTGGGGCCGGATTGTGCTAGGTGGAGAATGCTTTCCAAACTAGGGCGCTGGAGGGGTGTCGCCCACTGGGAAAGAACTGTCAGCTCTGTTTGTTTGTTTGTTTGTTTGTTTGTTTATGGTTTTTTGAGACAGGGTTTCTCTGTGTAGCCCCAGCTGTGCTGGACTCACTTTGTAGACCAGGCTGGTCTTAAATTCACAGAGATCCACCTGTCTCTGCCTCCCAAATGCTGGGTTTAAAGGCCTGTGCCACCACACTGGTTGTCAGCTCATTTTTTAAAAGAGCCGAAGAAATGGCCCTAAGGTTATTCACCAGGAGGCACCAGAATAGGGTCAAAGACAAACTGTGGAGAAAAATTTATGCCCTGCTTCCATACAGTACACATGCCTGTTTGCACACAGAGACACATAGAGACATACCCATTCACACAGATACACAGATACTCACACACAGACACACGCACGTGCGCGCGCACGCGCGCGCACACACACACACTGGGACCACAGTAACTACAGTATGTCAGCCACCATCCTTAAAGACATAGCACTGAGAAAGTCTCACTCTCAACACGTCCACATTCCACCTGGGCGTGAAGAAAGGAACAGTTTCCAGTTGAGGGCATGAAGCTGGAAGTCGCGAATGACTGGGGCACAGGCTGCTTCCCTGTGGCCAGTCAGCTAAGACCCAGATTCAAAAGGAACAGAGATGAGCTCTGGGGAGGCAGGACCTGGGGAAAGGACACCAGGCAGGAAGATAAGTGGTATGAGGAAACAGCAGAATAAGCTGGGCGCCTTGAAGCTGTGGAACAGACCCACAGCTAGAAATCGTGAGCAATGAAGGGCGTGGCCAGATATGCAGCTGGAGGGCGTGGCCAGATATGGAACTGGAGGGCGTGGCTATATATGCAGCTGGAGGGAGGTCCAGGTAATGTGGGCCTCACTGTAGGTCTTGCAACACATGCTTGGGGACAAAGGATTGGTGTGAGAGAGGCAGAAGGAGATGCCTCCCTGAAGCTGGTCAAAATAGGGACAGAAAGTGATGATGGAGGGGGACATTGGGGAGTGTTGCTTATGCGTATAGAGTTTATGGAGCTTTCGTTCCAGTTTTATTCTCTAAGTATATATGTGTGTGAGTATGTGTGTTTGTATGAGTGATTGTGTGTGTGTGTGTGTGAGCTTGTGTGTCTGTGTGAGTGTGTATGCATGTGTGTGTGTGTGTGTGGTTTTAGTGTGTCTATGTGTGTGTGCATGTGTATGTGTACATGTGTGTGTATGTATGTGGGGTGTGCATGTGTGTGTATGTATGTGTGTCTGTGTGTCTGTGTTTTGAGTTTGTGTGTTTGTATGAGTGAGTGTGTGTCTGTTCATGTATGTATGTGGTGTGGACAAGTGTGTGTATGTATGTGCATGTGTGTGTGTCTGTGTGTATGTATGTGGTGTGTGCATGTGTATGTATGTCTGTGTCCGTTTGTCAGGAGTCAAGGGCAGGGGTGTTGGCCCTTTCACAGGTGCAGTTGCCCTTTCTGAGACCAGAGGCTGACATCCAGATGTCCTCAGTCATGTCTCCAGGGTACTTTTTGAGACAGTATCCCTCACTGAACCTAGACCTCACCCAGATGTCTAGTGAGCCCTTAGGTTCCTGTCTCGGCCCACCCACCCCCACTCCACCCCAGCCTCAGTGCTGGGCTAAGGTGTGAGCCACCACACTCGGCTGACATGGGTCCTCAGGCATGGACAGTGAGTGTTCTACCTGCCGGGCCATCTCCTCAGCCCCATCAAGGTCTGCTTTGCAAGTTGGGAGGAGATGTGTGTGGATGTTGCTGACAGACAGTGTCCCCATGCCACAGAGCTGTACACTAAACATGTAGGGTGGCACACACCTTTAATCCCAGCACTCAGGAGGCAGAAGTTGTCGGATCTCTGAGAGTGGGAGGCTACACCACTACCTGGCTTACTTTTTTAATGTAATATATGAAGTTTAAGATTTCATACAAGGGGCTGGAGAGATGGCTCAGTGGTTTAGGGCACTGACTGCTCTTCCAGAGGTCCTGAGTTCAATTCCCAGCAACCACATGGTGGCTCACAACCATCTGTAATGGGATCTGATGCCCTCTACTGGTGCGTCTGAAGACATCTACAGTGTACTCATATATATATATATATATATATATATATATATATATATATATATATATATATATATATATATATATAATAAATCTTAAAAAAAAAAAAAAGATTTCATACAAGTGCAGACTGTATTTTGGTGAGGTTCAGCCTCTGCTCCTCTGCCTGACCCCTTCCCAGCCTACCCCCACACCCGTGGGGTCCAGGAGGGTGACAGATTTGAAGTAGTCAGTTGTCTCTATCTGCAGGCTCCACAGCCGTGGATTTGATTAACTTGAATAAAACCCCTGGAGGAAAAGTTATGATTACTAAACTTGTTTAGACTGCTTTCCTTGTCTGTCCCCTGGGTGGGACACCATGTACAGCATTAGGCTGTTTTCAGTAAGTGTCCCAGATATGGTTGAATGTACAGGGAAGGCTGAGGGAGCCATGTGGAAACACTAGCTCATCTTGGATGTCGGGCTTAAGCAGCCTTCCATTGTGATAGCCCTGGGGGATCAGAATTTGTCTCTACAGATATCAAGGCAAGGCTTGTGCTTTACCATAAATTATAAAACTATGGGAGGGGCCCTTGAGGGGGACATACTGGCACACTTCGGTCATCATAGCATTCTGAGGCTGAAGCAGAAGGATTACCACAAGTATGAAGCTAACCTGGGCTACATATGGAGACCTTGTCTCAAAGGAAAAAATAAAAGGAAGGAGGGAGAGACAGAAGGAGGGAGGGAAGGAGGGAGGGAGGGAAAGAGGGAGAGAGGGAAGGAGGGAGGAAAGGAGGGAGGGAATGAGGGAAGAGAACAAATCAGGCCTGAAGGTCAATCGTGATCACAGTATTTGCGGAGGATAATCAGTAGGTAGTTCATGATCACCCTCAGCTTTTCAAGGCGTTCGTAACTTGAGTTAAATCCACCGGGACCTACATAGCGGAAGGAGGAAACCAGCCCACAAGTGACCCTCTGGTCTTCATACTCCACACGCCCCATGACTTGTGCAGAAGCACATTCTCTCTCTCTCTCTCTCTCTCTCTCTCTCTCTCTCTCTCTCTCTCTCACACACACACACACACACACACACACACACACACACACACACACACACTGTAATAAATAAATAAATCCAAGAACAACAAGGACAAAAGTAATCCAAGTCCCTCTGGCAGCTGTGAGAAGGAAGATGTAGGACCAGGGAGGTCAAGACAGAGGGTGACTCATGCCACCCAACTGGCCGAAGCTGGCTCCCAGAGCAGGGCAGTCGGCAGGAAGCAGTGTGACCACCCAGTTCAGGGAGAAGACCATGTCTAGGTGTGGGGACAGGAGATGAGAGAGGGAGAGAGGCAGGGGAGACAATGGAGAGGGGCTGAGGCCTGGGCTGTGTGCACGCTGACTTCTAGAGACCCCAGAGGAGACAGATGGAGAGAGAGGAAGGGGGAGGTGTTGTCAGAAGCAGCCGCCACTGGATGTGTGGGAACAGAGGCCTGCAGATTAGTAAAGGGGAAAGAGAGGTGATGGAGACACAGGGGGACAGGGGACAGGGGACCAAGGGCACAGAGGGAGCCCAACACTCTCACAGCATGCTCTCACAGGACTAGCCAACTTCCTCGTGACACAGGTACCCTTCACACAAGGCTAAGCCACAGCTATTGCATATGTCCATCTGTCATCCCAACACTCAGGAGGCTGATGCAGGAGGATTGTGAGTTTCAGGCCAGCCTGGGCTATATAGTGTGACGCTGTCTGACCAAAACAAAATAAAACACACAGGCACACACTGACCACTGGCCACAGGCTGGCCCTGAATTCCTGGAGTCTCCAGCCCTGAGCCATGGAACTTTGTAGGTGAAGATTCCACTCCAGAGAGAGGTCTTGCAGACAGTCGGCAGGCAGGTTCTAGTGGTGTCCAAGGGAAGGCATGTGCTGGCTGATGCTGGCTGGGCCTGGGGCCTGCACTTTGACAGGCAGAAGGTAAAGGGAAGTTGTGTCCCAGGCATTTCTGGAAGGCTCTGTTTCCAGCATTCTCCTATCCCACAATCAGCTGTGGCAGAGGGGCAGCCAGAGTGTGGAAGGGATCTCCTTGCTACAGACTCCTCCGCCCTCTCCCACGATGGGTATCAGGCTCCCTGGGGAGAGCTGGGCTGGGCAGCCAGCCTGTGCTGGGAGGTGGGGGTCAGAAATTCTGGGAGGCAGACCCAGGCATTTCCTCCACCTCCTAAAGTGACCTTTCATATTGCTTGACTCACTGCAGTGGTCTGAACCCCTGGATCCAAACGGAGCCCAACCCCTGGGGTCCGGTTGCCCATTTGAGCTCCCGGATGAGAAGTCAGTGTATTCCACAGCCCACCTTAGCCCAGCTCAGCTCCACCCCTTGCCTTCTCTGCCCACTCATACCAGGCCATGGGAAGGGGGCTGGCTCCCAGACGGCTTGGTCAATATTTATTGACTGACTAACTCTGAATGCCCCGTCCACGCTGCACAGAGCACGGGGTGTGTCCTGCAAGGCGGGAGCTGGGATTGAGTTACAGTTCGGAGGGAGGGGCCTAGAACTGCCCACAAGCTGGGGGAAGGAAGGTGCACAGGCAGTTCCCAGAAGGTAGGCCTGGGCTGGGGGTCGGGGAACGGGTAGAGGGGTTGCTAAGGGCACAGAGGGAAGGCATGGAGTTCCAGGGCTCGGGGGTCACACAGCAGCTGAAGTCTGGTAGGGTTGAGGGCAGCCCCACGGTGAGAACGCTGGCTATATGTGCGTGGGGGGAGGGGGAGGACCACTGGGGCAAGCCAGCCTGAGGGGAAGAAATGGCCGGTTTTGCGTGGGTGGGCTCTCTCCCACCCTCAGAGTCAGCTCGCCTGACCCAAGACCCTCCAGCAGGCTATGCCCTCCCTTCCTGGAAGTTAAGCAAAGGAATCTCAACGTCTACCCTCAGGTATCCAGGGAAGAAAGAAGATGTACAGGAGGAGGGGTGGTCTGGGAGGAAGAAGGGTCACCTGAAGGAAGGAGACATGCAGCCCGGTGGCCATGAGAAAGGGAACCCAGCACAGTGGGGTAGAGCCCCTGCGGGGAGGGGCAGAGAAGGAAGCCAGTGGCAGAGAGAAAGGAACTCCCAGAAAAGGAAAGATTCCCCTGGGAAGATCAGAAGGCCTCTAGGAGGTAGGAGGGTGTGAGATGGGGTCCACATTGGGGAGGTACTGGTAAAAGGGGATATATGTGGGTTGGGGCTTGTGGGTCACGGGTGAGTCCGTGGGAAGAGAAGGAAGCTCTGGGGGAAGGGAGGAGCCGCAGAGTGTAAAAGGAGTAAAGGGACCTCGTGCTTTAGAGTTCTCTCGCCTCCTTTAGTAAGAGAGATGGGGGCTCAGCTCCAGTACAACTCTCCAGGCTGTGGGTGCTGGGGCACCTTCCCAGCCAGCTGCTGCCCCTCTCTGAGAAGCCAGGTGAGACACTGCTTCTAGCTGACAATATGCCCTCCTCTCCCTCTGTGGCCCTGAAGTTGGACGGTGTGCTTCCCACTCCGACGTGGCCCTTAGAGATACATGGCCTTCTGGCTCTGTGCCGCGGGTCTCTGTCCATCTGGGTCCCTGGTCATTCTCCCGTAGCTGGTTTTGCATATAGACTCGGTGTCCTTGCTGAAGGGTCCTGTCGCAAGTCACTGTACCCACTAAGGTGTACCATGTTCTCTGCTGCTGGAAAGGACCATTGTGTGACCACTGTGTCAGTCTATCATATGTCATTGTCACACAACGACCTCAACTGGAGGTGTTGTTAGCACGCCTGGTGACTCCCTCAGTCAATCAACAACTATCTATGGACTTATTCTGCTCCACGTCCGGGAAACCCACACTAACAGCACACACCATCTCCCGTCACTGCCCCAGCCCACAGCCTCCTCTGCTGTGACTCAGGGTGGACAGCCCCCTGCCCCACCCCCTTTCCAGGCCACTTTGTCCTGAGCCCAGCCCTCAGGGGCCCTAAACAAAGGAGTAAAGAATTTGAGGCACCTGTGGTTCTGTAACTCTTACCTCGCCAAGCCCTCTCACTGTCGGATCTGAGGGCGTTCTTGCTATTGATGGGGCAGGGTTGGATGCTCAATCAATAGGAAGGAAGTCACAGCTGCACCAGGGCCACCCACTAGAGAGACTCAGAACCCAGTTACTGTGTCTGCCTAGTGAGCCAGGATTTCGGTTTGATGTGGGACCCTGCGTTGAGGAATAACCAAATACTTCAACTACACGCCCATCCAACTCATGGCTGTTTGCAGTTTCGAATGGGCTAGGCAATGAAGTGATAACAGACAGTGATAACAGAAAGCACCCTGTCCCCATCCCCACAGCCCTCCCTGCACCCCGTCCCCACGTTCCTCTCTGCAATGTTCCCCTCTACACAGGCAGAGAATTACATGCACGGACTCCAGCAAGCTCGGGTGCTCTTTGCAGAACCCTGTGTGTATAGAGCTCAGCCATCTTTCAAGGCTGGATCAGGAAAGCCTCTGATTCATTGACCCAACCTTCTCAGGTCACCTGAGTCTGTTGCTTGCTGGTCACAGTCCTATGCAGTCTCTGCCCCGAGTTGACAGAGCTTTTGTCTTGTTTGCAGAACCTGTAAAGCTGTACCCGTTTTCAGTCTAGATCTCTCTCAACAGTTTCCCCCGTGTGAGATCTGCTTTTATTCCTGATGCTGACATGTTAGCACAGCCTGTCCTGGCTACAGAGCAGACCAGCACCTCTGTCTGAGTGACTGCAAAGCTTTCTCTGCTTATGTTGCCTGTCCCTGTCTAGGGAAAATGTCCATGCTAATGTTATCAGAACTTTGAGGGTCAAAACCTAGTCGCTGACAGGTCTGCAAGCTGTGCTTAGCCACCCAAGTTCACCAGACGAACCATAGACACCCAAGTTCACCAGACTAACCACAGACACCCAAGCTCACCACACTAACCAAACACACAATCGTGAAAAGCAGAAAAAGGAAATATGACCAATGTGGCCACACTGAGAAAAGAAACAAATAGAGGTGCAGTGGGCCCCACCCCAAGTCCTGCTGTGAGGCTGAGGGTTAAATGGAGGACTCGGGTTTGCATAACTGAGCAGCCCTGCTCAAAGCGTGGTCCTGCCCATCCCTGACCCCCCACACACTGTGCTTTGCTCCACTGGCTCCAGTCTGTCCTGCTAGGTGGTCCCATCTTGTCAGAACTGTGTGAAAGCTCTCTTTGGGGACAGACTCTTCCTCAAGCCAATGCCAGGGCTTCAGCCTTTCCCTCCCTCCAGAATGAAATTCCTGAGGACGTTCCCATGGGGGGGGTGCATCACAGGGTGGGACGCAAAGCACCTCTCTGGGATACCTTCACTCATTGCAGGATGGTTAGGACCGGATGACCGAGCCTCCTCCTCCTCTAGCACCATGCTCTGTCTACATATGTTCTGTAGAGCTTGATTCTCACATGTGACCCCATGGTCTGTTTAAGGGCACAACCTATCTGAATTTACCTGGGTAGAAGGCCTTTCAGTTTGTCCCAGTGGAGAGTTTCTCGCCGGAAGGGGGTTGCATTTATCTGGGAACATCTGATAACTCTGTAGACCTCATCCCTGTTTGCAGAGTCTCTGCCTGTCTGTACACTCCTGTTTGCTTGTGGACCTGTAGACAGGGCCCATCTCTATGGACAAAGCTTTGACCATCTCCAAACTGACCTATATGGCCTGCCCTTATTTGCAGAACCTGGGGTTCTCCACAGAACCTAGCCCTGCTTCATAGTCCTGCGTGCGTCTGGAAGGGATGTGCTTACCCTCAGCACTGGCTTCCCTGTGGCTCAGCCCACAGCTCTGTGCCTTTCTGGAAAAGACAACACTGTTGACAGACCCAATCTGTAGCGCCTTTGCTGGGTTACACAGCCTCTACGCTTCTCCAAACTCCCTGATTCCGACTAAGGGACTTGGTTCTTTACAGACCCTAAATCTCTTTGCAAAGTCTGCTGTGCTTTTCCCTACCTGTCCCCACCTCCCTGTCGGGAGCGTTTAGTCTGTTTGCTGACATCCTACAGATGAAGCTCCAGCATGTCTACACAACTCTTCCAGGCTTCAATCACCTGCCTCTGTCTTCTAGGGGGCCTTTCTGTGGTGGTTCCCTCCTGCAGAGCCTTGTGTACTGATGTGCTTGTCTGTAGCTTCAGACTCTCCCTTCTGCAGAGTCCGTTCTTAGTCACATCAGCACAGCCTTTCCCATGCAGAGTTCCTCGGTTCCCGTAGACCCGTCACCTGTTTGCAGAACCTCTTTCTCCCCTTCCAGTCTTTGCCTTTTGGCCAGGCCTGTCTGACCTTCCTTGGGTAGTGCCTGGGTCTCTCCACAGCTATCTTTGTATACGTGGAAGCTATCCTTGTATACATGAAGGGTTCCTGTTTGGAGAACTCATCTCTCTCTGGGGCCCTTGAGTCGTCCTGTGTCCATCAGCCTATGGAAGGCAAGCTGGTTTATAAAGCCCCCACCCCTGTAGCCCGCTGCACCATGCAGACCCTGTGTCTATTTATATATCCTGTCTCCAACTTTGTCAGACCTTTGTGTAGTTGCTGCCCTTCCCTTGGGGTCAGAACCTGTTTGTCTGTACAACACTGAGCCCCATTTCAAGAATTCACCCTTTTTTGGCAGGGTCTGCCCCTGCTGACTGGATTGGTTCCTTTTATAAGAGTCTAATTTAGCACTATCTGCAGTGACTGTCCCTGAGTCTGCAGGCCTCGGGTCTGTCTAGAATCTGTCTGCATGTTTCCTTTTGCCTTTTGATTTTTTAGACAAGGTCTTCTGTAACCCTCAGCTCCACTCTATAGCTGAGAATGAACTTGAACCTCTTATCCCCTTGCTTCTGCCTCCTGGGTGCCGGGATTAAAGCCAAGCACCACCATGCCAAGTTCTATGGGGTGCTGGGGGTCAAACCCAGGGCTTTATGCATGCCAGGCAAGCATTCAACCAACTGAACTATACCTTCAGTCCTTTGTGGTCAGCTTCTAAGTCTCTGTCTAAAATGTTGTCACTAGAGGAAAATCTGGTCCTGGCCAGAGAGCTCAGCCTGTTCTAAGAGTCTTCCCACAGACAAGCCCGGTCTCTGTATGCCTATCCACTGTGCCTGTCGTACTTTGCTGAAGTTGCATGTTTAATGAAAATTACATTCTATAATGAAGGTACTTTGGAGAGCTTTAGGTGTCAGGAGAATTCTCACTTGGAGCCTGTAACAGATAGCCAGACATTGACCTCCAACCTGTGAACTCTGAACTCTGGCTCTCGTTCCTTACATCTCCATTACTCCTGCCTAGCCCAGGATGGACATCAACCAGGACCTCCCAGCCATCGACAGCCACAGAGCTCTGCAAATATGGATCACTGAGGTGAGGGGCAAGAGCAGATGGCACAGCCTGTGACATGGAAAAGTGTCACCAGCCTCTCCCATCTCCCGTCTAGAGCTCCCTCCTTTACCCTACCTCTCGAAGTCATAGGTAGAGGCCCCCAACTTGATATTTGGCAACCTCTTTTCTCAGAACCTAAAGATGCTGCCACTCCCTGAAAGGGTTCATGGGAACTTCTTCGAGGAATGTTGTTATGTCGTCCTCCATGTGAGTCACCTGGGGAGTCTTTCTTAGGGTCGGTATGGCCCAGAGCTGAAGACACACGGGCCTAGAAAAAAACTCTCCCCTGAGGAGATCAAAAGCCCCCACATCACATGCCACCCACAAGGGGCTGCTGCCTTGAGGCCTTCCAGGTTCCAGTTCCCCTCATAGCCTTCCCACTCCCCCCCTTTTCCCCCTCCATATCTACAAATTCCTGGACCCTAGGTCCCTCAGAGTCCAAAGGCTATCCAGGGAGGACCCAGTGACCTGCACTACTGGATTGGAAAGGAGGCCAGCTCAGAGACCCGGGAGGCTGCAGTCTCCTTTGTACAACGTCTGCAGGAGGATCTAGGAGACCAGACTGTGCTGCACCGAGAGTCACAGGGCCACGAGTCCGACTGCTTCCACAGCTATTTCCACCCCGGAGTCATGTGAGTGCTGAGAGAGCTGGGGGCAGGGTCAGATCCTCCGGCGAGGGGCACCACCAGCCGCCCTAGGAAAATGGCTTTTCATTGGCCAAACGGTGTACTTGTGTGCATGGACACACACGTATGTGCACTTTCACATACGCTCACGCACATTCTACCCGTCTCAAGCACACAATTCATTGGCTTAAGATACATGCAGCCAGTATCACAACCAGCTTTAAAACACTGCATCACCCTGAAAAGCCCCATGCTTTTGGGCAGCCTCTTTCCAGGTCCTTCCTGTACCATCCTCTCCTGCCAGAGGAGGCAGACACAAGCAGGTCTGCTCTGTGTCTATACATTTGCCCATTCTGGACTTGTTCCGTAAGTGGAACCACATAGAAAGTGAGCTTTTGGGACTAACCTGTTTTCATCTCATCTTAATCTTTTCATCATCATCATCATCATCATCATCATCATCATCATCTCCTCCTCCTCCCCCTCCTCCCCTCCCCCTCCTCCTCCTCACCTTCCTCCCTCTCCTCCTCCTCCTCTTCCTCTTCCTCCTCCTCCTTTTAGAAGGATGGAACCCAGAGCCTCACCCACACAACAGGCAAGCCCTCGACCCTGAGCTTCATCCCTTATTGCTCCCGTTTATCCGTGCTGTGGCACGCACTATGTACTGCCTGCCTTCATTTCCCTGTGGAATGACATTCCATTCTGGAATCCACCATACTTCATCAGCTTGACACCTGGTGGGCATGTGCATTGCTTCCACTTTGGGGCTGCTATCAACAGTACTGCTGTGAATGTTTGCCGGGCAACTGCTGTCCTTGGTCTCGCTTTGTACATGGGAGTGGCCACCAGATTATTCAGAGCTCGCTTTGTCTGTCATGTTGGTAGAAGTGTCCTCTACTTTCACGTCAAGTATTTTTTTTAACTGTCATATTTTGAGATTGACAATAGTTAACCTGATTGCCAAGAGTAAATCATTTTTGTTCTGCATCGCTGAGTCCAATATTTGCATATAGTGCAGACAAGTCTGTGTGTATATGCAGAAACACATGCCACCTCATATGTGCAAAACCACATACCTACTTCCCCATGATATAGAACTGCAGATGGGCACGAGTACCTGAACATTCATATCCACCACACAGACATGCCTTCCCATGTACTCATGTTAGACTCACCTGGGAAAAGTGCATCTGAAATCCCCCAGCATGCCGCAGTCTACACAGTTCTACATGCTAATAAGCAACCCATAAGCTTGTGCCTCATGTGCCTGTGTACTCACGAATACCTATGCTCACATGTACTACACAGACATGTATGATCCACACACATACACACACGCACATGCTTGCTCCCACACGCGTCCCTGCAGGAGGTGAGCTTTCTCTCACGAGTCTTTGTCCCTTCCTCAGCTACAGGAAGGGAGGCAGAGCCTCTGCTCTCAACCTTGTGGAGACCAACATGTACAATGTCCAGCGACTGCTTCACATCAGGGGAAGGAAGCACGTGTCTGCCACTGAGGTGAGGGCAACCAGGGACAGGGTCTGACCTCCAGACTCACTCAGGCCAAGTATCCTGAAGTAGAGAGGGCGGGAGTTGGCAGGAAGTGTAGGGAGAATGAGCTAGAGCTCCCCAGATGGCCCGGCTTTCAAGGAGGCACGAGGCAGCCCCACCTCCGTCTCCTGCGGTCCCTTTCCTAGCGTTTATGTCTCATGGGTGCTTTAAGAACTCGGGCATGAGGCAGATGTGCTGGGCCCTTGTAAGCAGCAGGCTGGGAGTGTGCAGAGCCCACACTTAGCCACACATCATTCCTCACACACAGGCACCCGCCCTGGTCACCCTGACCTCCTAGGAGCGCCCTTTCATAAATCAACACAAAGCACCCTATACTTGCAAGCACCAGGAAATTAACCGAGGCCCAGGACATTCTGCTGCCAGGTGGCCAGAGTCTGAGGCAGTGAAGAGTCATCTGCAATGTGGCTGGTGACCCTGTAGTTGTCCATTGACAGTCAACACGGCTCATGGCAGCTCAGTGATGCGTGGCTCTTGCCAGACTTTGCACTGTCACCCCACAGTTCATGTGGAGATGCACATCTAGACTTTTGGTTTTTTCCTCTTTTGCCATTGAGATTATTTAGGGTGTCCTCCAGATGTGTTTGTTTCAATAACTGTCCTTATGCTCGTTGGCACCCTGTCACCACACAGGCTCTTACACAATGTCACCATGAGCATACACTCTTATTCAGACATGGTGTGTCCCATACATGTAGATGTACGTGTTCATACAGAAATAAACAATTGCCCATGCCCCATTTCTGGATAACCACATGGAAGTCATATGTGGTTACACACACACACACACACACACACACACACACACACACACAGCTGCACACAGCCTCATGCATACAAGTGACATACCCTGCCTTGCTCTCTCTTCTCCTCTTGCCTTGCCCCTCCCCTCCCCCCTGCCTTCCTTCCTCCTCTTCCCCCACCCTGTCTACTCCCCTACCTCTGCCCTGTCCTCTTTCCTCCCCCTGCCCTCTCCCTCCCCCCTGCCTTGCCCCTCCCTCCCCCTGTCTTGCCCCTGCCCCCTCCTTTGCCCCCTCTCCTCTCCCTCCCTGTGATGCTGGTGGTCTGACACCTTTCCCGTCGTCCACCTCTCTGTCCTGGCTCTGGAAGGTGGCCTTGTGCTGGAACAGCTTTAACAAGGAGGACATCTTCCTGTTGGACCTGGGCAAGGTGATGATCCAGTGGAATGGACCCAAAGCCAGCATTTCCGAGAAAGCACGGGTCAGTGTCTGCCCTGTGCACTGGGAGTACAGAGCTTGGCGAGGTAACCTCTAAGGGTCCATCATTTGGCCACCACAAGGGGAGCTGGGCTCTCTGTTTCCACCCAATGGGCATCCACTAGGTACAGGCTAAGTTCAGATGCCCCACTGGTGGTACTCCTGGGGGCTCTAGAATGGCAGGACACCAGCTCTCCTGTCCCTGTCGCCGTGCCTATGGGCATCAAGCAGTGACATGAAGGCCCTGGACTGGGCTCTGTGTGGAATCAGAGACCACTCCCAGGAAGTCTTGACTGCCAGGTCCTCTCCTGCAGGCGCTGACCCTGACTTGCAGCCTCAGAGACAGGGAGCGTGGTGGCCGTGCCCAAATTGGTGTGGTGGATGAGGAGAATGAAGCCACTGACCTCACACGCATCATGGAGGCTGTGCTGGGCTGCAGATCAGGCAGCCTGTGTGCCTCTGTACCCAGCAACAGTGTTAGCCAGCTACAGAAGGCCAATGTCCGTCTCTACCAGTGAGCAGAACTGGATGGAGGAGGGCACAGGAGAGTGAGGGTCACAACTCTGTGTCTGTCATTACTGAAGTAAAAGGTCCTCTACAACAGCTAACAGTAAAAACCTGTGGGTCTCTGGGTTAGGTCACGTGGGGTGTTGGGCCTGCATGATATGCACTCTTGCGTGGTGTGTGGTAGCACTGATGAGGAAAAACCCATAACAGAGATGGGGAGACTGAGGCCCTGTGAGGAGCCTCAAGCAAGGCCACAGTAATTGAGTTCATATATCATGACTTCAGTCTCTGGGAAATTAGAGGCGATCAGGGGTGCCAGGATGGCACCAGGCTAAGGAGAGACTAACTATCCACATCTGGATACCTTTCCCCACAGTGTCTGCGAGAGGGGAACAGACCTGGTGGTCCAGGAACTGGCGACCCGCCCACTGACCCAGGACCTCCTGCAGGAGGATGTGAGGAAAGCCTGACCCAGTGCCCCACCCACCCCTACCTCCTGGCCCCAGTCCCTGCCAGCCAGACTCACACCCTTTTCCCTAGGGCTGCTATCTCCTGGACCAGGGTGGCTTCAAGATCTACATGTGGCAAGGAAGAAAGTCCAGCCCCCAGGAGAAGAAGGCTGCCTTCAGCAGGGCTGTGGTGAGGTCCTGGGGCCCTTCAGGGGGGCAGCCTGTGGTCAGATCTGGTATAGGATAGTCTCCAAGGGGAGGGGGTGCAAGGGAAAAAATAGCTCTCCCCTGGAACACTTTTATCTTGGGGGTCTCCAAGGAGAAGGATCCTTGTCTTGGGGTCAGAAGTGATTGTGTCGGCCCTGGAATCCCTAACCCAGAAATCACTCGGCCTTGCCTTGAGACCTCAGAGCCTTCTGCCCTCGGGTGGGAGGCAGAGGAAGTTTTGTAGAGTTTGTCATGGCTAGCCCTTCACCAGGCTTGGACTGAGGAGACCCTGTCTTCCCTCAGGAACCTTGGGAGAGTCGATAGTGCAGGAGCCAGCTTGTTAAATGAGTCACAAGTTTGGTTAATTAACTCAGTTCCGAGCTTGGCTGTCCTTTTAGGCTCAGTTGGGGGGTGTCTCTGGGGCTGAGCCACAGGCCTGACAGAGCTGTGTCCCAGGGCTTTATTCAGGCCAAGGGTTACCCGAGCTACACCAATGTGGAGGTGGTGAACGATGGAGCGGAGTCCACAGCCTTCCAGCAGCTCTTCTGGACGTGGTCGAAGGAGCTAGATAGGAAAAAACACCCAGGGAAGAGTGAGCAAGGGGAGGGGCGCGGGCGCGGGGGTGGAGCCTGGGGAATGGGCGGGACTTGGAAGGAGCCAGAGGCAAGAGGGAAGGGACTATCCAGGAGGTGTGTTCCCTAAGGATGAGAAGGAAGAGGGTGTGTCCAGGGCCCTATGAGATGGGTGAGGAGTGATTCGACCCAGTGGCACTAAAGAACGTCACTGACTCTCCGCTACACATGCAGGTAAACTGATGCAAGTAAATCTGGAGGTAGGCAAGCTTCACACCCAGCCTGAGCTCGCGGCCCAGCTCAGAATGGTGGATGACGGCTCTGGGAAGGTGGAGGTGAGGGCACTGGCTTGCGGGTGATGGTGTGCACACAAGCATAGACTCTGCCTGGAGAACAGATGACTGGAGGCGAAGTGGGGAGGGGAAGGGGAGGCCATGCCGGTAAACCCAGCACTCTAGGGGAGGGACTATCAGGAGTTCGAGGCCAGTCTGAACTACATGAGACACTGTCTCAACAAACTGAAATGACCCAGGCACATGCGCACGCCCGTCCACACACAACCAGGGGTGTATTTAGGGAAACAGAAGCACACATGCCCTCCCCCCAACAGCTGGCTCGTACAGTCATACCAAGTCATACAATTCACTCACTCAGGGACATGCAACTTGACACACCCAGACAATGGACCATGCCCTGTGGCCACCACAGGTACACAATCATACAATTCACAGCCCTAAGCACTACTAGCCCTTAACACAGTCACAAACCCCTCCTCTGGCCTCAGACCGGTTTTCTAGAAGCTGAAGGGGTTGAGACTGACGCATCGTTCTCTCAAGCCTGCTTTAAAGTCATAAAATAGAGGCAGAAATTATGGTCCAATCTCATCCCCAAGCTAACGTGGGGCTGCTGTGAGACCCTGGGACAAGACTATTGTGCCTGGGGCCGGAGGGGGTCAGGCTGTAAATTCTCTAGGTACGCAGAGGTCAGAGAAAGTAGAAACCCTGCCTACATTTGCCCTTATATGGATGGTGAGCAGTGATGGAGGGGAAGAGATGGGAAAGGGGGTGGGGTGGGGGTAAGAGGCAAGGCAGGGAGAGAGGAGGTCCCCTGGTGAAGCTCCCAGCCAGTGTAGGTGAAGGATACCAGACAGTTTCCAGGCCTGCTGAAGTCCAAGGGGGTTGGTGCTGTGACCCCCAGCTTTCAGGAGGGAATGGCTGGGGGTTAGGAGGATCACATGCCAACCTGCACAGACCTCGCTTCCACCAGTTCTGTCTGGTCCTAAAGGTGTGATGTGGCTCCCACAGTAACAAGCCGTCACTGGGACGAATGTGAGCAGACACCATCATTCCAGCCTGTTTGCTTTATTAGACAGGGTCTCTCTCGCATATCCTAAGCTGGCCTCAAACTCACTGTATAGTCAAGGCTGGCCTTGAACTGCTGGTCCTCCTGCCTCTCCTCCCCAGTGCCAGGACTACAGGTGGAATCCTAGGTCTGGGAGGTATTGAAGATTAAACCCAGGATATTGCCACACCCGCCTTCTTCCACCTGAGCCACACCCCCAGCCTTGGTTTTTGTTTGTTTAGGGGTTTTTTGTTTTGTTTTGTTTGTGGGCTTTGTTGATGTTATTGTTAATGACATTTTTAAAGAACAAAGAAAATTCCCTCCAGAGTGCCACAGCCTCCCTTCCAGCCTACTTCTGTCTCCTGGACTGAGCAGGGAGCCTCTGCGTGGGCAGAGGGTGCTGTCTGCCCCTAACCAGGGATGCAGCTAGTGGAATTTAGACCAAGGTGCCCACGGACCAGGAACTGGCTCCATCTTAGAGCCTCTTGGTCTTCCCGATTTTCCCAGGGACAGCACGCATGTCTGGGCTTAGCGTGGGTCAGTAAAGGCATGAGGTTACTGAGGTCTGTGGGGGAAAGGGTCACTCACAGGTCCGGTATGAAGCACAGAGGGCACAGAACTGGACAAGCTGCTTGCTGGCACAGATGAGTCAATGAGAGCTTTCTGGCTTAGATGCAGATGGGCAGGCTGCTGCAGGTAAGGCTCATCTGTGCCCATGGGTGCCTTGCTCCTCAGGTGTGGTACATCCACGACTTACAGAGGCAGCCTGTAGACCCCAAGCACCATAACCAGCTGTGCTCAGGAAACTGCTACCTTGTCTTCTACACATACCAGAAACTGGGCCGTGTCCAGTACATCCTGTACCTGTGGCAGGTATGCCCACCTGCTGGCGTATCAGATGCCTTCCAGCCCAAGAGCTAAAGAATGAGAGGAAAACCCTGGGCACAGAAAAGCCCAAGCCATCATTGTCGCCCTTCCTGTTGCAGGGCCACCAAAGCACAGTAGAAGACACCAAGGCCCTGAACTGCAATGCTGAGGAGTTGGACTTCATGCACCAGGGTGTGCTGGTGCAGGGGCATGTGACCATGGGCAGAGAGCCTCCCCACTTCCTAGCCATCTTCCAGGGGCGGCTGGTGGTCTTCCAGGTAGGGCCCATTTCAGACCTTTCATCCCTTTGACATGGGCTGGAGAAGGGCTCAGTTCGTAGAGGGCTTGCCTCGAAAGCTTGTATGTGATCCCAGCTGGGCGTGATGGTGCGTGCTGTGATCCTAGCTCTGCGGAAATGGAGACGGGATTCCTGGCTTGATGGCCAGTCTAGTCTAATTGGTGAGCTACAGGCCAATGAGAGACCTTTTCTCCAAGGAGGTATACAGCATTCCACCAGATGTCATCTGATGTTCGGTGGTCCATGAACACACAAGCGCATGCACGCACACACAGGCACACATGTACACACATGAACAGCCACACACTCAATCAAAAAACTATTTAACATAAGCCACTCACGGGAGAAAGGATTCAGTTTAGTTCCACTTCAGGGCTGTCATAGTCCCTGGCTGTGTTGAGTCTGTGTTTAAATGAGACAGCATACCATGGTGGCAGGACCATGATCTGGGTCCTCTGAGATGGAAGACAAGTCTAATTTGAAGGGGTCTCTTTCACTGTCCTTCACAGAGAGGACTGCCACAGTCCACACTCAAAGGGCCAGGAGACAGTGCTAGCCTCAGTCCTGAGACAGTTTGTTCACCACTAGGACAGGGAGGAAGCCCCAGGAGTCCTTGACTCAGCCTGAGGCCACACCTTCTTCTAGGGGAATGCAGGCAGCAAAGGAGAGAGGCCGCCAATATCTGACACCAAGCTTTTCCACGTGCAAGGGACTGACAGCCATAACACCAAAACTATGGAGGTGCCGGCCCGTGCCTCCTCCCTCACTTCCAGTGATGTCTTCTTTCTGATCACAAGTCACGTCTGCTACCTCTGGTTTGGGAAGGTACCAGCGACTTTACCCCTGGGAAGGTGGTGCTAGGCCAGAGATGGGTCCCCTCCACACAGATGCAGACTTAGTCCAGAGAGATGGTCCAGTGGAGACAATGCTGTGGGTGGTGTGAAGTCACCCAGAACCCTGATAGAGCAAGGGGAAGTTACATAGTCACGAGTGGACTGGGGTTCCTCAGGGTGGAACAAGCCTGACTCTGGCTGCCTCCTTCTCCGCTTGGAGACTTTTCCCAAGCCTCTCTGGGAAAGGGAGACCTAGTCTAGTTTGCTTAATTCTTTTTGTTGATGTTGTTGTTGGTTTGTTTTCTTATCTTTAGTATAAATCACAGATGACCCCCAAGCCTAGATGTCTCTCAACCATGTTCTGAACCCAGACAGGGTCATGGGGTTAAAGTTGGGGGACTGAAAGGGAGATCCGGTGTCCAGAGGTGCCTCCCTCTGCTCAGGTCCAGCTCCCCAGAGGACCCAGTGGATAGGACATGGGACTGGAGGTCTGCAGAGCCTGACCTAGCTTCTGCTTGTCAGGGCTGTCATGGGGACCAACGAGAGATGGCTCGGATGGTGGCCACTGTCTTCCCAGGGAATAACAAGGAGACAGTGCTGGAGGGTCAGGAGCCTCTCCACTTCTGGGAAGCCCTCGGAGGCCGGGCGCCCTATCCCAGTAACAAAAGGTAACAGGATGAGGGGAGAAGATGTTTATCCTGAGGAGGAACTCGAAGGTGAGCCCTCCTCTGGTCAGGCTTCCTAAGGAGGTCTCCAGTGAAAGGTTGCACAGAGATCTGGAAAGATAAGACTAAATCTTCAGGACTCTCAGACCTTCACCACAGGGGCCATGGGAGTCAAGCCTACCTTGCAGTTTCCAGCCCTGGGGTAACCGAAAGGGGACAGTGCCAGGGCAAAGAGGGAGAAATGGTGCCCTCTGCTGGCAGAATACACTCCCTGCATTGGCGCTAAAGGTGAACCCTAAACCACAGGATAAATGGGCAAGGCATGCAGAGGAGGTAAGAACAGAGTAATAACTGAAGGAAGGAAGGAAGGAAGGAAGGAAGGAAGGAAGGAAGGAAGGAAGGAAGGAAGGAAGGAAGGAAGGAAGGAAGGAAGGAAGGAAGGAAGGAAGGAAGGAAGGAAGGAAGGAGTGCATCCCTGGGCCCTGCCATCCACCCAAGTCTCCTGGGCTCTCAGCCTCGGTCCCCTCCTTCCACCCTGGACCTGAGGCCAGTTCCTGACTTAACTAAGTTTAGGGGACTCCCATTCTAGGGAGGGCAGGGCCTCAGTTCAGATGCTCCCCACAAAGCCAGGGCTCCCCCTCCCCAATGCCTACCCTGATAGCTTCATTCAGCAGCTGACAGGTTTTCAGTCACTATGTTCTTTGAGGGAAAGGGACCCTGCCCTGGCGCAGGTGCTCCTAGAGAAAGCCAAGAGGTAGGTGGCACCCAGAGGAATGCCAAGGGCCAGTGTGGTCCAGACTACACCCCTCACAGCCCCTCTTCTGGCCAGGCTTCCCGAGGAGGTGTCCAGCATCCAGCCCCGACTGTTCGAGTGCTCCAGCCACTCAGGCTGCCTGGTCCTCACGGAAGTGGTGTTCTTTGGCCAAGAGGACTTGGACAAGTATGACATCATGTTACTGGACACCTGTCAGGAGGTAAAGCGGTCACTCCTGTTTGGCTAGGAACACAGGGTGTGCATCGGTGTAGTTGGGCGTGTAGCCTGGGACTGATTGTTGCCATGGACTCAGAGTCTGGGTGTGACAGAGTTGGGTTGTGTGTGGTTGTGACCTTGCAGTGTTGAGTATAATACTGCATGTCCTGTGATGTTGTGTGCGACTCCATGTGACTGAGGATCTGGCTGGCTACACAGCACAGCAAGATGTGGAGGGTCTGACTGGGTAGCACAGGTGACTCTTTGAACCTCCACATTTGGGCAGCCACGGCTGTGTGTTAGCCAGACCTGCCAACGATTGTGTAGTCCAGTATAGCCCAGCACTAACAAGAATTGCCCAGACCAGTTATAACCAGTGACTCCGTGTGTGCACGTGTCTGTGTGAGAGGGAAAGAAGGAACACGGCTGTGCGTGTGACTGAGCAACTGCATTTGTGAGTCTGTGGAATTCTGTGCGGCCATGAGATGGTGTGTGTGACCAACCAGAAATGCGTGAAAGGTAACGAAATGTGACATGTCTATGTACACACATTGGATGACAGTATCTGGCTGTGGTCAGCTCTCCGGCTCAATAGGCAATGTGTCTCTGTAGCTGTGATACTGCATGCGTGTCACCGTGTGTGGTAGTGTGTGCAGGTGTGACTGTGTGTGGTACTGTCTGTGTTGGCAGAACATCTCAGAGAAAACCCAAGCCCAAACTCCACCCCTCTCTCCCCCACTGCACAGCCCACCCCATTACGTAACTAGCCCCTCTCTGATCAATCCCCCCTGACTCCACCTTGCTTCCTGAACATGCCAAGCACGTGCACCTTAGGAGACCCTTGGCGCTGCCTAGTTTTTCACGTTCTCCTGAGATATATATGTGGCTTGCTTCCTCATGAATGCTCTAAGGGGGCAGAGATCTTTCTCAAATCTTTTTGTTTTAAGACGTTTCACATAGCCCAGAATGGCCTCGAACTAACTATGTAACCCTGAACTTCTGATTCCATCTCCCAAGTGTTGGGATTACAGGCCTGGCCCACTCCCTCCTGTTTATGTGGTACTTGGGGTCTAGGGCTTTGCTAAGCAAGCACTTTAACTGAACAGTAGTTCTGCCTTTTTGAGGCAGAGTATCATGTTGTGTAGGCTAACCTCAAACTCTGTAGCCAAGGATTGTCCTGAATTGATCCTCTTACCTGCCTCCATTTTGCCAGTGCTGTCATTAAAGACATGCCACAACACCTGGCTTAGGGACTGAAGCCTGTGTTCTTTCTACCATAGAGTCTTGAGTACCAAGCACATGCTAGTGTTTCATGACTATTTATAGATTAGATACATGCATGCATGCCTGTGACCTCAAGTGTTCATGGGTGTGTGGACACTGTAGCTTGCTGCGTTCTTGGCTGGGCATATACACTCGGGCCTCTGAGGCCATCTGAGTTGGGAGGAGGTGGCTGATGCAAGCAGTCCCTCCACCTGTCCAAGCCCAGGCCTGCTCTGTGGCCTAGATCTTCCTGTGGCTTGGGGAAGCTGCAGGTGAATGGAAGAAAGAAGCAGCAGCCTGGGGCCGTGAGTACCTGAGGACTCACCCAGCAGAGAGGAGCCTGGCCACACCCATCATGGTGGTCAAGCAGGGCCATGAGCCTGCCACCTTTACAGGGTGGTTTGCCACCTGGGATCCCTACAAGTGGATGGTGAGGCATGATGCCCCACCCCCATCTCAATCTGGGGTGGGGGTGGGGTGGGGTGGGGTGGGGGTGACACGGGAAGAGTCTTCTCTCGGCCGGAGGACCTCCCATGAGTCAGGGTGGGGGTGGGGGAGCCTGATCCTGTGCTTTAGGCTGGCTCCTTCCTGGCTCTCAAGGGAGCTCCTTCCTTTGCCCCAGTCCTGATAACAGTCTAACTCTTGACCTCAGAACAGTCAGTCCTACGAGGAGATGGTGGAGGGCAGCCTGGGACTAGGGTCTGCAATCTCTGAGATAACAGCAGTAAGTGTTGGACAGTTTCCCTGGCAGCCCCACAGAGGGGTCTGTGTTCAGACAGAAGGGGACAGAGGCCTGTGGGTTCAATGTGGTCTTTGGTGGGTACCTGTCCTCTCTCTCCCGGACCCTGAGGCTTCTCTCTGGACAGGAAGTCCATAACTTCCAGCTAACTTCATGGCCGAGCAATGACAAGGCAGGTGGCCCCACATTGCTGGCCTTCAAAGATTCCCGGGACAGCCCAGAGAATGAGCTTGAACTGGGCCTCAGGGTAGATGGTGAGAACCCTGGCATGAACCACACCAGCAGCTGCGGTGACTCAATGGCCAATGGGTGCCTGCCCCGGGAAAGGCTGATGCACCAGGCCCTAGAGGACCTGCCACAGGGTGTGGACCCGGCCCGTAAGGAGGTGGGTACCAGACCTAACTGCACTGGAGGACTCCACGGGATCCCGCCCCATAGTGCACTCGCCCCGAGCAGACTGGAGAAATTTAGAATGGATGATACTTTCGGGTGGGACAGGAATCTGGGCTCCAGGAACTCCCATCCCTCCCTGCCCACTCCCACCCCCATCCTTCCCCGCCCACTCCCACCCCTCCCCGCCCACTCCTACCCTCCCACCCCCAGTTCTATCTCTCAGACTCCGATTTCCAAGACATCTTCGGGAAATCCAAGGAGGAATTCTACAGGATGGCCAAGTGGAAGCAGCAGCAAGAGAAAAAGAAGCTGGGCTTCTTCTGACCTGGGGAACCCTGCCCCCCACACCCTGAGATTCCTCCTGGGATAACTCCCACTTCCTAATAAAAGCCAGTGGGTGGCATTGGGTGTGGCGTGTGTGCCTGTGTGCCTTCGAGCCGCACCATCTGGTGGAGTCCCCTTCTCAGCGGCAGGGCCCTGTGGCACTCTGGGATACCCTCCTCCATGGAAAGGATTCCTTCCGACTGCTTGCTTCACATGACCCCATGACGGTCAGAAGGGATATGCATGTAGACCTTGAGGGACTCGCTGGTGTCTTTGTAAAGAGACTAGAAGGACTCATCTTGTGATTTTTTTTTTAATATATATATAAAAACTCACAACCTAAAGTCAGCTAGAAGGTAGGGAGAGGGATGCAGTGTTGTTCCTAACGGAATTTTGGACCACTCCGGGGACTGGACTGCTCCTGGGCCCCCAGAGAGGTAGAAGCTCAGGCGATGTGTTAGAGCTGAAGGCAGTTCAGGGGCTTCAAGCTCCGCACCAGAGATCGGTGCAACAACGCCAGCCTTGCCCGAGGTGTGGACACAGCTCCGCCCACTCAGGACGGACAGCATCAGACCCCCAGGCTTAGTCCTGGATGGAGATCTTCACAAAGAGAGTGGCTGATGGATACTGGTCTCCATTCTTAGACAAAAGGTGGACATGGCGGTATCCTGGTGGGAAAGGACAGTTCTGGTCACAGGGAGAGGATGCTCAAGGCATAGTGAGCTGTGGGTTAAGAGAAGCCAGGCCCCGCCCATTACTCCTGGCAGGCCCCGCCCACTGCGCCTGGCAGGCTCCTCCCCTCCAACGCTCACCCTGCTTGAGGCTGTTCCATGGGATAGTACTCTGGCCTATAAAGTCGTTCTTAGAAGAGGAATCATAATCCTCTACCATGAAGCGTACGAGGGCAAGGTCAGGCACTGCTACCTCAAACTCAAATTCTGTGTCCCACCATGGGTTGAAACCTAGAAGGGCAGAAACCATATCAACAGCAAGGTCAACGGCACCAGCAGCCCAGCCCAACCTAGGCCCAGAGCATACTATACCATTATTGGTAATAACTGCTGTCTGACTGCTGGCCACATCCCGGCCCACACCGTGGATCTCCACTATCACCTTGGGGTCCACGATAGAATTCTTATTCTTATTGACCTTGGGCAGCTGCTGTCCAGAGATGATCTAAGGAAAGGTGTCGACAGTGAGCGTTCAGGGATGGCAGTGAGCAGGAAGGGATCTCCACAGGCTGCCACGCCCCGTGTCTGGCCATACCCGGATGCGGAGCCTCTTCGGAGCCCACCAGGGCCCCTGAGTCAGGGCACGTGAGTTGAAGGTGGTGTCGGGGTCTCTCAGAAAGGCGGGTTTCAGCACATACCCACAGCCTCCATTGTCCAGGAAGCAGCCAAGGTAAACATCCATTTCTGGCCCAGGGGTTTGGAAGTTCAAAGCCACTACAGGTGAAACAGAGCAGTCACATGCTGTGAGTTGGCCCCAGAGCCCTAGAGCCCAGCCTGCTCAGAGTGCACCAGCATCTGGGTTCCTAGGTGGGTTACAGTATGATCCAATGGTCCAGTGTCCTGCCTCCCAGAGGGCATCCTAGCTGACCCACCACACTGACCTGGTGTTCGTGTATGTGTGTCATGTGAGTGTGTGCACATGTACTTGCAGAGACGCAAGCCTGGTGTCTTTCTCCGTTCGTCTTCACTTTAGTTTTTGAGACAGGGCTCCTACTGGATCATCTGGGCTGATTGACCAGTGAGCTCAGAGCTCAGCCTGTCTCTGCTCATTAGTGGTGATTACAGATTGCACATCATCACCCCTTTTACATGGGTAGGAATCCCAATGCAGGACCTCCTGCTTCTATGGCAGACATTTTGCTGACCGAGTCATCTCTCCAGCCTCTCTTTTGGGGGGTTTGAGACAGGGTCTCATGTAGCCCAGGCTGACCTCGAACTCACTAAGTGGCCAAGGATAACCCTGAACTCCTGACCCTCCCACCCCATCCCTAACCCCACCTGGAAAGTGTTGGAATGACAGGTGTGACCCCATTTCCCCAAAACAAAACTCAAAGGGACACTAGACACAGACTTGCTGGCCGGGCAATTTCCATGCTCAGCTCTTGGTCTGCATCCAAACCTTCTCAGGCCCCCCAGACCGCTCATCCTGTGACCTTCACAGTTCTGGACATCAAGGTCAAGTGTTCCCTCTAACCTCCGTCCAACCCCAGCTGGTCCTTACCAATCTGACAGCCCCCGTTCCACATCTCCACAGGACTGTAGTTGGAGGAATCTGTTCTCCATCCAGCTGGGTAGATCCTGCTCAGATGGCTCACATTGTGGCGGACAAAACCATTTGCTGAGAACAGGTGGAGTCAAGTCAGCAGTGAAGGCCTTGGTGGGCTAAAGACACACCTACCCACCCCACCAGTTCTGTCTGCACACAAAGCAGGAAATGCCAACTTGGGACCCTGTAGGGCTAGAGGGCAGGCCCAGTCCTGACCCGTCCAGATGGCCAGGATCATGTACCTGCAATGACAGGGGCTCACCTGATTCTTGCAGCAGCCGGAGGGCACGACTCTCAGAAAAGGAAGCCATCTCGTAGAATGCCTGCCCAGAGGTGCCAGGACTGGAGAAGCCACCAAAGTGGACACTCTTGCAGTAAATGACCATGTCAGAGAGCTCCGGCACCAACTTTAGCTTATCCTCCTGGAGGCCGCGGGGAGGCCCAGGTTAGAGCCATAGGGTAGGACAAGATGGGCGCTGAGCACCAGAAACCCAGATGAGAGAGAGAGAGAGAGAGAGAGAGAGAGAGAGAGAGAGAGAGAGAGAGGAGAGACAGACAGAGAGAGGGGGCAGAGGGTCTGAATGGCAGCCACAGAAAAACCAAGGCAAAGCAACCATCCCATGGGCAATGGGGTGGGAAGAGCCCCGCCCCCACAGCTTCCCCTAGAACCTTGGCCTTGTGTTGCACTTGGCTTCGCACAGCCTCATCCTCCATTTCCGCAGCCTCGTCTTCGTCAGACACATCAGTGGCTTCAGGCCCGTTTTCCCCTCCGGCAGGCAGCAGCCCGCCCAGCTTCTTCCCCTTCAGCAGGATCTTGCCCTTCAGTTGCTGGGGATGTATGGCTGACTGGTCAAGCCCAGGCAGGTGTCCAAGCCAGGCTCGCTTCCCCACCTTATGGGAACCCACTCCATACCTCAGGTGAAGGCAGGTTCGTGGTAACCCCGTCCAGTGGCTGGTCCAACAGCATGGGCCCCAGGATGGCCCTCAGGTGACGGGCCATGACTCGTTGTTGTTCCAGGCTGCAGTGGTTCTCCAGGGACAGGATGACTGGGTAGGGGGATGCCTAGAAGCCCCAAGATGAGTTAGAAGGGGCTGTCTTCCCCTTGTGTCCTCTCCTCACTCCCATGGGCATGGCCAACCTTGAAGGCATAGTCGCGTATGGCCCTGAGCACGTCACAGAAAAGTATCTTAGAGGTGAAGGTGTAGCCGTGGTATATAATGGGCTCCTGATTGGGACCGTCCCAGCAGTCCAGCTCCAGGCATCGGCAGCCTTTGCACAGAGCCCTGCAGAGTGGTGACAACTAAGCTAGGACCCTCCAGGTCCTGTCCCAGAGCCCACCCCGACTTGCCCCTAACAGTTCCCTGGGCACACCGGATGTAGGCCTCTGTGCTGCTGGGTCCTGTGAGCTGGTCTTCCAGTAGGTAGGTGTTGTGAGAAGAAGACACAAAGTAGTGGCTGAGGGGCTGGTCCATGTCCTGGTAGACGCGGCGGTGTGCCAGGCTGAAGGCGTTACCATCCGCCGATAGCAAGTACATGAGGAAGCCATCCTTGGTCATCTGCCGCTGAGCCTTGGCTAGGTAGGAAGAAGCCACCATTTCCAGTCAGAGCTAGTTGCCCACCGCTGTGGAAAGAAAAGTCTTTTCTCCACTCTGCCTGCCCACCCGGTCCTCAGTCCTCTGCAGCTCTGAGAAGCAGAAGTCATGGTTTCGAAGTGAGACTGTGGTTACAGTGTGGTGAGGCCCTATCTCTTTTCCTTCCTTCCTATTCTAGAAGCCCCAAAGGCAGGGTGTCACCTCCTCTGTGTCCCTAGAGTATGTGGTTTTGAGGACTGAACATGGGGTCTTACCCAAGCATTCTACCACTGAGTCATGTCACCAAGTCCTCCTTTTTCTGTACTTTGAGACTGGGTCTCACTCACTAAGCTAACCAGGCTGGCCTCTGTCTTCTCTAGGTCACGTGCCAAAGCTGGATCGAAGCTGTGTCTAACGAAGAAGGAAGTAAAAATAACCTTGGCTTTGTCAGCTACTTCTTTCTATGTCTTGGGGGCAAGAATGCTCAATGCCCCTTGAGGAAGGAACAGGAGGGAAATGAAGCCCAGACTACCTGCTTACACAGGATAGCCACACACTGGTCAGCAACCCTGGGGCTGGCTCCCTCCAGCACATCTGTCTGTCTGTCTTTCTGTCTGTCTGCAGTTCCATCAGTCTCCCAGACATTGGCTCTGGGACTGCTGGGCCCTCACCAGTCTCACTGGGCTCGTAGCGCTCAATGAGAGAGAGGGCTAAGGCTGGCCCTGCCGTCTCCTCCCTCTGCTGATGCTGCAGGAAGGACACTAGCTTCTCCACCGACAGGGTCTCCTCGGATCCTGCGGCCTCTACAAAGGCACGGTCGATCTCTGCCCGCTGGGTCAGCATCTTGTAGAAGGTCTCAATCTCCTCATCCTCCAGGGAGTCTGTCTGGGAGTGGTCACATTCCTGCAAGCCCAGCACAGCCCATGGGCAGGGCTCAGAGCTGGCCTCAGGCCAGGCCCTCGGCCCCACTGCACCGTGAGCCAGCTCACCCTGAAGATCTTCCTGGCATAGCTCTCATCCACCTGTATGTTGAGCTCCTTCAGGAAGTCCTTCAGCTCCTTGAAGTTCATCTTGTTATCCTTGTTTTTATCAGCCTTTCGCAAACAGGAGTGAATCCAGCTGGGCGAGCAGTCAGGAAAACACACAGCAGCCTGACGCCCACCAGGATCCCAGCCACGAGAAGCGGGGGCGGGGGTGGGGTGCCCGTGGTCACGTGACCACAAAGCCCGACCCGGAGACCTTCCTTCTTTTGGGTCTCTCCCCTCCTTCTCTTGCTTGTTGGTTGGTTTGTTTGGTGCTAGGGACTGAGCAGGGTCTTACACAGCCCTCTACCAGGGTCCTGCATTTACTTTGTCTTTTAAGTCAGGAGCTGTCCAAATGACCTAAACTCTCTCCTTAGTCCCTTTAGGCCTTGAACAGGTGATCCCCCTGCCTCATCTTCCGTGTAGCTAGGATTACAGGACTACACCACCAGGCCCAGCTAGGGGTCTTTTTCCGTTTGTTCATTCTGAAACCTGGTGATGTTTTTTTCTTTGTCTCTTTTGTTTGTTTGTTTTTGTTTTTTGTTTTTCGAGACAGGGTTTTTTATAAAAAGGTCCACTGCTACACATTTAGACTACAGAAAAGGAACCCAGTCAATAACTGCCCCACCCGATCACCTCCCACTGTGCTGATAACAGCCTGGGTCTCTCAAACTGTCAGCCTCAGAGCCTCGGGGACCTGAGGCTGGAAACAGAGATTTCCAGCCACTGATCAGAAAGTGGAGAAATCCCATGCAAACTCAAACCTGGATCAAGTCATCCTGTCTGGGACGCGAACACACACACACACACACACACACACACACACACACACACACACACCCCACACCACTCTCTCTCTTCAGACTCTGAGAAACTGATGGGGTGGGCGGTGCTCCTAGCAGAGTCCTCACAATTAGAGCGCTGAGTCAAACAAGTGGACGGACTTCATCGGTGTGTGTTTAAAAAAAAATTGGAATTTAATTATACATGAAACAACTGCACAGGCAGCATAAGAAATGTTATATAACTTAAAAAAAAAAAAAAAGTCTAAGCCCCAGGCCAGGAGTTCTAGGTCATCCTTAGCCACATAGCCTGAGCTACCTGAGATTCTGTCTCAAAACAGACAAGCCAAAACCATACAACAATACAAACCTAAGACGTGTCAGGCAGTGGTGCCTTTAATCCCAGCACTTGGGAGACAGAGGCAAGTGGATCTCTGAGTTCCAGGACAGCCTGGTCTACAGAGTTCCAGGACAGCCAGAACTACACAATTTATAATAGCACCAAAATTATTAAAATCACTTGAAATTTTTAAAAAGTATAAAACTTAAAATTCTGAGAGCCACAAAAATGTTATTAAAAGAAATGGAAAAAGACTAGGGGCTGGAGAGATGGGTCAGCAAAAGACTGCTGTTCTTGCAGAGGACCAGACCTAAGATCCTGCATCGTCATCAGATGGCTCACCATCTATAACACCAGCTCTGGGGGAGCTGGTACCTTCTTCTGGCCTCTGCAGGCACTGTACACTTGTGGACACACACACACACACACACACACACACAGAGAGAGAGAGAGAGAGAGAGAGCAAATCTTCAACAAGTAGAAAAAGGAATATTAAAATGTAAAGACATCTGACCATGCCCATGGATCGAAAGACATATTTTCATGCTGAAAAGTCTCCAGATCGACCTATGGTCTCTATCAAACAATATTGGCTTGTTTTCAAGAAACTGACACAAACTAACCTTAAAATACATGTGGGAAGCCACAGGACCCAGATTGGTCAAAGCTATCTTGCAAAACAAAGAACAGATTTAGATAACTCACACTTGCTGATTATGAAGCTAACTAAGAAGTTATGGGAGATAAGACAGTGCATACTGCACAGGACAGACAGATGGACAAATGGACAGAACTAAGTCCAGAGTAACACACAGAATAAATAACTAATTAATTAAAATAATTATAAAAAAATAAGTCTCGGGCTAGAGAGATGGCTCAGTGGTTAAGAGCACTGACTGCTCTTCCAGAGGTCCTGAGTTCAATTCCCAGCAACCACATGGTGGCTCACAACCATCTGTAATGGGATCCGATGCCTTCTTCTGGTGTGTCTGAAGGCAGTGACAGTGTACTCACATACATACAAAAAAAAAAAAAAAAACTTTAAAAAAAGTCTCAACTCACAGTGCTGGGCGGAACAACTGCATACCCAAATGCAAAGAAAAAAAATAGATTTCCTATCTCATAGCACACACAAAATCAAGTAGAAAATAAACCAGAGATTTACTTCACAGCCAAGAGAGTATCTATAACCAAAGAGAAACCTAAGAACTAGTGCTGTTATTGATGTAAAAATGGACACACACACAACCCCTACATTGCTGTTGGGAATCTAAACTGTTGGAACCTCTTTGGAAAATGATTTGGCAGGTTTTCAAAAAGTTAAGCATCAGAGGGGGTGTGGAGACATGGCTTAGAGGACCAGAATTCAGTTCTCAGCACCTACATGGGGCTGTTCACAATGACTCCTAACTGAACTCCAGGGGATCCAGTGCCCTCTATGTAGGCATTGCACACACATGGACATAATATGCACACAC
Organism: Uromys caudimaculatus; assembly: GCA_028551405.1. Classification (NCBI taxonomy): domain Eukaryota; kingdom Metazoa; phylum Chordata; class Mammalia; order Rodentia; family Muridae; genus Uromys; species Uromys caudimaculatus. The sequence goes on along the minus strand of CM052706.1, from coordinate 4,904,862 downwards.
CGAGACAGACACATACTTAAAACTAGAACGAGGGGCTGGAGAAATGGCTCAGTGGTTAAGAGCACTGGCTGCTTTCCCAGAGGAACTGGGGTTCAATCCCTAGCACCCACATGACAGCTCACAACAGCATGTAACTCCAGTTTCAAGGGATCTAACACCTTTTCTGGTCTCCTCTGGCACCAGGCACGTACATGGTATATGGACATATAAGCAGGCAAAACGCACACACTCACTTAAAATAAAATGATAAAAATCAAAATTTTTTTAAAAAGTTAAATGTAAAAGTTCCCAAATAACCTAGCAATTTTCCTCCTAGTATGTACTCAAGAGAGATGAGAACGCACATCCATACACAATGTGTTTTTGAGTTTTCACCGCAGATGAGAGTCTGAGAGGGGAATGGACTCACAGCCCCTGTCATGGATGAGTTAGGGGTGTAACCATATGGTGGGATAGTTAGGACGCCAGGAGGAATAGAGCACAGAACCACAGTACAAAGTGAATGAACGCTTATACGCACTAGGAGGAAGAAGCCATGCAGGGGAGGCTGCAGGACTCTGCGTCTACACCAAGTCCACAGAGGGTGATGTATCCGGGAGTGGGTGGGGACTATCTAGGCCTGGCTTGGGGGGGGGGGGGGCAGGAGAGGGCGATGATGCTCTAAGATTGGGATGGGAACGACAGCACAGTTCTCAGTATGTGAAAACACAAGGAATCAGGTCCAGCAGTGGCGTGTGTGTCTGTTCATGTGCTCGAGTGTGCTTGTGGAGACCAAAGGCCAGCCACAGGTGTTGGTCCTCAGGTGCTGACTACCTTGTTCCCTGAGACAAGATCTCTCACTGGCCTGGAATTCACTTTTTAGTCTAGGCTGGCCAGGAAGACCCAAGGGTCCACCTGTCTCTGCTGAGATTGCATGTATACCATATCTGGCTTTAAAATCTTTATTTTTAAGTGTGCGTGTGTGTGTGTGTGTATGTGTGTGTGTGTGTGTGTGTGTGTGTGTGTGTGTGTGTGTGCGTGCGCTTGTGTGTGCACCCACGCTCATGAGTGCAGGTACCCCTCAGAGGCCAGAGGCAACAAGTTCCCTGAAGCTGAAGCTACAGTCAGGCCATAGTAAGCTAGCTAACGTGGGTGCTGGGAACCAAACTTGGATCCTCTGGAAAGCTCTTAACCACTGAGCCACTGCTGCATCATCTCCCCAGTCCCCTTCTTGGCTTTCACATGTGTGCTGTGCTCAAACTCAGGTCCCTACGTTTGTTTGCATGGCAAGTCATTTACTGGCTGAACCACTGTCCCAGCCCGAGGTTCAACACCTGCGTTAATTTTATGGTGTGTGGATGATCCCGCTATAAAACTGTCATAAAAGGGGATGCTGCAGGGCATGATGGGAAAGGCTGTGATCCCTGCACTCAAGAGGCAGGAGGATCACAAGTTCCAGCCCAGAACCTGTCTCAGGCAAATAAAACAAGAATGAGAACTGGGCCCGGCCTAATCTCACACTGAGGCAGGATCAGTGAATCGAACTGATCCACAAGTTACTGTCTTCAGCCCAAAGGCAGATCTGAACCCTGGGATCCCAGTCTCCGCTCCTCAAGACATGGCTCAGGAGAGTGTCATGGCCTTCCAAGTCCTTGAGGGCAGTAACCCTGAATAACATGACTACATCAGCCCACCTCTGTCCCAACCCAGCCCACCCCACTTCCCAGGTGCCTACCTCCATACTGCTTACAGAGAGAACTGGGGAGACACAGCTGCTGACCTTGGGTCAGAACCCCCCCAGCCCCCCCCCGTCCTTCTCCTTCTGCCATGGGCAAAAAAAAAAAAAAAAAAGAATTCCTAAAATTGATAGTTGAAATGTCAACCCCTTGTATGAAGGCTTCGGAGATAGAGTCTTTGGAAGGTTATCTGAGTTACCTGAGGACATGAAGGTCTAGTACCCTGACCAAAGGTCTAGTACCTATAAAGGAGAGCTTTCTCTCTTCTCATGACAGGACAGAGTGAGAAAAGGCATCCGCCTGCAAACAAAAGGAGACGGCCCTCACCAGAACCAGCTATGCTAGTACCCAAAAAAACACACCAGTGTTGTGCAAGCCACCCAGTCAGTCCCTGTGGTGCCCAGTTGGGTGTGTCTTTGAGAGAGTGTCAGGAGATTAAATAAGGAGAGAAATGAGGTTCTCACTCCAGACCCTGGAGTTTCAAGTTCAGCAAGAAGGACGCGAGCTGCACACTAGTGTTCGCCTCTTCTCTGCGCTTCTCGTTCTCTGCACTTCCTGACTGAAGGCACTAGATGACCCGCCACCCGAGTTCCTACTGCATGCCTTCCCTACCATGGTGGACTACATTCTCCTAAAACATAAAATAAGCCCTTCTTCTCCTGATTTGTTTTTGCCAGGTACCACAGCAACCAGCACAGGATCCGACGCACTCTGGCATTTTGCAGCACAACTGACCATAAACACGCCCCACGCCCAATCAGGACCCACTGCCCCCAGAAGGATACTGCTGCAGCTTCTGCCGCTGCGTCATGGAACCCGAGTGATGGATGATCTTGCGCAGGCCCTGCACCCAGTGCTGAACATCAGCTGGTGAGGGGGCAATGAGGTCTAGAGTATTGCGCTGGTCCTTGAAGACAATGGAGAAGCATCGGTCCTCGGGTATGTCTCGGGCAAACTTCTCCAGGCCTTCTGTGCGGTGTCCCATCCGTACCTCCTGAATGTCCTCAATGGAAACTGCAGAGGGGATGGGTCAGCAGAACAGGCTGTGGGGTAAATGACTGCCTATGGCATAGCCAAGGCCACGAGGAGAAGAGCACAGCCTAGTGCCACAGCCAGACTGGGGGCTCAGAGCGTGGGTCCAGGGAGAAGGACATGAGGGCAGGAGAGTAGACGAATGAAAACACTTTATAGGCAGGGGACAGGACAGCCGGCAGTGGGCAGAGTCGGGATGAACACACAGGGAGACACAGAGGCAGAGATCTTAGGACAGGGAGGGCAGCAAGGACTCAGGTCTATGGTCACAGAAAGAAAGAACCAGGTAGCTGGGGAAGCCTAAAGCAGGCCTCTTAGAGGGACTCCACTGTGATCTGGCACCTGTGATAGAGACAGGTCACCCACTCTCCAGACCATACTGGTTTTTGAGCCCCCACAGCTATCACAGGCTTCAGGTTCCTCTACTGACCACTTCGGACAATCCTGGCTCTCAGGTCTAGGGACAAAATCCCAAAGCCAGAGAGGAAAGCGGCATGTTCACCCTGTGTGTGACTGCATGAGTTCTGGCTTCAGGGAGCCCTTTGGCAGAAGGGTATAGAAAGGCAGCATCTTCCAGGGAGGCAGAGCAGAAGCCAATCTGCGTCTCTGAGAGAGCTGGGCAGGACAGGGAGATGGAGGCAGGGTTCTGTCCTCATGGGTCTGTCTCAGCCTTAGGAGGCTGGGAGGGCCTTCCCATCAGGCCAGTCTTCCAAATTTCAGGGACAAACAGGATCTTCTATGCTGCCACCCCAATGTATCCCCCACAGCATGGCTGATAGCCAGCCTTAGCATGGCTCATGCTGAGCCTCCCCACAGCGGGACTGCTCCTGTCACTTCCTTCTTCAGCCTTTCTCATCCATTTCAGTCTGGATCCTCCCCAAATCCCTGCTATCCCGTGTCCCCAGGGGTCTCCCAGTCACCTTCAGGACTTCATGTGTACCGTGTGCCTTGACTGGAGAGTGGGACCCATGACCCCTGCACCATCTGGGATGCAGAGCATATCCCTGGTTGATCTGTCTTTGCCCCGCACTAGGCAGCTGAGCCACGCTGGGACAGGAATGAAAACAGGAAGCCTGGGCTATGGAGCCCCCCAGGCCCAGGGAGAGAAAGGCCAGCTGCTTTCACTGCTGAAAACACTGCTGGGGACAAAGGGTGAGCACTGGGAGGTACTGGCAAGACTTAGCAGGAGACAGAGACAAAGAGAACCTCCGTTATCCAGACTCAGTTTCCCCAGAAGTAAGGTGCCATTGCGTGCAAGAACCTCAACCCTTACCCAGAAAAATAATTGCAAACAAGTCCCACTAAACATGAGACCTACGGCAGCCATCTGAGTTGGAAGCAAGTCTCCCATAGTGCCCCTGGGTCTGACCCTGAGTCCCCATCTCAACCTGGCTCCCTTACCTGTTCACAGGGGACTAGCCTGAGTGACGGTTGCTACTGGAAGGGCATAAGGAGAGGCCTTCTCTTCCTACCCCTCCCCCCACCCCCCTTCAAGCACTAAGTGCACATTCAAATGTACCCACCATGACATCAGTGGAAGCTCTCTGTTCCCATACACCCTCATCCACCAGTAGCTAACAGGAAATCCTGTATCAGGACAGGAACCCAGTGTAGGAGCCTGTCTGGATTCACAAACACTGGCAAGATCAAGGGTTACTCCTGTGCTAGGAGCCATTAGTTGGGGCAGAGTTGAGTCTCAAGGTGGTTTTCTTGTTTGTTTTGTTTGTATGTTTTGGTGACAGGGGTTCATGTTTCTTTTTTTTTTTTTTTTTTTTTTGGTTTTTCGAGACAGGGTTTCTCTGTGTAGCCCTGGCTGTCCTGGAACTCACTCTGTGACCAGGCTGGCCTTGAACTCAGAAATCCACCTGCCTCTGCCTCCCAAGTGCTGGGATTAAAGGCGTGCACCACCACTGCCCGGCAGGGTTCATGTTTCTAAGTGTTGTGTTTTATAAAAATATAAGGAGAGAAGGCATATGTCAGGTGTAGGGGAACAGGGTGCCTCCATGGGCCCATGTCGAGGCATCCCTTCCCCCTGAGGGGCCAGAATAGTACAGAATAGAGTTCATTTAGGGCATGGGGAGGGGAGTTGAGAGGGTAGTAAAGACAGAGAAAGGAAGAGAGCGAGAGCGAGAAAGCAAGAGAGAGAGAGCGAGAAAGCAAGAGAGAGAGAGCGAGAGAGCGAGAGAGCGAGAGAGCGAGAGAGAGAGAGAGAGAGAGAGAGAGGATTAGAGATAGGCCATGAGCACGTGGAGAGAGAGAGGGGAGGGTAATGGGGAGAGAGAGGAGCAGGAGAGAGAGGACAGAGCGAGAGCAAGAAGGCAAGAGAGGAGGGGCGAGCAGCCCCTTTTAGAGTGGGTCAGGTACACCTGGCTGTTGCCAGGCAACTGTGGCACAGAGCTTAGACAAAATGCTAACACTAAGCTGGCCTTAAACTCTTTATGCAGATGAAGATGATCTTGAACTTCAGATCCTCCTGTCTCTACCCACACACACTAAGTTGCAAGCATGTGCCACCACACCCTGCTCTCACAGTTCTTTCTGAGACACTTTAGAGTCCCACTCTCAGCTACACAGTAAACTCAAGGCTAGCTCTGGCTGGATGAGATCCTGTTTTAAAAAACAAAACAAAGCAAAGCAAAAAGCAAAAAACAAAAAAATGACAACAGGGGCCCGTGTGATGGCACTGACTGCTTTCCTAGCGGTCCTGAGTTCAATTCCCAGCAACCACATGGTGGCTCACAACCATCTGCAATGGGATCCGACGCCCTCTTCTGGTGTGTCTGAAGACAGTGACAGTGTTCCTTATGCATATATATAATTTATTAAGAAATATGAACATACATACATACATACATCAAACTCCACGTGGTGGCGGCAGCGCATGCCTTTAATTGTAGCAGAGGGAATTCAAGAATCTTGGAGCTAGAGGTTCCCATATCAAACAGTGCAGGCAGGAGCCAGGCCCATTGTTACGGAGTTCTAATGACGGCACTTGGCTAATCTCCCTCCTCCCAGGAAAGGTGTGTGGGATGTCTCTCTCGGAAAGAACTTTCAGAGAGCTCCTGCACTGAAGAGCATGTCTGCAAAACTACCCCCAAACCTCTCAGGAGGTTGTCTCCAATCTCACACCCACCCCTCAGTTTTGGATCCCTGGGCCTCTGTGAGGCTCTAGACAGACAGTACCCAGCCTTCCTCTCTCCCTCCTGTGCTCCACCCCTGCGTCCCAAGGCTCAGCCCCGGGAGAGTTCACGTCTCCTGAGCCCCACCTTACATACCAGCCACTGGTACGGAAGTACCTTATCTGTCCCCGGACTTTGGGCCTTGCTTTTGACCCTACCACTCTGATCCACCCATTGTCTGGGTGGCACCAATACTTTCAAACCACCCTGTCCGGCTCCACAGTTGCTCCTGAGTTGCCTGGCTGTCCCTACTGTGGCCATGGTTAGGTCTCTTCAGGTTCCTTTAACTCCTATGGTTTCTCTCTGCGACCAGCCTAACCTTGGTTTCCCTACAAAGGATTTAACACCAATCTTCCCTTGACCCCAGTCAACCTGAGTCCCTTCCTTTTGCTCCTTATGCATGGCCCACCTGTGGTTACCGTCCATGACAGGTCTCCACCCTACCCTGTACCACGCCCACCGAGAGACCCCGGCACTCACAGAGCTGCGACTCAGGGGACCTCATGACCTTGCGAGATTCCTGCCAGATGGTCTTGCAGTCCTCCTGTAGCTTGTAGAAGCGTTCTCTGCGCCACGAGCTGGACTTGACCTTCAGAAGCTGACTGCCCTTCAGAAGGGCCTGAAGGTCCGGGTCATCCTGCAGCCCTGGGAGAGGCAATGCTGGTGAGATGTCACTTTCCCCACAGTGTCCCTCTTAGCATCAGCCCCCACACTGGCCTTGTCCTCTGCCCACTCAGAGCCCATTCTCACCAGTCTCATCCTTACTCTGTCATATACTCCTCCTTCCGACTCCACCAGCCAGTTCCCTGCCTCCGCAACAGGGAAGACTTCTACCAGCCTAAAATCACACTTTCTGCCCCAGCGCTGAGTACCCATTGAACCCAGGGCATCTGTGCACAGCAGACAAGTGTTTGACCACTGTGCTACACTCTCTTCCCCAAGCCCAGACTTAGACACTGTGACTTGTCTAAAACCTCAATGAGCACAATTTAAAAGCCCAAGGCCCTTGGGCAATCTGGGAAAGGGCCTGGCTCAGGGAGAAGTGAGCTGGGTCCAAAAGGCAAAGTGAAGGAAGAGAAGAAAGTGACCAACGCAGCTGGATATGAACCCAGGCCTGCAGAGCCAAATAACCTTGCAACTCCAATGGATCCAATGTTATCTGTGCCTCAGTTCCGGCACACTTCCTGACCAGCTGTGTGACCTCAGGGTTTACTGCCATGGGATCCCTGGGGCTATGCTATTCCAGCCACCCTCTCCTTTATGTCCCTGCCCCCAACCTCTAACTAGAATCTGCTTAAGCCATTCTCTGATCTTTGTCCCCAGAAGAGAATGATGAGCCCACTATGGACTGTGTTTAGCCTGCTGGGATGACCCCGCCTTCCCTACCTGACCACTGAATGTCCCGAGTCTGGGCTCCCTCAGGAAACATTTGCTTTAAGACAGTGCTCAGTCTTTTCAGAAGCTGAGACAGGGCCCACAGGGAGGACAGAACTCTGCTTGCTTGCCCCACTCCTGCCCAGCTCTTGTGCTGGTTTCAGAGATGCGGCTTGACCTGAGTCATGGGCTCCGGAGTACTCAGCATCCTCTCTCCTGGCAGACCCAGGCAGGAGGCACCAGGAGGACACCAAGCCCCTCAGGAGTCTTCATCCACACACAAATCCTGCATTAAGGATGATGGTAAGGGAGATCTGCACCAGTGTAACACAGAGGTAGATACACATACAAGGCGGTGTGGGCACATGCACGCGCCTGTGTTTACATCACACACAGTCCAACAGCCAGATCTGTTCAAAGCTAACTGGACACCTAAAGTGTCCCTAAAACTACGTGACCCAACAGAAACGTGGCATCAGGGACTCCGAATGTCCTGTTTGAAGAGCCAGGATCTATACTCATGCTGGAGAATCGTCACAAAGTCACGGGCTGCTTTTCTGAGCCCAGACCCTCTCTACCTCTGATAGCCCCTCCCAGTTAATCCACACTGCACCCCTATGGCCTTCAACACTATCTACAAGCCAAGGTGGAGCAGGCTTCATGCACCCACATGGTGCATGCACTCACCCCTCTTCAGCTTCCTACTGTTGTGAGAACATTCACCCCTGTAGCCTCAGAAGCCTCCTTTTCTCCCTACCCCCACGCCTCTGCTCCCTCATCTGCCCTGGGGCAAGAACAGTGTCCCAGAAAGTCTTATTGCCAGTCCTTTGAGATGACAGTCATCCCACATGCCACCACCTTTGTCCCATGTGTCTACCCATTGCTAGAAGATGCTCTACCTCAGTTCGGGCAGCTTTCCTTCAATGTGGGGAAACCTGGGAGGAGAGAAGGGGCTGGCATAAAATGCCTCACATGGAGGGAAGGTTAGGGAGATTCCAGTCAGAGCAGAGGGTCACCTCTGGCCTCTGCTGGGCAATCTCACTGTCTCCTCTCAGGCTGAGGTACACTAGGAGGGGCCCCTCCTGACCATCTGTCAATACCCTGCCCGCTGAGCTGGACGCAGTTAAGCAAGCTCCAGCTAACAGCTCAGATGGGAATGGGGGCTGCTGGGAAATGGAAGGCAAGCCCCCACCCCCTCATTCTGGAAAAACACTGTGAAGGGATGACAAGGTTATCCTGTCCTGGAGCCAGCAGTGGCCCAGGCTGTGGGGTCAGACAGTGATAAGTTCCAGTAGCGTGACAGCTCCCACTCTCCAGGAACTGGGAAATCTGGGCGGGGATCTTCATAGAGAGGGAAGGGCTTCCTGATTCTGAGGCCTCTGTGTGGCCTACCGCAGGACTCTCGTTCTCTTATATAGAAAGTCTGTGGGTACCCCTGGTCTAGCCCTCACCTCAGCCTTGGGAGAGTGGGTGGGCTGGGAGCCCAGGGGGTTCAATAATCTTTTCCAGGCTAGTTGCCTACAGGGTAGCGACCATGTAGAAGACATGGAGGGTGGGAGTTCAGGAGTGCCTGATGTTCTGCCCATGTTCCCAACATGCTGCATAATGAAGCCGCTGGGCCTGGAACCTACGTGTATACACAGTTACACCAAGACACACCGCGCCATCACAAACGATCTCACAGATACAACCTTGCACACAGGGACACAGTGTGCAAACTACCCCCAAACAACCCAAGTCTCATGGAACGCATGTTACTGTTTTCCACACAGGGGAACGCCATGTACAGTGCAGGGTGTCATCACCACAATAATAACAGCAGCCGCCATAATGATAGCTAATATCTGAATAAGTTACTGTAGGCAGCACATGTGTTTAATCCCCTCAACAACCCTAGGTAGAAAGGCAGTATCATTATCCCCATTTTACAGAGGAGGAAACTGAGGTTGAAGGAAGTTGCACAGCAGAGTGGGGACTCAGAAGTAGGCAGCCTGCTCGCAGGGTCAGAGCTATGAAACATGCAGCCACACCACTCAAAAGTCACAGAGCCAGCGGGTGACAGCATCAGAAAGCCCACACCACAGGAGAAAGGCAGTCATTCCACCACCCAAGACCACACGGTCACATCAGTCATGAGCAGCCACTGTCAGCTGTACACTGTCACAGAGGGTTACACACAGACACCTTCAGTTCCAGAATGCCACCTGGGTATATGCCATTACACACTATCATCTCCCTATAATGGTGTCACAATACCACCAGTGTGACAGAATCACTTAGCCAACCCTGGAGTCACCAACTGTCACTTGTTCAGGTCTATATTTGTCCACCATCATACTAGACCGCACTGGGTTACATAGTCATACCAGTTCTACAGGGAATCACACACCCAGGGATGAGTTTGTAACCAGGAGGGGTTGCAGTTAGTAGGGAGCCTGGAGATTGAACAGCTCAGCAAAGGGTAGGTAACTAGTTCTCCCAGTACTCACCCTACACACTCACACTAAAAACACAGCCCCGCAGAGGAATTAAACATGTATAATCTGAGGCTTAAAGGGAGGAGCGTCCTGTTCAGCTGCTGTCTCCTTCCCCGCAGGCTCTTGGTGTCCCCTGCACCCCTTACCCAATCTCTGTCCATTGAGCGCCGCCACTTTGAGACTCTGCTCCTGCAGGTAGAGCTCCCGGGAGCGACTCACGCTCCCCCGTCTGCAACTCCGGACCCCCAGACACTGCATGGTGTTCTCCTAAGCCTCTGCCCGGGTGAATCCTAGTTTAGCAGCCAGCAGAGTCCGGCTGGTAATCTAGAGAAGGCGGAGACAGAACCACGGAGGAGGGGGCGGGCCCGTCTCTCTGGAAGCGGGGCCAGATTCTGGGAGGCGGAGCCAAACCTGGGGGCGGGTTCGTGGGCTAGGGAGGTTGGAGACAGCAGAAAGTAGGCGGAGGAAGTGGAACCAGAAGTTAGGAGGTGGAACGGGGCGGAGTGGGGGGGGATTGGCATCCATCTCCCGGTGTGGCCGAGGTGGCCTTGAATTCCGAATACTTATGCCTTTACCTCTAGAGTGTTAGAATACCAAGAATGGCTGAAAGATTAGGGTGGCAGATCCTGCCAGACATAACCCAGGTCCGGAGGGCTGGCAACCACCGCCGGGAAGGCAAGGTGGAGAAATCACAGCCAGGAAGCACACGGAGGGAGAGGCGGAGCCCAGGAGGGAGGCTCTTGCTCGGGAAAGGCGGAGTCCAGGCAGGGAGGGGAGGAACCTTCACTTGAGCGGGTGTGTGAGGGTGGGGACTGGAATAAAGTGCACCGTAGAGCCTGGCAAGGAATGCTAACGCCAACTCTGCAAGATAGCCCAGGCATCAGGACTGGGAAGACTGCTCTGCAGAGGGAATCCTGGTGACACAGAGACGTGGAGGTGGTCTGGTGGAGCCGGGGCTAGTCAACGGAGCCCGCCAAATCTCTTATCCTCAATTATTCAACTGAATATTTGTTGTGACTAGGCCTGCTCCTGCTCTCTGATTTTCTTCTCCAAATCTAAGCAGTGTGATCCCCAAGGTAACAAATGCAAACACAATTCTCATTCTCATTCTTCTCCTTCTCTTTCTTGCTCCTCCTCTTCCTCCTGCTCCTCCTCCTCCTTTTCCTCCTCCTCCTGCTCCTTGAAACAGTATTTCTCTCTGTGTAGACCAGGCTGGCCTTAAACTCAGAGATCCGCCTGCCTCTGCCTCCAGGTTAAAAGTTTGTGCCAGTAGCACCTGACACAAACTCAATTCTTCCAAAAAAGGAAGAAGAAGAGGAGGAGGAGGAGGAGGAGGAGGAGGAGAAGGAAGAGGAAGAGGAAGAAGAGGAAGAGGAAGAAGAGGAAAATGCTGATCTCAAAAGGAGTCTGCAGGCTTGCCTAGAATAAATCAGAAAGACTACAACTTTGTGCAGAACTGTGTGGCCAGAGTGCAGAGTGCCCGGGAACACTGAGTCCTTTCATCCATACAACTTCCCTTTCATTCACTCTGCAATTACTGAGTGCCCACTGCAGGAGGGTCGGGACACCACCCAGAGGCCTGACTCACCCCTCCCTTACCCTCTGTCCCTGAAGAGGTCCCCACTGAGTTCACTGTGGCAGCAACACTGAGTCACTGGCAAAGCCAGTTTTTTTAGCACAGACAAGCACAGTAAAAACAAAAACTGAAGTACAGAGCAAGTAGGTTGCCTACGGTCACACTGAAGCATGAGTAATGAGCAAGGCACTTTAATGGAGATGAACAGAAATGTGGACACAAGAAAGCCTTTGTTTGAGGTGGGGGTGAGCAGAGTACCCACATTGTAAAAAAACAAACAAAAACCAACAAAAAATTGTTTGTTGGTTGGTTTGTTAGAGACAGGTTTCTCTTAGCCCCAGCTTCCTAGAACTCTCTCTGTCTGTACACCAGGCTGGCCTTGAACTCAGAGAACCCCCTGCCTCTGCCTCTGCAAGTGGGCATATGCCACCACTGTCCAGCTATACAGAGGTTTTTAACCAGAACCAAGACTGCCTGGTCCCGATGTGATCGAATCTCAATATGCTGTATTTTCTTTGAATTCTTCAGCACTTTATGTGATGCATCTAAGAATACGATCCTAAGTTTGTTATGGTGGCTCACATCTGTAACCGTAGTACTCAGGATTGTGAGGCAGAAGGATTGCTATGAGTTTAAGGTCAGCTTGTGCCACATAGTGAGCGGGCCAGTCTGGGGTATAAAGTGAGACTCTGTCTCAAAAACAAAACAAATTAAAAACTCCCAAACAACAACTAACTGCAAACAACCCACACAACAACAGAATGAGGTTCCAAGAAGGTCCACAGACTTCCCGACGCCTCAAGTGACCTGGGACACAGAAGAGTTAACAACATGGATCAGTGTGTGTATCGTGGGCCCAGAACCCCAAAAGCTGACAGCTTTAAAACACAACTCCCATCAGTGGGGAGCTGGCCACCCCTACTTGCTGTGACTGCCTTTCTTGGGGCCCTTGGCTTTTGAAGCAACCTAGAACTCCCACACCCATTAATTTTGTTTCTCTGAGATAGGATCTCGTGTGTCCTAGGCTGACCTCCAAGTCCCTGTGCAGCTGAGGATTGCCACTTCTTGAACTAATGATTGCCACCTTCCAAATGCCAGAACTGTAATCTTGTGCCACTATGCCAGGCTTGTAAGGTGCTAGGGACTAAACCCAGGAATGTGTGCCTGCCAAGCGACTCGGATGAAGTTAAGTCTCCGGCCTCCACTAATATTTTGTCCTGGCAACATCCTCTGTGGAAAAATACATTGCAATCCCATGATGAGAAAAAGGCCAGCCTGGTCTACAGAGTGAGTTCCAGGACAGCCAGGGCTACACAGAGAAACCCTGTCTCAAAAGAGAGAGAGAGAGAGAGAGAGAGAGAGAGAGAGAGAAAGGCTCAGAAAGGCAGTGGTTGCGTAGGAAACAGCAGAGCTGGGATTGGAACCTGTGGCTCTCAGGGCTCCCCAGGCCCTTTTACGGAATGCCAGCTCTTGCAATAGGGTAGGTGGGGCAGGTTCGGGCAGGTTAGTGTGGGCAAATGTCTTCAGTGAAGGGAAAGGTCCTAGGAGGTGATGCCTTTTCAGGGACCTGCTGGGATGCCAGTCCAGGCTTAGCTAAAATAGAGAAGGGTGTGGTGGGAGGGGAAGATGGGGACTGTATCAATTAGCAGGCTCCGGTGGTAGAAAGAGCCCTTTGGTTCACACATCTGATTCCAGCCACATTTGTCTTCGGAACTGTCCCATCATCTATCCACCCTGCCAGACAACTCCTGACTTGTGGGGGGTGACTCCTGCAAGGAAATCAAGGCACCTAGAAGTCAAAACACACACACACACACAGAGAGAGAGAGAGAGAGAGAGAGAGAGAGAGAGAGAGAGAGAGAGAGAGAGAGAGAGAACTCTGCTGTTTGTCTTCACAATGTATGTCTTTATCTAACGTCAACCCTGTGTGAGTAAGGAGTAAAGACAGAAGCCATGTTTCATCTCTTGGTGAGTCCATAGGTCTCCGGCTAATGGAGGGGACTGAGAGCATCCCTCCAGCAGACCCCCAACTGCCCAAGCCAGAAAAGGAGCAGTGCTGTAGGACCCCGCACTGTGGAAAGGAATGTAGACTCCCTGTCATCAACAAGTACAGACCAGTGACGCCATTCTCCCACCACCCTTCCTCCTTGCACGTTCTTCCTTCCCCATCTGGTTAGCAGAGTAGGCAGAAGCTGCCTATGGAGGTCACTGTGGATGCTGCGCTGGGCCCACAGGTCTGTCAGCTTGGCCACAGTCTACATTCCAGTCCTGCAGGAAGGGCTGGACTGAGTCACACCTTCGGGAGGCTGGTCTCAAACAGGATGGGCCAGGCTGGCTGAGCCTGTGCTGTTAGACTGAGGCTCCGTGTCTTCCTCTGTGCGGGAGATACCAGGGCTGGCCCAGGAAAGAAATGGGACAAGGGCACAGACACAGAGGTTAGCCTATTCCATGACCCACATCCCATGATACTGTGGTGTCAGAGGCAGCCATGGGGAGGCGGGCAGGGGAGAGAAGGCAGCCTGGTAGGTAGCCAGTAATAACTAATGGATGGGGACAGAGACTCTCTCCACTGTGATCCTCAGAGCCGCCCACCCTCTGTTCCCACCAGTATGTCAGGAGCTGTAGGGGTATCTCTGACCCCTGAAGAGAATGAAGGAGCAGTGGGAGGGGCAGGAACACAGCCTGACAAGGTGGCTTCGAGAAACCGAAGCTTACTGAGCTCTGGCAACGATAAAGTCTAAGTCAACTGACAAACGCAAAAGAGATTGGGGGCTGGCTGCAGAGCACACATCCAAGGGGGAGTGGAGTAGAGGACGGGTGAGCACAAAAATCTACAACCCACTTGGTGAGCCGTCTCAGTGGGTACAGGCAATTGGCAATTGCTGCTCAGCCCAGTGACCCGAGTTTGATCTCTAAACCCACATGGTAGAAGGAGAGAACCTATTCCTGCAAGTTGTCCTCTGACTTCCATACACCCAGCCCTCGAGGTGTACGCGCGCGCGCGCACACACACACACACACACACACACACACACACACACACAAATACACGTTGTTTAATTTTTTAAAAACCCTACAATCTCGGGGATACTCGAGTAAAGTGCTAAGCAGTGGATTGATGTAAGAGGATCAGGTTTTGCTGAGCTAGTAGATGACCTGAGGAGACCCGAGGGGAAGACTTCCCAAAGCCCCTCCCCCAGAGTGTGCGTGAATACCAGTCAGTTGTTCCTTTTCCTTCCCTGGACTCTTCTAAGACAGACAGCCCGGAGCCTGAGCTTTCTTCTCTGCTAGAGGAACAGTCACGGAGAGAAGAACTAGCCCAGATGGGAAGAAACAAAGCCGGCTGGACAAAGGACCAAGCTGCAAGGCGGTTCTAGCTGAGACCTGGCCCACTCCGGGCGGGAGGGGGGGGGGGGGGGGAAGAGGTCAGCAAGAAGATCGCGCTGCTCCTCCCAGCCTCGGCATAGCTGTTTTCTGTTCTGGGCAGCGAAGGCTGCCAGACCGACCTCAGCCAAACTTACACACCTCCTCCTCGCCCCACCCCCTTACACCCTCACCGCCACACCCTCGCGGCCTGACTCGCTCCAGGCGCACCCGTGTTTTGGGAAGCCTCTGAAGAGAGAGTTTGGTGGTCTAAGGATGCTGTCCCCTTCCTTCCCCGACCCCTTTGGTACCATCTGGACCGAGGAGCCCAGCCTTTTATGATCAGGATAAGGGGAAATCCCCGAGAGAAGTCTGCACTGCTAGCGATCTCTTGGGCCAGATTTTGGGGGAAGTCTGGAAACGCCCAAGGTTGTGCCCAGCGTGGGCTGAGGTTTTTCTGGGGTCCCGCAAGGGGGCAAGAAGTTGGCCAACTGGTGATTTAAATGCAGCCGAAGGGGCTGCGATCCCTGCCGTCCGGGTGCGGACAGGCTTTCTCGAGGGTCTCCCCTGGGGGGTAGGACACTCACCATGCAGGGTTAGGAAGTCCCGACCGGAGTCCATGCCCGTCGGGGCGCGCGGCAGAGGGGACGCGGGGTGATTCACTTGAGCAACAACCGAGCGGCCTGGGGTCCTAGCGCAAGCCGGTGCAGAGACCCAACTGAACTGCGGTGGGAGGCGGCCAGGGGGGTGGGTCCAGGACACCGCACCGCCCCCCGGGCCCGCCAACCGGCGCTTCTCCCCGCCCCCTC